>QGSO01000168.1:2442386-3042386 GCA_011037825.1 Carya cathayensis
ATGGGCGAAATGATTTTCGCGCTCCTATCCCGACCTAATTGAAAGGGACTAAGACATTTTAAGTCTCGACGCTTCAGTGTCGTTGTAAAACTTATATAAAATCGCTGTAATAAAGAATATAATAGAAGGCGCCGGATTATTTTTAGAATTAATCGGCGAGTATGTAATCGCTGCCAAACATAGATATATTGCAGCATTTATTTTGCAGCGTTTTTAAAATCGTTGGAAAAAATAGGATTTCTTGTAGTGTAACTGGATTTATGACAAACTTAAAAAGGGTGAGACTTATGATACTTCTAGGGATATTATAGATGATGATCAAGAGAACATGATAAAAAGGATGATAATGGTGAGTTTATGATTCATTCAGACCAATCCTTCAAATCGGCCATCATGGGTAAGGTAATAGAGATGTTAGAATAATGTAACTTTCAACTACCTCAATTTCCACCAAAGCCTTTCTTGAACTCTCCTAGGAGGTCGGCTCGACGTGATGATGATTCTTCCACCAGTACTACTTCGTAATTTTGTAATCGTTAATTATTCAACTTTCGAAATGTTTACAGCTGTACGTTGGGAATTTGGATCTACCAAATTCACCCTTCCTGGAATCTACCATTTCTACGAATAATAAGAAAAATAGAGAAATAATAACAACACAATATTTTATATGAAAACTTCAAAATAGGAGAAAAAAACCACCAGACACAGAGAAAAAAATCCACTATGTGAAAAATTATTACAATCACACAATTTTTCTTCTCACCCCAAACACACCCACAAATCTTTCCCCACTAGCAAAACTTTAACTCACATCTCTTCTCATTTTACAAAAATGGACAATAGAAAAATTTAACTGGAGTCAAAAGTTATTAACTATGTATTTGACTGGTGCACATAAACTAAGAGGCTAAAACTTCTTTTTATAAGTCATGAGTCTTGCCTCTTCCTCACTCACTACCGATGTGGGATTCCAAAGAGCAACACTCAACAACAGCTGCATCATGGTGATGAAGAATTTTAGTTAAGGGGGTTGCCATGCTTGATGACTTGTTAGTTAAATTTGCAGGCCTAGAGTTGGATGTCTCTTACGATTTGATTCCACACTCCATCGTTAATTTTAACATTTTGTTAGAGAAATTTTCATCAAAGTTCTTAGAAATATATAATTCTTTTGCTGTAGAAATAAATTTATTAAAAAAAGATAAGTCCAAAGTGGATCACCTTGACAGAGACTTTAATTTTTACATAGTGAGGAAAGCTTTTTTGTTCATTTCTTGCTGGACTGCACATGCATAGCTGCATTCTCTGAACTTGAGTTTTCTGCCTAATAATTCATGTAAGATTTCTCTCTCTCTCTCTCTCTCTCTCTCCAAAATATTTGGTGATTTAATGATTTGACAACTTTTCGTATACATATATAAAGGTTCTAGACCGGACTTAAAAAAATTAAATTCAATCCGGATGAACCATGTTACAGTTATAAATCTGATCCAATTCTTGTCTTTTGGAATATCCGATCTAAAATTATGAGTATTTTTCGAAAAGGAGTATTTGCAAAACAATTTTAAGAGATTTAAATTAAAGTAATAATTTTTTAAAATATTTAATTAAATTTAGTAGAGTATAGAGTTGAGTTGAACTCATGATTTATTATTATTTATTTCAAAAATTTAAACGAATAGAAAGAAAAAAATTTAATTATTTATATTATATTATTAATAAAAGATTCTAGAATCGTGGCAAAATAGTTAGGGGTAACTCCGTAATTTTTGGACTTTCTATCTTGGGCGATTAGGGTGACTGGTCTTGAAGCAGGGTAGGTGCGGCTGTGCCCTTATGGCCGCCGTGGGATCTGGGGTTTCGACGGTTCATCCTCGGACCACCTTCGTGGACCTCGTCTCAACGGCCCCTCAACCGATTCCAGAATTTGATGTGCCGTTCAGGGCACCGAAAATTGTTGATGGAGAGCTCTGTTTTTTGTTCTTGAAGGATGAGATAAAGCGATCTGCAGAACCATTCCGGTTCTCCCTTGTTTTGAAATTCCTCCGTAGACGTCCATCTCTTGATGCCATTAGAGCGTTCATCCGATCCAGATGGGGATTGTCTGGTTTCCCAGTTGTTTTGTCCATGAGTAAGCCACGAAACGTTTTCATTCGTTTCCAGTCGGAGAGTGATCTGAACAAAGCATTATCTAGAGAAGCAACGGATGTTGATGGTGTGCATTACAGGGCCTTTCGTTGGTCGACAGATTTCTTTGAGGATGAGGAACCCTCAGTGGTTCCCGTTTGGATCAATCTTCCAGGGCTTCCACCAAATTTCTACCACTCTTCTTTTCTGAAAATATTCACTGCGCCTATTGGGAGGTTTATATGTAGAGATAATTCTACTCGGTGTGCTACACAAACCGATGGAGCTCGTGTGTGTGTGGAGATGGATGCTGCAAAACCCCCTTTGCACTCTTTCTGGATTGGTTCCCCTGGGTCCCCTTCTAGTTGGTTGCAGGAAGTGATTTTTGAAACGTTACCCACTTTTTGCAGCAAGTGCAAATTACAAGGCCATAACATGAAAACCTGTAAATCTGGGGAGAAGAGTAAGATTAACCGAAAAAAGACTACCCTAAAAAATAGTACAGAGGCTTGTGGAAAGGATCAGTGTACCGAAGAGCCAGTTTATGGTGCTACTGAAGGTATGAAGCTGCATGAGAGTGAAAGGAATGAAGGGAATCCGTTAGTGTTGATGAATGATGTGGAAGTTATTAATGAGGAGATAGAGGAGGGGGAAGTGGTACCAAACCAGAATTTGAATGAGATGGATCTTGATCACTCTATGGCCCTCGGTGAAGGGCAAATGGAACTTGTGGAGAAACCGGTTTTGCCGAATGATGATTCAAACGGGCAAGTGGAAGAAATGGGTGTACGTCTGAATGAAGAAGGGACCGAAAATCAAGCTCATGATCACGAGATGGAATGTGAGAAAGAGGATGGAGTAGAAAATATGGTCTCTCGGCAGGATGAACAAATGAAGAGCCAGGTAATTTATTATAGACCTACTCAAGTAGAAATGGGGGATGCTCTGTTAGAGGTTTCAGATAAAGTGATATCATTCTCTGATTCGGAGGAAGCAGAACAGGAGACACATATTCAAGTGGAAAAAGAAGTTATGTCAGAACCAGAGGAGTCTACTAAAGCTGTTAGCGCCAGGATGGGAAAGAAGGTAAGGACTTCTAAAAGGGCTAGGAATAAGCCCAATCGTTTTAATATTGATGTATAGTATTATTTATTGGAATGTTCATGGCATTGGGTCCTCTCGGAAAAGATTGTTGAAGATGGTGAGAACTACTAAATCTTGCTTGTTTGCTGTTGCGGAACCTTTTGTGGGTGAAGAACATCTTAGACGGTTACAAATTGCTGTAGCCTTTGAAGGCAGTGTTTCTAATCAAGAGTTGGGGGGAAAATTGTGGGTGCTATGGTCTAAAGAGGTAAGAGTTTCAGTGCTTCATGCTTCTTCTCAAAGTATAACCATGGAAGTTGAAATGAATCGTAAATGTATGTGTATTACGTTTGTTTATGCAAAATGTAATTACGGGGAGCGTCGAAAACTTTGGGATGATTTATGCGGGATACAATCTTCGAATGTTCCTTGGATGGTTATAGGCGATTTCAATATTATTAGATCAAATAATGAACAAATTGGGGGGCGTCCTCGCCCTCGTATTGCCTTGGAGGAATTTAATTCTTTCATTGATATGGCGGGATTAACTAATCTGGATTTTCAAGGTAATAAGATGACTTGGTGTAATGGTCAGGAAGGGAATTCTAGGAGTTGGGCAAGATTGGATAGAGCACTTGTAAACTCGGAGCATATGTTGGAATTTCCCTCAGCAAGAGGATTATATTTGCCAAAATATTCTTCTGATCATGCTATGTTGCTGGTTGATTTGTGTCCTGAGGATAGAAGATATGGCCATGTCCCTTTCAAATTCTAGCAAATGTGGACAACTCATGATGCTTTTATGACTTTAGTTGCTAATGAATGGAAGGAGGATTATGGTTATGGTGGATGATGCGTCTGGCTAGGAAATTAAAGAAATTGAAAGGTGTTCTTCGTGTGTGGAACCGAAATGTGTTTGGGTGGACTGGTATTCATATTCAACAATTGGAAGAAAGGGCGCAGGCTTTAGAGGAGCAGCTGCAGTTGGGTACAAATGAGGCAGTAGAACTGGACCTTATAGCTACCAAAGTTGAACTTGATACATGGAACAGGAGAGAAGAAATTCATCTTGCTCAACAGGCAAAGCAAGAATGGATTAAAGTGGGAGAAGCTAGCTCAAAATTCTTTAAGGCCATGGCTTCAAAAAATCATAAAGTCGTGGGGCAAATGAAGATTAGTGACAATGTTTGGTTGAGATCTCCAGAAGATGTGCACTCGGGTGTTGTGACTTACTTTCAGAATTTCTTGGCTTCTAATCATTTTTCAACATTACCGGATCTATCTTCTCTTATTACACCTGTTATTCAGGCGGAAGACAATCTGGCTCTTTTAGAACTTCCTTCAATCCAAAAGGTAAAACAAGCTTTGTTTTCAATTCCGACGGATAGTAGTCCAGGTCCTGATGGGTTTGGCTCGGGTTTTTATAAAGCTTGTTGGAATATTGTTGGTTGGGATGTGGTGGATGGGGTACATGATTTTTTTCAAAGGGGGAAAATTCCGAGAGAATTTACGGCATCTTTTTAGTATTGATTCCCAAGGTTGATAATCCAAAAAGTTTTGACAAATTTAGGCCTATTAACTTGTGCTCTATTTTCTATAAGACTTGCACCAAAATTCTGGTAAACAGATTATCTTCCTTGCTTCCTAGTTTAATTTCTAAGGAACAGAGAGCATTCATTCCTGGTAGAAGCATTTTTGAGAATGTGAGTTTGACACAGGAGATGATTCAGAACATTAACATGCCAGTCCGAGGTGGTAATGTGGTCTTGAAGATTGATATGGCTAAAGCCTATGATAATATGAATTGGGACTTCCTTATTCATTCTTTGGCTAGCTTTGAGTTTTCTAAGGAAGTTTACAATTTGGTGAGTCAATGTATCTCCACGCCTTGGTATTCAGTTGTCATGAACGGCATACCTAAGGGTTTTTTTCAGGGAGGGCGAGGCTTGAGGCAAGGTGATCCTTTATCACCATATCTTTTTATTCTGGAGGAGGAAATACTTTCTAGGCTTCTGAAAAAGAGTTTCCAGGACAAGAAGATTATTCCTTTTCAGCATCCTAGAGGGGCTCCAATAATATCTCATCTCCTTTATGCAAATGATATTGTGATATTTGCTAATGGTAATAAAAAGTCGATAAGGGCCATTTCTGAGGTTCTTACAGTTTATGAAAAATGGTCTGGTCAGCGGGTTAATAAGGAGAAGTCATCTATTATTTTCTCGAGTCTTATTCCACGTTCCAGATGCCGGAACTTATTGCATATTTCTGGTTTCTCTGAGGGTGCTCTTCCATTCAAGTATTTGGGGGTTCCGATTATGTCTGGGAGACTTAAAGCAGTGCATTTTGATGAGTTTCTTGGCAAGATCAGGGATAAAATTGGGGGTTGGCAATCTCGAATGTTGTCAAGTGGAGCTCAGCTTCTACTTTTAAAACATGTTCTTGGTAGTTTTCCCATTCATCTTCTATCAATTTTGCAGGTTCCCAAATCGATTCTCTCTTCCATTTTCAGATGTTTTAGCAATTTCTTTTGGGGATTCAAAGATGGCAGGACAAAAAAACATTGGAAATCATGGGAGGCTATGTGCAAACTGGTTAAGGAATGTGGCATTGGCATTCGAAATCTAGATGAGGTACAAAAAGCTCTTCATATGAAATTTGCTTGGCGATTATTAACCACAAACTCTCTTTGGACCAGATTTTTTAAGGCCAAATATATAAAACAGGATCACATTTCTTCAATTAATCCCAATAAAGGTTCTAGATTTTGGAAGATGGTGATGAGAAGCATGACGGATGTTCTTGAACAGTCTAAATGGAAACCAAGAAGAGGGGATATTTCTTTTTGGATGGATAAATGGTATGGGGATGAGCCCCTTGCAGCTTCTTTACCTGTTATTTTGCCTAATATAAAGCTAAGAGATTGTTGCAGGACCAATGGGTGGGATATGGATCTTCTTGTCCAGCTAGTGGGTGGTCAGAAGGCGCAAGAAATCTCTTGTTCAGTTCATAGGCCGAGAGATGAGGTTGATAGACTGATATGGATGGCTGAAGAAGATGGGCAATTTTCTTCTAAGAGTGCTTGGGAGGTTATTCGGACCAAAGCACCAAAGGTTAGATGGGTAAATTGGATTTGGCATCCTTGTCTCCCTAAAAATATTGCTACTACTATGTGGAAAAGTAGTAATAATGCTCTTTCTGTGGATGATAAAATTCGAAGTGTGGGAATTTCTATTGTTTCTAAATGTAACTGTTGTTCACAAGGGGCGTATGAGGATATAAACCACGTTTTGGCTATGGGTGAAATTGACAGGAAAGTTTGGAAGAGATGTGCTGTGATTGTGGGTTTTCTACGACATCAACATAGTACGTGGTTGGAAATGGTATCAGCTTGGTTTGCCAAAGCATCCATGTCTTCTTGCAGGGGTCAAATTATGGGTCTTATTCCTTCTATTGTTACATGGCGGCTTTGGATTAGAAGGTGTCATGCTCGCATGGAAGGAAAGTGGGAGTCGGAGGAGGATATTTGAAGAAGTATTAAATTTTGGCTGGCTAAATTGAGTGCAAAATTAAAGGTTTCAAAGCCTTTTATCTCGAAGTGAGAAATCTTTGATGGCGGACCTAAATGTTCCTATTAGAGAGAGGCGATGCAAACCTTGTCAGGTAGCGAGTTGGACCCGACCAAGGGGAAGCTGGGTAAAGCTAAATGTTGATGGGAGTAGGAGAGAGGCATTGAGGAAAGCTGGGGCTGGTGGTTTAATTCGGGATTCTTCAGGTAATCTAATTCTTGCTTTTGCTGTACCTCTTGAATTTGGCACTAATAACTTTGCAGAATTCATGTCGTTATTACATGGAGTGAGACACTTGAATAGATTGGGGTTCAGAAATGTGGAAATAGAGATGGATTCCATAGTTGTAGTTAATTGGGTACTAGGACGAAATTGTCATATTTGGTATTTAGAAGACTATTGGATTGAGCTCATGGACCTTCTTTGCAATATCAATTTCAACATTCATGTTTACAGGTAAGGAAATAGTCCTGCAGATTTCTTAGCAAAACTGGCATCTGAGGACTGTGATGTTATCTGGGATTCTTTGAATATGATCCCATCTTTATTAAGGGGGCTGATTAGAACTGATAAACTAAGTCTTCCTTATATTAGAGTATTTAGAGTATGATTGTTATGTTGTTTGGTTTTAGGCTTGTTAGATGTTGTTTTGTTCTTGGTTTTGGTCTTTGACACTTGGTTTTGGGTGGTTGTAAACCCCCAAGTGTCTTGTTGTTTCCACGGTTTTCATCCGCCATAAGTGAGGGTTTTTTAATAAACTTGGGACATGGCTGTTATGTGGGTGGCTACCGGCATTTTATATAAAAAAAAAAAAGATTCTAGACTTTGTGCATGCTTCCAAATTGATATATAAGATTCTAATAGTTTCACAAAAATCATATATAAGAGTTATATAGTTTGGTTTATTAAAAGGATGATTCCAAATTGTGTCGTATAGAAAATGCTAACGTGGACCGATAATAAAAAAACAGCGACATGAGTGATCAAGAAAACGGGCCGACGACATGGTTGTGCTTGAATCAATAATTGAATCAATTCGAGATTATCTATCCCTCTATACAGCTCTCATGTGCCTCAACTAATTAGCTACCTACGGAAGTGATCATCGGACCAAATTCACCCAGAAAACCGTAGAATTTGACTTTGGTTTTGGAGTAGTGACAAAGTTTGGGAACCATGAAATTAAGTGGGGACATAAACAACATGCACAACAAAAGAAAGAAGGGAAAAAGAAAATGAAACGTATTGGTTCAGAAAAGAAAGAAGGGAAACTCACCACTCACTGTGAATTGTGATGATTACTACTTTTTTATTTTTTAGTGATCGATGACTACTTATATATTTATTAAATATAGCATAGTGTAGAGTTGAGTTGAACTCATGATTTCTACTTCAATACAGTATAAAATAAATATTTATTTCAAAAATTTAAATGAATAGAAAGAAAAAAAAAATTAATTATTTATATTATATTGTTAATAAAAGATTTTAGACATTGTGCACGCTTCCAAATTGATAGATAAGATTCTAATAGTTTCACAAAAATCATACATAAGGGTTATATAGTTTGGTTTATTAAAAGGATGATTCCAAATTGTGTCATATAGAAAATGCTAATGTGGACCGATAAAAAAAAGACAGCGACATGAGTGACCAAGAAAACGGATGCCCTTGTTGTGCTTGCATCAATTATAGAATACTATAATTGATTCCTCCGTTTTCTTGGTCACTCATGTCGCTGTCTTTTTCCATAAAGATGAGATGAATAAAGATGAGAGAATCAGATTTAAGATGAGAGAATCAGATTTAAGATCATGAATAAAGATCATGTCTTTGCAAATTCTCTCCTTTTCGAAAACTCATGAATAAAGATGAGAGAATCAGATTTAAGATCAGCCTCTACAAAGATAGATTATACAATACTATATATATTATATGATTATCTTTACACTTCCACTTGAAAAAGAAATGTCAAAGAAATGTTAGTGATCAGGAAGGAATCAATCCTGTAAAGTTCAATGGGATTCATGATTGTCACAATTAATTTAAGGAATCAATCTTGGAGAAAAAACCACTTGATATTTTGGAATTAGCATCTTCTTAACCTTGAAATTTTGCATTTTACCGTAGAAGAAATCATGGTAATAGTTGATTTAATACGTACTAGCAGTAGGGCGTTCGGGTAATTACGACGATAAATTATATAAGAAAAATGTACTGTCACACAACAAGTTAGGTAGCTAGCTAGCTGGTTTTATTTTATAGGTTTTTAGATCTTAATTTGAAAAGAAGGGGATCCCTTGAGAAAACGATTTTTAAAATCTGAATCTCAAATTAATGTAATGTCATTATGTATTTATCTCAAATTAATCTCAAAATCATCTGTCCCATTAAACTTTACAAGATGAATAAGAGGCGAGACTGAGGAGACAAGCAGGAATCAAGTAGATCTAAACTTGGGCTCGAGTAGAATGAAGAAGAAAAAAAACAGAAAAATAAAAAGAAAGCCAAGGCCAGGGTGGAGGTAGCTAGATTGAGCTGGGATCGAGAGGTACTACTTTGTGATGCATGGCAAGAAGTATATATGTACTGACAGTCCATGCCCATGCATGGTGGAGGTTAGACATTTTTTCAAACTGACCTTTAAGATTGTAATAGTTTCACAAAAATCATAAGATGTAGTTTCATACATTAAAAGGAAAACGCTATGAGTCTAATAATGTGTCGTGTCCTGACTGATTTTTATTTTCTTTAATTTATTTTCTTTTTTCTTTTATTTTACTTAAAGTACAGTTTGGATACGAAAGTCTCCTAATTTATCTGATCTAATAATTAAAATTTTTTTAAATTTTTACACAAAATATAATAAATAATTTAATTTTTTTAAATTTTAAAATAATAATAATATTAAAAATAATATTATAATAATATTTATTTAACTTTACCTTTCATTTTAATTTATCTCAATTTTTAATAATATTTTTAAATGATGTGAATTTTTTTAAAATATTAAAAAATACACTTCTTGAAAGAAAAGAAAAAAAAAATACACTTCTTGAAAATTATGTGTCGATGGGCCTAGCATGATCCTTCCGTTTCAAACTCTGTCGTATAGAAGACGCTAACGTGGATAGGTGGAAAGAGACAGCGACATGAGTGATCCAAAAAACGGATGCCCATGTTGTGCTTGCATCAATTATTGAGCACGCATGCAATTCGAGATTATCTACCCCTCTATATCTCTCTGTGCTTCAACTAAGCCACCGAAGTGATCATCGGACCAAATTCACCCAGAAAATTCCACAATTCTACTTTGATTTTGGAGTAGTGAGCGATGATGTTTGGGAACAATGAAAGTGGCCCAGTGGGGACAAAAACAACTAAAAAACAACAGAGGAAAAGACAATGAAACTGCCGATATGGTATTGGTTCTTTTGCAATTGGTCTTCGACTATCCGCGTGGAGAAAGTCAGAGGGCCAATTACGTGTCAGAAAAGAGTTTCACACTTATTTTCTTAGTTTGTCTTTCTGGGAAACTCAGCACTCATGCATGGATTTGTCTATTAGATACATTAGTCGCCAACTGGAATTTGCCATCTCATTACCCTCTTTTGAGAGTCCGGTCGACCCAACTTCATCTTCACTGGTTGATTGAAGTCTTGAAGAACGGAAAGATATGATCTACAGCAACCCAAAAAAAAAAAAAAAAAAAGCCACCTGGATCAAAGGGGAGTTAAAATTTTGGTTCATAAATTTTTATGAAAAATATAATTTCAGTCTAACATATAACTAATTTGCAATATGCCGTGTCATTGACTTAAAAGGAGCATCATTGTCGAAGGCTACTAGATGAACAGTCCGAGTCAACTATAGCAGCGACCAAACTGCCTCTTATCCTATTGCCTCCACTCCAGTATTGATGCCTTATCACTTCTCCACTCCTCCGCTATGCACCCAATCACTCTCCCTCCCGTCTTTCTCCTCCTTTTCTCCGTCTTCGTGGCCACGTCCTTTCCCACCGATGAAGCCACGGCCCCCTATTTCGACTGCCCCAAGACCTTCGACTGCGGGCCCTTCAAGAACCTTGCCTACCCCTTCGCCAGCCGGGGCGAATGCGGCCATTTCCGACTCACTTGCAACGACGACTTTGCCGGTTTGACCGTTGCTTCTATAAGTTACCGAGTCCTCGGTCTCGACGAGACCGCGAAAACCATGACCCTCGCCCGCTCCGACCTCTGGAACAACACCTGCCCTCACGAGTTCTTTAATTCCACTCTGAATCCCGCTGTATTCGCTTACGGTACGGACACTGAGGACCTCACCATCTACTACGGTTGCCATAATCTGAGTTCAGCGACACCACCTACTAATCGATTCCATTGCACGATCAATGGGAACTCGAGTAACGAAGCTTATTTTCTGACCGGCCCGGTTCCGACCGATCCGATTCTGCGCATTGTTAACTGTAGCTTTGGTCTTAGAGAGAAAATCTTCAAGGCGGAAGCATTCCAGCTCACAAACAATCGGTCAACGCTTAACAAGGTTTTGATGGCGGGTTTCAGTGTGAGTTATGGTAATTGTGCCGATTGTCTGGTTTCCGGTAGGCAGTGTGGACTTAATAAGGATTCAGGCCAACCTATTTGCCTTTGCGACAATCATCCCTGTCCCCCGCCACCAGGTATTCGATTTTTTTTCTATACAAAATTTGCGTTTTCTCTTGTGAATGATCGTTGAGATGGAAATGAATTGTCAAAATGGGCAATTTGGAGCGGGCTAAGGCAGACATTGTTTTATCCGTGTAAATGGCAATGGAAACATTTTAATAGGCTATCGAATTTGGATTGTAGACAGTCCAATGGTTGGTGCTAATCTATGTCTTTGTGCCTACGGATGTTTGAGTGATTTAGAAAAATTATTTAGACTAGTCGAACAGCACGAATGCTTTCGCTTGCCTCTGTAAAACTGGGTCTTTTCCAGAAACGTGTGGATCAGATGGTAAGTATCCATTTCGCTAGTTAATTTATTTGATCGGTAGTTACCTTTTCCTTTTTCATTTTTTCCTTTCTCGTACTGCTTGAATGAATAAATCAAGAACACTTCTCAAGACCAGAGGATTAAGAAATTAAGATCAAACATTTAGGAAAAACTCCGAACTCGTTTGCTGGGCTTGGATATATATATATATGGTCTTAAATCTCCTGAATCCTATATGCGAAACATCCACGAGCATCCGGTGACGATTATTATTGTTTTGAAGGGAACCGGAGGGAGGCATTACTTCCAGAATTCCATGAGGCCTAGCTTAATTCGGATAATTAATTGATAATTACTTTGGTTTGAAGATAAATATTTCTTCTGGTCAAAGATGGACTGATTCTTGAATATGGAATTGATGGATGATTGGGTTTGAATCTAACTATACGTAGGAGCTGGGAACAATATTATATATACGGAGTCTAGTCCGAGTTAGTTAAAGATTAGGATATAAGGCATATGCACGGACGAGATCAAAGTAAATAAATGGATGAAACTAAATAAGTACTTGGATTTCTTGATCCGTTAAAATTGGGTCTTTTCCAACAACGTGTGGATCAGATGGTAAGTATCCATTTCGCTGGTTTATTTATTTCATTTTAATATTGCCTATATATATATCGTTCGTTTAGACACTGCATGGGTTAGTAATAATATGTAGATCGGTAGCTACCTTTTCCTTTCTGGATCCTTTTTTGTGAATTAGAGGGAGGCATTAGTACTTTCACAATACCATTAATAGGCGTAAAGCTTCAGTGCGTTATAACTTAATTGGTTACTTATTCTGGTCAAGGATGGAGTAGTACTAGTAATTGCTAAAGTTTCTCCCGTTCCCATTACCAATTAGTCCTTTCCTGCTTTGGTCCCACGACAATTAATATACTAGGGTTGATCAATTCAAAACTCCAACTCCATTTGTGCATTAATTTCCAAATTTTTTTAATGCCTTAAAATAATACGTGTCTGACTTCATTGACTACTAAATAGGCGCTTCAACAACATTAATAATATAGCCAGAAGGATTAACTTAATATTGGTACCAAACTGTCACTCCTACATGACAAGGGATTTATGTAACAATATTGGAATATGCATCGATCCAAGAGACCAGGATGCCTCAATCCATAGCTTTTGGTTCTTCTCCTGGTCTAAGCCCATGTTTCAAGCCCATGCTGTTCTTAAGCCTTGCCATTGGGAGTGCTCTGTACTAGCCGTCTGCTTTACTTTTAAAGGCATTCCACGGTCCACCCACGGGCCATAACATCACATGCGTGCACGTACACCCTCCTTGACGATTTTAAATTTTCTTTTTGTTTCGATGTTCCCCTCTGTTTCCATCGCGCCCTTTGTAGTCCAAACATCGCTCTCCTATAAAGCAGTCTAACTTTCTGCGTGTCCTCGTTGCAGAATCATCTACAAGGCTCAATTGGTGGCTTATCTTGACCATCGGTATGAAGATCAACATCATTTAAACGTTATAGTGATTTCTTTCTTTCCCGAGTTAAACCACTCTTTGCATTGTGACTTTCCAACTGCAGGTTTGGCAGGGATTGCAGTTCTCTCTCTTGCGATTTTCTGCAGTATTAAGACAGGATACTTATCAAATAATTCAATGGTCTTGTGGAACAGAGATGCAAAGAATGATCATTTCACTGCAGAGGAAATCCTAAGGAATTTTGGATCAATGGCCCCGAAGAGATATACTTATTCAGATGTGAAGAAACTGACCAACTCATTCAAAAATAAAGTAGGACAAGGAGGATATGGTGTTGTATACAAAGGGGAGCTACCTGATGGGCGTATTGTAGCAGTGAAAGTCTTGGGCGAGTCCAAAGGTAATGGAGAAGAATTTATAAACGAAGTGGCTAGTATTAGTAGAACAGCACATGTCAATATAGTCACTCTTTTGGGTTTTTGCTATGAGAGGACTAAAAGAGCTCTAATCTATGAATTTGTGCCGAATGGATCTCTTGATAAATTCATAAATGAGAAAAAATCTTCAATCACAAATCGTTACTTGGACAGCAAGACCATGTTCCAAATTGCCGTTGGCATTGCTCGAGGACTAGAATATCTACACCGAGGTTGTAGGACTAGGATTCTGCATTTTGACATAAAACCTCACAACATACTTTTGGATGAGAATTTATGCCCAAAAATCTCTGATTTTGGTCTTGCTAAACTATGCAAAACAAAAGAGATCAGTATTGTGTCAATGACGGGTATGAGAGGAACTCGCAGGATATATTGCACCTGAAGTATTTAGTCGATACTTTGGCGGAGTCTCTCACAAGTCTGACGTCTACAGTATGGCATGTTGGTTCTTGAAATGGTTGCAGGAAGGAAAAATCTTGATGATGGGGTGCTCTCTCATAGCAGTGAAAAATATTTTCCTAACTGGATTTATGACAAACTTGAAAAGGGTGAGACTTATGATACTTCTGGGGATATTGCAGATGATGATCAAGAGAACATGATAAAAAGGATGATAATGGTGAGTTTGTGGTGCATTCAGACTAATCCTTCAGATCGGCCATCAATGGGTAAGGTGATAGAGATGTTAGAATGTAACTTTCAACTACCTCAATTTCCACCAAAGCCTTTCCTGAACTCTCCTACGAGGTCGGCTCAACATATGATTCTTCCACCAGTACTACTTCGTAATCATAAAACTCCAACACCTAAAATGGATAGAATTGCATCATAGGATGCATATTTTTTTAATGATCAAGTGATTGTGCTGACATTTCGATCTGAGTGGTACTGTGCAAGAAACCTTCTTTGTTGGAAAAGAATGGATCCCAAATAAGGCAGGGGCCCTGTAAGATCTGCATTGTGAAAAACGATGTTTACTACCTTTTTTCACTTAATTTACAACATTCATGAGTTTGTGGTGCATTCAGACTAATCTTTCAGAGCAACCCTCCATGGGGTAAGGTGATAGAGATGTTGGAAGATACCCTTCTTCAATTCAAGGAGTACAATTTTTGTTAAAACCTTCCCTGGGTTCGCCTACATGCATGCAGGTCACCTCAAGATTCTTCCACAATTTTGAAATCGTTAATTTTTCAACTTTCCAAATGTTTACAACTGCACCATGGTGATGAAGAATTTTAGTTAAGAAGGTTGCCTGCATGATGACCTGTCATTTAAATTTGCGGAGCTAGAGTTGGATGTCACTTACGACTTGATTTCACAAACCGTTGTTAATTTTTACATTTTGTTAGAGAAATAATCGTCCAAGTTCTTAGAAATATATAATTCTTTTGCTGTAGAAATAAATTAAAAAGAAAAGAAAAGAAAGATAAGATAAGGACAAAGTGGATTACCTTGACAGAGACTTTAATTTTTATGGTGTGAGTAAAGCATTTTTGCTCATTTCTTGTTGCACGGCACATGCATAGCTGCATTCTCTGTATGAGTTTTTTGCCTAATAATTCATGTATGATTTCTCTCAATCTCCAAAGTATTTGGTGAATTTATGATTTGACGACTTTTCGTATACAGTAAGGGGATTACATGATCTTCTATCGCTATCCTCCAACTTCTTTCTTTTCCTACACGATTGTTTCCTGATCCCTCTCTTTCTCTTTCTCAAAATGCATTCCCATCTCTTCCCACCTGTCACCACTTTCTTCTTCATAATAATGGCAATAACCTTAATCAAATTCCCACCATCTCTGCACGCCATTGATGTTGAGCTGTACCTCAACTGCAGTGCACCCTTTCCATGTTCTGGTATCCTGAACCTGCAGGGTTATCCTTTCTGGGGATCAAATAGGCCAGAATATTGTGGTCACCCAGGTTTCGAAGTTGAACTGCAGCAGGCGTTGCCCCACAGCTCTATATCACGCATCGGGTATTACTTAGTCCTTTTAAAAAAAAAAAAAAAAGAGGACGATATCCTAATTTTATTAATAACCCTCACTTGTGGCGAAGGAAAACTGTAGTTACAATAAGATACCTGGGGGATACAGATAATCAATAAAACTAAATCTACTTATTGAAAAAAGAACCAAACCAACCAAAAGCAAATAACAATAACAATCCAATACAAAATAAATCAATACCAAACCTAGACTAGAAGACAAATCCTGCAAAAAAGAACACAATCAAGTTAATAATAAAGACAAAACAAAACAACAATAACTTACCAGAGAAACCATTAAAAGGTCTGTAAGTAAGGGATGCCAAGTCTGTCCATGTGGAGAAGACCTCTTAGTCTAATGGAAAGATCACTAGACCAGTCTGAATTTAAACCACCAGCTCCGCTCTTAGCTAGGTAATCTGCTACAACATTACCTTCACGAAAAATATGATTCACTCTATAGTCCATACAATTGAGATAATCTTGTGATTCCTCCCAATAGTCCTCTAAATACTAGATATTGCAACCCCCTTTGGTAATCCAAGTAACCAAAATATGAGAATCAGTCTCAATTTCAACACAGAAAAAACCCAGGCAATAGCACCTACAAACACCTTCCAACAAACTTTTAAGTTCAGTAGAATTATTAGAACCATGGTTCAAGAAAACAGAATAAGTAGATAGTAACCTGCCACTAGCATCCCGTATGACACCCCCAGCGACAAAAGGACTAGGATTACCAAAGCCACTCTCATCAGTATTGAGCGACCCAACCTTGAGAAGGCCTGGTCCACCTCACCACACAAACCTTCCTAGGGCTAGGAGATAGAACGGGGATATCCAACCTGTGTAAAATAGCAACGTCCTTGTTAGGAAGCCTAGTAACTTTCATAATCAAATCCATAATACACGAATCCATAACTTTATTGCATGCCAAACCGAATCAACACTGTTTGCCTTGTCTTCATGCCTGGCCTTGCACCTCCTAGTCCAAAGCATCCAAGAAACAATAGAGGGGAGGAGACCAAAGATAATCTATACCTGGGAAGACTTTCCCGCACGACAAAACCAAAAATTTGATTGTTCGTGCCAAGTTTGAAAAACTCCCATATGCACACCTAACTGAATTGTAGCCAGTCTCCAAATGTGTCCGGCAAATTCCCAAGTACAAAGCACATGATTCAAGTCTTCAGTGTGACCAGTAGAGCAACAATTACACTTAGAAGCCATCGAAATGCCTACCATTTTAATGCGATCATCTACACTCAAACAGTTATTAAATGCATTCCACATCATAATAGAAATCTTCTTAGGCAGATGTGAATGTCAGATCCAATGAGACCAAGGTAATGGACATGCCCTGACTCTAACACAATCCCAAGCACTTTTGGTAGAAAATAACCCACCAGTATCATTTGACCAAATTAAAACATCCTACCCCTCCTTTCGCCCAGCCAACAAATTACACAAATCAGAAGCTTTCTAATGTCCCACTAGACATTCCAAAAGATGAACATCCCACCCATTATCAATGCAGCGGTCTTTCATTTTCAAATGAGGTTGCTCAATCACAAGAAATGACTACTAAAGGGGCCGTCCTCCTCTCAATTATTATACCAGAAGGAAATATTACCCTCTCTCACCTTCCACTTAGACCCATTTAAAACATCAACGAATAATCAATTTCCAGAATTGAGTACCCTTATTAGGCTCCAAAAGAGATAAATGACTATTTTTAACATACTTGCCTTTAAAAAAATCAACCCAAAGAGACTGACCATGCATGAGACGCCAAGCAAGCTTCATGTAAAGAGCTTTCTGAATATTTCCAAAATTCCTAATACTCAAACCGCCTTCCTCTATAGGTTTGCAAATATGATGCCAAGAAATCCATTTCCTTTTAACCTTACCATTAGAGTCACCACAAAAGAAAGAACTCAGAATCTTATTCAACGTAACGAGGACAATCTTAGCGACATGAAGCACAGCAACCAGATGAGTAGCCATACTATATAATACATGACGCAAAAGAATAGTTCTACCACCAGCCGAGAGCATTTTCATCTTCCAACCTACAATCTTTTTTTAGACTTTACCAAGAAGTTCCCCAAAATGACTTGCCTTAAATCTCCCCACCACAATAGGCACACCCAAGTATTTAAAAGGGAAGAAGCCTTCAAAAAAGCCAGTAATATGAAGAATGGATAGTTTCCTAGAAGCAGAGATTTTCTTTGAGAAATAAATAGCACTTTTATCCTTATTAAGAACTTGACCCATCCAATCTTCATAAAGCGTCAAGGCCTTCATCAGATTCCTTATAGAATTTTTTCCACCATTAGCAAAAATAACAACATCATCCGTATATATAAGGTAAGAGATAAGAGGGGTACCTCAAGCTTGGGAAAACGGACCAATTTTGCCTTTTGAAAAGTATTGCTTGAGAATACAAGAGAGCACCTCTTGCATGATAATAAACAAATAAGGAGAAAGAGGGTCACGTTGCCTCAAACCACGCTCTCCTTTAAAAAAACCCCAAAGAAGTTCCATTCATCATGATGGAATACCAAGGAGAGGAAATACAAGCTTGAATCAGATCAATAACTTGAGAGGAAAACCCAAAGGTGGCCAAGACATGGAGTAAAAATTTTCAATTCACTCTATCATAAGTTTTAGACATGTCAAGCTTAATCATCATGTTACCTCCAGAAGAGCTTTTATGAATAGAATGGTCCATCTCCTGAGTCAGACTGATGTTCTCAAAGATATTACGACCCGGAATAAAAGCCCCTTACTTTTGAGAAATCATCTTAGACAACAAATTGGTTAGACGACCCATAATAATTTTAGTACAAATCTTATAAATATCAAAAAAGAGGCTAACAGGCCTAAACTTATCTAAACCAGAAGGCTTATCCACCTTAGGAATAAGAGCAATATATGAAGCAATATAGAATCTAGGAAAGAATTTATTATGAAAAAAATCAGTAGTGGCATCTAAAATATCCTCTTTAACAAGATCCCAACAGACTCTAAAGAAACCCGAGCCGAAGCCATCTGGACCAGGGCTACTATCAATGGGAATATTAAAGAGAGTATCATTCACCTCTTCAATAGAAGGGGCATGGAAAAGAGCCATATTCTCCTTATTAGTGATAATTGGATCAATCAGCTCATTTAAATTAGGCAAAACACTATGATGAGTGTGACCCAGGAAATTTTGGAAGTACGAAACAGCAGCCTGATGAATTTCATAAGGAGTATTTAAGTTATTACCATCTGTCAAACACATCTCCTTAATCATTTTATGTCTCTTAGCATTCAAATAAGCATGATAAAATTTATAATTCTGGTCCCCATCTTTGAGCCAACTTTTCTTGGCAATAGGAGCAAGACAAGTGTCATTTCTACCCATCCAGGTTAATAATTCCAACTTGGACACCAAGAGATCATTTTTATCCTCATCATTAAAATCCTCCTGAAGACAAGTTTCCAGGTTATCAATACATCTCTTTGATAAAATTATTCGTTTTACCAAAAACCCGATGATCCCAATCCTTAAGCGCCACCTTCAACCTTTTTAAGTTAAAAAAATAAATTAATAAGCTCAGAACCAAACCCCTCTTACTTCCATATCGCTTCCACAAAAGGGAAAAAATCAATATGGTTCGTCCACATAAACTGAAAACGGAAGGGGCTAGGCCCATACCTAAAAGGATCCTCACCCAGTTGTATCACCAAAGGGGAGCGATCAGAAGTAGTACGAGACAAGACCTGAAAAAAAAAATTATTAGGAAAAGAATTCAAAACACTAGAATCAATTAAATAATGATCTAACCTTGCCCATCTATGAGCCAATCCGCCTTAGCCATTACACCAAGTCATCTTTGAGCCTTTGAAACTCATGTCTAGTAGTCCACAATTCTGAATGGACAAATTGAAATCTTCCATAGCGGCAAAAGGACGGGGACAACCACCTCTTCTTTCCGAATCATCTTTAATAATGTTGAAATTGCCACAAAGAATCCACCGAAGGGTGCCATTATGAGTAGCTTCAAGATCCACCCAAAGAGTTTTTCTCTCCATATGATTGCACTTAACATAAACTATGGAGAGAAGAAAAACATGACCATTCTCCTCAACTCGAATGGAAATGTGTTGGTTCAAACTCTCCAACCAATGAACTGAAACAACCGAATTCCACAACAACCAAATTTTTCCTTCTTTCACTTCATTTGAAACAAATGATTCATAGCTAAATCGGCCCAAATAATCAGGAATTTTTTCCTCCATAAGAAAAGACTCAGCCAATGCAACAATATTAGGCCGTTGAGTTTTAATAATTTTCCTCAATCGCACTTAGGAGGTACCAGCACCCCTGATATTCCAAAAAATAATTGTACTAATCACAAATTAAGTTTTGAAGGACAAATTACCGTCCTAGAAGAACACATTTTTTTAAACTTTCCAACTATTTGATTGGGTCCCTCTATGTCAGTACAATACTCTTTGCAATTGTAATCCTGAAGTCTATCTCGTTCAGGTTCTAGATCAGATTGAGAATCACCAAGCTTTTCCTCTTCATGGGTAATTTCTACAGCTATAATTTGAGTCGCTTGTTCATTTTGCACAGATCCATGCTCGGTATTTGCCTGAAACACTGTGCACTTCCAACATCCTAAACACAATATGACCCATCCTGGACAAACCCATTGAGGGCAACCCGCTCAGAGAGTTCTTCATTGTGCTATCCCACTTCACTTAAGCCCGTACCCGAATCCTTTTTATGGTCCCGAATATTGATATCCTGACCCACATCCACTACCTCGTGCACCAACCCATCCCATGCAAGACAATCAGACTGGCCCATTGCACCTTCAGTCTCGGTTGCAGTCTGGGCAGCATGCTGGCCCACAACATTGACATCTTCCTCATGAACTAACTTGGTAACTTGTAGCTACAGAGTCGTGCAAATAGCCTAACCCAGTTGTGCTTCAACATTTTCAGCAACTTCAGCTTGGTATCAGCCCCATCCTCTGGTATTAAGTCCAAAACCTCCTGAACCACCAAATCCTTAGTACCTGAAATTGTACCTTGCGCCATATCCGTATCAATTTTCTGGGTGTCTGGCTTAACATTTTTCTTAACCCAAACTAGTCCCCCCTTTGTTTTCTTTTGATTATCTCGACCCTTATGACAAGTCTTAATATTATGGCCCTAGCATCTACAAGTTACATAATATGCAAGCAAGGTTTCAAAAATAATACTATGTTTCCTACTTCCTTTCATTCCAGGAATGCCTATCCAAAAGTATGGAATGGGATCTTTTGAAGCATCTATTTCAACACAAACCCGTGTCCCATCTGTCCTAGTTGCACATGTTATAGAGTTATCACGCCTAATGAACTTACCAATCGGGGTAGTGAGGAATCTCAGAACAGAGGCATGATAAAAGTTTGGTGGGAGTCCTGGTAAATAAATCCAAACCGGCACACAAGGTGGTTCATGATCTTCATTAAATTCTGGTGTCCAAGCAAAAGGTCTATACAAAACCCCATTCACATCACAAGACTCCCTGGATAGTGCCTTCTAGAAATCAGTTTCAGAGGACATCCGAACAAATACGTTCCTCGGACGCATCATGGAAGAAACCACCGGCATACTAGATAGGCCCCATCTACTTCAAATGAAGGCTCTAATGGCTTCTAAAGACGGTCTTTGCTAGAGAAACTTGAGGACTATAGAGAATCGAAAATGTAGAGTAGTTGTTTCTAATTCTTCTACAGATAAAATGAAGCAAAGCTCTCCATCTATAATTTTAGAAGGACGAAACGGCACCTCCATCTCAAGCAGAGGCAACGGTGCCACAAAAACAAGATTAGTGAACGACTGATGGCCTACCGGCAATGGCAAGGCCACAGCGGCCGTCATGCAAAACATGTAAGCAGAAGACGCAGATCACAACCCTAGCAGAGCAGGTATTACCTAGTCCTTGAAATCAATTATTCATCGTGGATTCTCAAGTAGGGTTGTTCAACCGGGTTCCAACCCACCCGAATATACCTGGACCAGAACCCCAATTTCAAATCCAGAATAGAACTCGGACCGGGTTATCCCGAATCATATCCAGGCCGAAACTCGGATAAAAAACCCGGATTCCAAGATCCGAGTTGAACCTGGTTTTTTTTTTTTTTAAGTCTACATGTTATTAATTTTTTTTTTCAAAAATAATATTGGAAAGGTTTTTTTTTCCCCTCTAAAAGCCTTTATTTTATTACAAATTTTTCATGAAATAATGATGTTAACAAGCCAATAATTTTTTTTTTATATAAAAGCCTATATCAAAATGAAAAACTAATTGCATGCAACATTCCCGATGCAATCTACTACATATTACATTATTTGAACTAATTTACTAAGAACATTACANTATGTTCAAGTTTATGTTATTTTCAAGTTCTTATTTATGTTATGCATGTTTACGTTCATGCTATATTTCAAGTCCATGTTATGTTTCACGTTCATGTTATGTTGTTTGTTCATGTTATGTTTTAAGCTTAAGTTTATGCCATGTTAAGTCAAGTTCAGTTCACGTTTAAGTTCTGGTTAAGTCATGCTATATGTCAAGTTATGCTATGCTTATGTATGACTATACTTATGCATTTATGCTTTTACTGCCATGCATGCATTTTTAACCTGTGTGTGAGTTTTATGTTAACTTACTGAGATTTGTAATCAAATCTCACTGTGGTAGTCCCAACTACCATTCCCCCCGAATGGTAGATCTTGTTACAGGACCCAAAGGAGAATTGGAATCTGACCAACTGAATACGGTCATCTAGGCTACGGTGCGATGTTGATGATGGTATAGTATATAACTTAGGTTAATACTTGTACTTTTGGATTTGTATCTCAAGTATTCTTTTGATCACCACCATTTTAGACTAGTGTGGTGATCACGGCTTTTTAGTATGCCTTTATGTATGAAATATGTTTCAAGTATTTGGGATATTTTTAGTTTGGTGCATAGTATTGCTAAAGAAAAAAATTATCCGCTGCGAATATTGCATAATGCTAGATGCATGTTAGGAACATTGCATCTTATATGTCATGAACGGGGGCAGGTAACCTTGTGTTGCATGTCTCGACGCTTCAAATGTCCGTTCAATCCCAAGCGGAATTTGGGGGCGTCACAGGGGTAGTGAGGAATCTCAAACAGAGGCATGATAAAAGTTGGTGGGAATCCTGGTAAATAAATCCAAACCGACACACAAGTGGTTCATGATCTTCATCAAATTTTGGTGTCCAAGCAAAGGGTCTATACAAAACCCCATTACATCACAAGACTCCTTGGATAGTGCCTTCTAGAAATTAGTTTCAGAGGACATCCAAACAAATACGTTCCTCGGACGCATCATGGAAGAAACCACTAGCATACTAGATAGGCCCCATCTACTTCAAATGAAGGCTCTAATGGCTCTAAAGACGGTCTTTGCGGAGAAACTTGAGGACTATAGAGAATCGAAAATGTAGAGAGTTGTTTCTAATTCTTCTACATATAAATGAAGCAGAGCTCTCCATCTATAATTTTAGAAGGACGAAACGGCACCTCCATCTCAAGCAAAGGCAACGGTGCCACAAAAACAAGATTAGGAACGACCGATGGCCTGCCGGCAATGGCAAGGCCACAGTGGCCGTCATGCAAAACACGTAAGCAGAAGACGCAGATCGCAACCCTAGCAGAGCAGGTATTACCTAGTCCTTGAAATCAATTATTCGTCGCGGATTCTCAAGTAGGGCTGTTCAACCGGGTTCCAACCCACCCGAATATACTCAGACCGGAAACCCAATTTCAAATTGAGACTGGAACCAGGACCGGGTTATCCCTGGTCAGATCCGGGCCGAAACCTGAATGAATCCGGGTTTTAAAAAACCCGGATTCCAAGTTCCGAGTTGAACCTGGTTTTTAAAAAAAAAAAATTAAAAAAAAGTCTACATGTTATTTTTTTTTTTTCAAAAATAATATTGGAAAGCTTTTTTTTTCCCCTCTAAAAGCCTTTATTTTATTACAAATTTTTTATGAAATAATGATGTTAACAAGCCTAGAATTTTTTTTTATATAAAAGCCTATATCAAAATGAAAAACTAATTGCACGCAACATTCCCGATGCAATCTACTACATGTTACATTATTTGAACTAATTTACTAAAAACATTACAAAACACCTACATTGTTTTAATCAAACTCTAATACACAACAATAAACATGAACTAATTTGCTAAGAACATTCTAATTTCTTGTGATTTCAACCTCCTTAGTAACACTTGAAAAATCTGTAGCACCAGCAGCATCAAGAACCTCAGACAGTTTCCTTTTCTTTCCAGAAAAAATACTTCCCATATCATCATTCTTTTCAGAATCAACTGGCACAGTTTGTGATGCATTTGATGTGCTCCCATCGTTGCCAATACACTTGTTATCATCCTTCTCCACTGAAGAAGATTGAGTTCATCCAGAGAGGAGCATTCCATCAGGTTCCTTTTCTTCATCAAATTCCTCTCTACCAGAATATATATGTATACAGAATTTTTTTAATAAGTAAATATGTATACATAAAGAAGTTTACAAGTTGAAGTTTGATTACACAACCCACCCACACATCTTATATGTTAAAGGCAAAGTTCCAAGCAATGCTTGGTAAAAAGTAACTTCAAGAACAAAGTAAAATCATTTCGTTTGTCAGTTCACAAATGAGACTAATTTAACCCACAAATCTATTTTCATAACATAACTCACTCACAAAAATATCATTTCATAGAATTTACTCAAAAAGGATTTGGTGCAGAGTCCCTGTATCCACAAACTAAATTCAAATTTTATATGCACATATTTAGTATCTTATCTATAACAAAAATAAATCAGAAAAGCTATGCACATAAAAAGTAAACTATATCATCAGAAAGTATAAATATTTGACAAATAACATCTAAAAAGAGACAAGGAAAAGAGCCAATCTCTGTAAAAGCTAAAAAGTTTCTTTGAACTTAAATGCTAGAGTATGAAAGGAGACAATGGAAAGATTCCAAAAATTAAACCTACAAAAGGATTTGAAAACCAGTAAAAGGATTCAAAAGCTAGCAAAAGGACTCACAAATCCATATCTAACCCATAAAAATACTCCTCAAAAATTATTCCATTCAAACATTGTCATCAAAACAAACCCAAATCAATAGAGAGAACAAAGGAAATAAAAGATAAAGAACTAGTAACAAAGGCAGAGACGAAATAAAAGATAAAGAACAGGAGACATCAAGCATCTATTTATATCATATCTCAAAGACAATAAGATTTGTTCAAAACCCGTATCATGTGAGAACTGAGAAAAATGGAAACATAGATCCAACTATAGTATGAGAAGAACATAAACATAGAAACCATGTCTTACCTAAAGAAGACAAGAGAAATGGTAACTACTTTTAGAACTGCCCATTGCATATATAATATAAAGGAACAGACTTTATTTGCATGGGTAATGAATTCATATATCATGAAGAACTCTCAAATACTGAAATAAAGCAAATTCATCAGAATCCAAGTTACCATAGGCCAAATAAAAAGGTTAAAACTTTTTACTTTCTTTTAACCCTTGAGATTAAGCAATCAAAAGGCATATACTTCACCCATTTACAATAAACACAAACAACCAGATCAATCCATGGTACCCAGCATCCCCTAGTACCTTGGATCCCAGCAGCGCGCACGACCCAGCCATGTTGTTGCTTGTCCTTGGTGGATATGTTGTCCTTGAGTAGCACAGGAATGCCGTGAGCTCTCCCAAGCACTCGACAGTAGCCTTCTCCCTCTAGCGATTGGCCTCCTCCCTCAACCGGTCAGAAACTCGAATGGGTCAGGCTTAGGAGATTCACTTCCAGCACGCTGGGAAGCAAGGATTCAGCCTCTCAATCTGGTCAAGGGGTCAGAAACTCGAATGGGGCTTGAGAGAGAGAGAGAGAGAGAGAGAGAGGTCCCCTAGTACCTTTGAAAACATAAAAAGTTAAAACTAAGGTTTTAAACGTAAATCTGGGTTTTATGTATACGTAAATCCAGGTATCGGATTTTAAACTTGTATCTGCCTGGGTTTTGCAATTCGGGTTCTGGCCCGAATCAAAACCCAGAACCGTAATCCGATTTTTCAAGTTTCGAGTTGGGCCGGATAAAAATCCAGCCCGAATGAACAGTCTTATTCTCAAGGTTGTTAGAGTGGCTTGCTGGAGCACTAAGTTACGTTAATTCCACCATTAATTTCACCATCTTTTCTCACACTCCAGATATTCGGCTCGGATGAACAGTTCTATTCTCAAGGTTGTTAAAGCGGTTTGCTGGAGCACGATCTGTCCTGACAGTTACGCTAATTCCACCATTAATTTCACCCACTTTTCTCACACTCCATATATATACTACGATCGTTAAGCTCTACTACGAGTGCTGTATATATATATATATATATATATAGTATGTATCTCATTCGAGAGCAGCCGGATAGCTTTCCGTTTATTTGCACCAGAAACAGTAACAGCTTTACCAATTACTATAAGAGGTCCAATGAGCACTGCATGAACTTACATTTTGGATGCTTGTCAAATAATTCCATGTTCGATCTGGAGGAAAAGAGATGCACAGAATCATGATCACTTCAACGCGGAGGAAGTCTTATTCAGAAGTGAAGAAACTGACCAATTAACTCATTTAATGATAAAGTAGGAGAAGGAGGATATGCTTGTCTTAAAAAAGATTCATCTGGCCCCCCAAAAGATCAAAGCCCCAGCTAGCTGTAAGATTATAATTCTATTCTCAATCGACTCAACACGGTTAAGTTTGCTTTCACCATGATCAGTTTCCGGCCAAGTTTTAGAATAAACATTCAAGTTCATCCCTGTACGTACAGAACAACATTAATGTTCGTTCCAATTATAAGTACTGATCGATAATTAACGTGTCAAACGTTTCAGTATTATCATGAGGTGATCAATTTATTTTTGCCTGCTTTTTTTCTTTTTTAATTTCTTTTGGGTTATTAAAACATCTCATGAATATATACAAGAGTGGGAGAGCGGCCAATATTATATATTTTAGCCCACCGGCTTCGAAAGTGTTCGCAAGCTAGCATGCATGTGCGCAGTAACCATGCTGTCCATGCCGGCCGGCACTATAAAAAAAATAAATTTTTATGGTTAATTTATTGTAATAAAAATAGTATTTATAATTAATTTTGATTGTGAATATTATTTTTGTTGCAATAAATTGACCATAAAAATCTATTTTTCTTATAATGCGGGCACGAACGTAGAACAGATGATCAGTTAGAAAGGAATTGAAGTTATCTAAAGTTTTTTATCAAATTCTGGGACCCCAAGTTTAAGAAAGAGAGAGAGATGAAATGTATCGTATAGCTTTTTTAAAAATATTTAATACTAAATAAATTATATTTATAGTTGTGGAGTACGTGAAAACCATATATACAATTCATTTGAAAAGGATGAATAAATATGAAACTCATATAAAAAAAAATTAAATTTTTAATAATGAGAATATCTTCACTCTTTTTCAGATTAATGATGGTGCGGTATTAATTTGGACAATACTGCACAATCATTTTGATATTTGGGCGGTACCACACCTTGTATTTAGCGTTACTCGCAATAATATTTTTAATTTACACTAAATATTCTACTTCCACTACTCAGGAGACAACATATACGCCCAACCCCTCCCAAGGCAGCCAGCAGAATTATAACTTTGCTAGAACACATTATACGCACATGCCTGCCTTCTGGGGCCGGCTAGTTTTTGGTGCTTCAAACTACGTCTCGCTTGCTTTGTCTCTTTACGGCCTCACAGTCTCCAACAAGTACACAGGACTGGTATTTCAATCTACTTCCATTTGTTTTTACCTTTGAGTTCGTTTACCGGCCTTAGTTATGATCCCCAACTCTTCAAGAAACCTATATTGTTTTGTCTCCTCTCCCAGATTTTCGTGTTTAATTCGTAGCTTTCGGGTATTCTTTTATGCCTCCGGTTTGACTCTTTTATTGCTTCTTTGTTGCAGATAAAACGTCAGACTGCCCATAATGCCATAACTATTTTCCTCCAAATTCGCGTTGTCTGATTTATATTGCTCCTCCAATTCAATTTCAGGCTGTTCGGTTCCTGTCGTTTCAGATTTCTCGCAAGTTTCAAGAAATGGGTGTTGATCTCTACTCGGAAAGTTCGAATACTGGTACGAGTCCTAGAATTTCATTTTCCCATGATTTTTGCCAATCCGATGTACTTGTACCTGCTGAAAGCCGTTATCATCTTCGATCAAACTCCTCGGGTTTGAGCTCGAGCATCGATTTCGACTTCTGTGTTCATCGTGAGAGTTTCGGTCAAGAATCTTATGCTGCGGACGAGCTTTTCTCCGATGGGAGAATTCTTCCCACTGAAATCAAGAAAAATATCACTCCCATGAAGCAAACGGATCAGTTCGGCTCTCGTCCTACATTGCCACCACCACAAGCTATGCGTGAAATTTCAAAGCAAGAGAGCGCCATGGAAAGCAAGTGTGCAGGCCCTCCTGAAGTGGATCGTGATCAGAAGCAGAGTTCCAAGTTCATTTGGCGGTTCACGCGGAGTACTAGCAGCTGTGGCAGTGGATACGGAAGGATCAGCTTCTGCTCTTTACCACCATTTTTATCTCTGAGCAACTCAACAGGATCTGCAGCAAATCTCAAGCGAGCCCCATTGTCAAATGATGCTCAAAATTCTAAGCAGAATACTAGTTCTCAGAAGCATGCATCAATAAAAGCATCTCAATCTTGGGCTTCAAAGGGTTATCGAAAGCCACCATTAAAGAAAGGTCATAGATTATATGCCAATGCTGTTCGGATTAGTCCTGTAATTCTGAATGTTCCTACAGCATATTTATTTGGCTTTGGTTTATTCTTCACCAGTGGCAAAGATCACAAGAGCAGGAAATGACAGACTTCAATTGCTCTAATTTAATTAATGATCTATGATATCTACTTCCTGTCGATATAACTTTGCAAATTGTGTGGATTGAATCGTTTTTACTTGTATATTTATCTTGATGTGTAATTAAGAAGTTAAAATACATGCATGATCTAGAATGTGGAGTACTAATGGGTTTGTATCAATAAGAAAAATAGATGAGAGACCTATTTATGATGGAAGGGACAAGGAATGGCATAATTCAAGTACTAAATGACAGGAAACGGTTGCTTTCATGGCTGTCCCATGCATGCTGTTCTTCTTTTTATGCTTTTGATATTTGATCACTCATGGTCATGTACATACTTTGATTTGGTTCCCTTAATATCTGATCTTATATTCTTTACATGAGGAGTAAAAGGTTAAGATTAGGTAGTTGATCGTATGCGAGGAGTGTTTGAAATGTTCTTTGAATTTGATTTTGAGAGATCATAATGAATTGACAACTTTTTCTCTGTTCTACCTTTTGAGCTTGTTTTGTTTTGGTTTGTTTTTCCCTGCATCAATATTTATAATTAAAACTCCAACTTGATGTACATGCTCGATTTGAATTCCAATTCCAATCTTATATACTCATTTTCTGACCCGTTTCTTCTTTTTTTTTTTTGGGTTTATTTATCATTTTTCTTTGTATGCGTATCATGATATGATCTGCTTTGGGAAATTAGGATATGCTAGTTGTGTTAATGGTCCCACATGTTTCCACAGGATGAGCCAACGATTAGAAAGCCTTGTGCATTGTTCGAATCAATTATTCATGGACTCAAGTTAATTCTTAGATGAGCTTTGCATGCTTATTATCATTTTCTGATCACGATCCTTCTTCTCCATATATCGTGAGGATTCATGAGGAAGAATTAATGGATTCAAGCATTAATGATTTCAATTTTTTATTCATTTGTGAGATCGAGCTTCGGCCGCCACCATAAGAATCATCATTTGCAGACTACGTACCTTTTGTTCGATTGAAAACAAAGAACACAAAGGGATAAGTTTGCACCATTTATTATTGTTTGCATGCAACTGGCATCATAAGTACTTATTGGGAAGATAAAATATATCATAAATTTTTGAGTAAGACCTTAATTTTCTTAATGAGTATTAATGAACCGTCTTTAATGGAACTTAATTCGTGGACTTCTAGGACCATTTTTACGTGGAATTGTCCCAAGAGATGCAACCTGTTCTTCCTCTATCTGTAAACAGTAAAACTGTAAAAAGGATATTGTCAGAGTTTTTTTGTTTCGTCAGGATATTGTCGTGGCTGGCTTGATTTTTCATCCGATTCTGAAAGAACCATTATTTGAGTTCCGGCGGCCGGATCATCAGCTTTATGTTTTTTGTTTTATATGGTTCCTCAAAAGGAGAAGCACTGGCTGGTCAACTTCGCAAAATTGTTGTATTAGAAAACGAAAATGCCATGGGTCCGGTAATGGATTAAGATAATGGGTTTCCACATATTTTTTTTATTTATTTAATAATTTAGAAAGAATTTTTTTAATAATATTGTAAATTTTTTAAAAATGTTTAAAGAGATTAAAAAATTACATCAAAACAAAAAAGAAAAAAAAAGAATGCACGTATCCAAGAGTGCTACCCATGATGCATTACAAAAAGGACAATAAGGGCTAGGAAAGGGTGTCGAATACTAGGATTTTGTGGCTTTTTGTAATTATGATAAGATTAATAATTTAGTCACAAAAAAATTATACAAAAATAAATTATAAATTAATGTAGTTTAATGTTATATGTCATATTGTAAAATTATTTTTATTATAAAATAGATTTAACGAATTATCTCATCAAACTACATTAACTTGTCATGCATAAGTTTATTTGTGTGCAATTTTATTTTTATGTCTATAGTAGTTCTCTTTTGATAATAGAGAGGAAGGAGCGAGGCAGAGGTACTGGGGTCAAGGCCAGATCCGGACGATGATATGATGCGAACCACATGCATACTCTGGATCGAGTACTACAGCATGACAGGCAAACATTGCTTTCAGGAAATGGTTGTCTTCTTTTTGGTGTTTGCTTGCCCATTGGGATTATACTTTTGAGTACGCTGATCTGAAATATTACTAAAATTTTGGATACATGCATTCAAGAGAAAACGAGTTGCTTACTCATGCACTACGCGTTAGTAGTACTATTGTATGCATGAGGTACTAAATTGACATATCAGTTACATCAATATCGAAGTATTATTGCTTTCAAGAAATATATATATATATATATCCGCCACTTTTGATGATAGTATCGAAATAAATTGACCATTTTATTGGTAAGTTTGTGTGGCGAGGACTGCATTAATGCCGGATTTTGCATATGCGCTTGGCAGTGGTTTCACATCTGTTTGATAATTAATTAAGATCATCTAGGAGTAAAGATATCAATATCATGTGACACTATCCATAAATCCAACACGAATACGATATAAAACTAATAAATTTGAATTTGATATAAATCATGTGTTCTAGTCAAATCATATTAACTTATTAAAACACAATTAATAAACAGGTCAACCCGTTTAATCCAAAATTAACCTGCAATAACTTGTAATATTAGTATTTTTTAATATGTTTATATTTTTATTATTAGAATTGTAATTTTGGGTTTATACTCATATTTGTTATTGTTGAATTTGTAATATTTGTTTATTATAAGTTAAAAGTTGAAAATATTGATATAAAATTAGTAAATTTGGATTTGATATAAATGTGTTCTAGTCAAATCATATTAACTTATTAAGACACCATTAATAAACGAGTCAACCCGTTTAATCCGAAATTAACCTACTATAACTTGTAATATTAGTATTTTTTAATATGCTTATATTTTTATTATTAGGATTATAATTTTAGATTTATACTCATATTTGTTATTATTGAATTTGTGATATTGGTTTATTAAAAGTTAAAAGTTGAAAATATTGATTTTTTTTTGTTAGTATGTAGTATTAATTTTTTAAAATATTATGACTATTAATAAATATAAATTTTAATTTTTATGTGAAATTATATTAATAATATTAAATGAGTTTTTTTTTTTAAGTATTAAATGAGTTATGTGAGTAAGCTTAAATCTATTTATATAAAGCTAGTTGTGTCATGTCAGCAGAAAATACTGAAATAGATCGTTTTAGAGTTTAAATATCTAATTTATTTAACTTTAACATATTATATTTGGGTTGACCCATTATTACTTTAACTTAACGGGACACAAACATACGGCCAATACGAATTACAACTCCTATCTTGAAGCTGACTTTTTGAAAAAAAAAATTATAAAATAATGATAATAATGGCGAAAACAATTCATGCGATTGCTCGTCTATGGTTACTCTTTTTGAAGACTTCATGTAGACGTAAAAGTAAAACAATTACGTGCATGCATGGCTCTTTTGGTCGGAGGAAGGACATGCCCATCACTAATCATTACGCAGGTTTGGCCAATGTTGGTCGCTCAAAGTAAAGCCGTGTCACCATCTCTGCTTTTTTCTCTCCTTCCTCTCCTCCTTCACTTCTTCTTAATTAATAATAACATGCAGTCGCAAAACCCTGCATGAAACAGTACTTTTCGATAAACAATACATAGTACTTCAAAAATTATTTTAATTAAAATAAAATTTTATAAAAATAAATTAATAATATGATGATAATTTAATATAATAAGTTAGATAATAAAATTATTTTTATTATAAAATTAAAATTTTTTATAAAAAATTTTAACATATTTTATTATCAATTTATCATGAAATAGCTGTGTTAGGTGTTGACCAATAATCTGGTGCGCGTGGGATCCGCTCACTGTCCCCTCTCAGAGCTTATCCTAGTCACTCAACTCTCTCCCTCTCATGCGCGCTCAGCCTTGTGGCAGAGAGACTGAGAGCATCACACAGAGCCTCGAGCTTCTTCAATCTGTGGAGCTTTGGCAGCTTTGCGAAGATTATTCGAAAACATACATATGATTCCATTATCTTTCCCCCTTCATCTTTTCTTCTCGGCGACAATCTCTTTCCGAGTTTTGCTGTACCGAAAGCTTTTTGGGCTCAGGTCGTTGTTGTGTGCAGCGTTGTAAAGACAGGTACTACTGGCAGCGTCCTCTGTCTCTCTCTCTCTTCACCTGTGCTTCGTGGAGCGTGCTTCGTTGTTTTGCTGGCTCCGAGGTGTTGCTTTCCGGATTCAGCTTTTTTGTTTGTTGATTAGATTTGGCATTGGTATTGTTATTTCTGTACGGAAGGTTCATTTTTTAGGATTTGTGCTATGGCTAGTTCCTCTGTGGATTTCAAGTCTGATTAGAGAACTCGGCGCTGTTTCTTCAGAGTTCTAAGAGTGTTAGGGATGTAGTTTCGATTTCTGTAAATGCATGTTTTAATGACAATGCAAGGTTGGGTTTGAGAAATTTGGAGGCTTCAGTGAATTTTTTTTGCTTGTATACGAGTGGTTGAGGTGATTTGGGATTTGTCCTTCCGGTTTGGAGAAATGAATGAGAACACCGGGAACACGTCGTCCTCTTTGGTCGTTACTACAGAAAAGAGGACGCATAGGCCTGGTGGTTGTGTTGGGATCTTCTTTCAGCTTTTTGATTGGAACCGGAGATTCGCAAAGAAGAAGCTCTTCTCCATGAAGCTCCTTCCTCCAGGTCACCCTCTTATCCGCGGGACAAAACCCCTCATTGCTTCATTATTTCTCACTAATTTCTCGCTATGTTCACACACACAAAAAAAAAAAAAAAATACAAATTTCCCCTTGGAAAAAAAATTGATTTTTGTCTTGGGTGTATTAGTTCGAGCAAAGAAAGCTTCCTCGAAGTTTAAAGGAGATGAGAAGATGCCCATTTCCAAGCTCCATTTGGTATGCATTTTACTTCGTAGAAATATGAGTTCTTGCTGTTTGGTATGTCTCTTGGTTATGAATTTTTGTTTCTGCCCCTCTTCTACTTGTAAAGCTCCTTGTTTATTGTTTTGTAATTTGGTATTCGTAGATTGCTGATGAAAACAGCGGGGGTTTCCCAAATGTGAAGAAAAATGGAAATCGTCGGTTGGATTTGGAGAAAAAGCATGAAATGCGGACTCCTGGTTTGGTTGCTAGGCTAATGGGTCTTGAATCCATGCCGACTGTGCATCGAGATAAGCCTAAGAAACCTTCATTCTCTGATAGTTATGGTATTGAAGAGGAGAAATTTGTGGCTAGTCATGGTGGGCTTTATAAGGAGGAGTTGAATCTGGACAAAGGAGGAACCAAGCAGGAATCGAGGCCTCAGAAGCTTCAAAAGACTGGACTGTTTGAGGGACAGGCAGTGACTAGGTTTGGAGCTGAGGCATTACAAATTAAAAGTGTTTTGTCACGGTCGAGAAAGCACCAAAATCATCACCCAAAGTTTGCTTCTCCGGTGAAGAGTTCAAGGATTTCCTCCGCGAGGAATGTGCCTCGAAGCTCTCGATTAATTGGCGCTGCTACTAAGATTTTGGAACCAGGCTTGCAAGCTACAAACAGAGCTAAATGCGCTCTTACTTATTCAAGTTCTTTGTATCATTCTCCCAAGGATGAGATCGAGACAGAGAGTACCTGGTTTATGTCCCCAGATACATTGGAACAACCCAGTTATAATGGGGGTTTAGCCCATCCTTTGATGGGGCAGACATCTTGTACAAATTGTGGTAATATGGTGGCCTTGGGACCAAATGCTGAGGAACAGCCATCTGCTTTTTTTGCTTCAAATGTTGTTGCTTCTCAGGACTCTGGATGGAGTAAACCAAGGCCACCCGAATCCTCCCATGAGCAAGAAAGAGAGGAATTTTTCCTAAGAAGTAAGGACCAGGGCGTTTGTCTTGTTGCCAAAGCAAAGGACAATCCACAAAACAATAACGAACCAATTACAGAAAGAGTGCCTCTATCACACGAAGATCAACGACAATTGCAATTATCGAGCAAGCCTCAAGAAGATGGAACATCTTCCCTGGCTTTCAAGCAGAAGGTGCAAACAGTGGATCGAATGTTGTTAGGCAGGGATAAGATTCCACCTAGGTCTAAACTAAGTAATCTGCAGAGCCGAAGAATCTCATCAGCTGGAAATGCTGCTACTGGGACCAAAGATTTTGTCACTTTGAACCGAAGTCTAACTGGCCGAACCAGGCCCAGGGTGCTTAGTAAGGTGGACACTTCTGGGTTTGACACAGTGAAGAAGGTTTGTAATGGACAGGATGATTCCTTACTGCAGTTAAGGCCTCCAGTACGAAAAAGGAGAACAATAAATGTAAGCGGGCAAACTGAAAGTACAGGTTTTGTCAGTTCAACTATTGCAAAAGAAAGAAGTGTCTGGACTGATACTTCAAATGGAAAATGCATGGGACTTAATGCTCACTCCATGAACCAAAATACTGTGAGTAGTAGATTAGCTGGTCGGGGAGATGGAGAAAGAGCTGATGGAAATAAGGAAACTGATATTGTTTCTTTTACATTCAATTCCTCTACAAGGCACAAGACTGGAATTCCGGCAAAAGTAGAGGAGAAAATGAGGGATGAAAATGGAAAGATACCTTTTCAAAGGCCATTGCCATTTAGAAGAAATGCTTTAGGGGTCCTTTTGGAACAAAAATGGAAGGAATTGACTCGTCAAGAAGATGAAGAGTTGATAAATGGTGCTCCAGTTGAAGAGTTGATAAATGGTGCTCCAGTAAAGACATCCGCTGCTATAATTCTCCAAGAGTTAATATCTGCCTTCACAGCAGAGCAACTTTGCTCTCAGGATGGTCATATGTTCAATAAGGATATAGCTTTCGAGGTACTGGTCATGCTAGCATCTTTCATAACTTTTGTTTGTGTAGTTCAGCCTGTGTTGCTTTACTCCAGCCAAATCTTTACTGTTTGGACAATTCAACCCACCCATGCAGAACCAAAAGGCGTTGTTATTTTAGCTGGGATTTTTAGTTCCATATTTTGCCTTTTCTGTCAATGAATGCATGTAGAGATACCATTAGAACACTTATGTCTCAACTTGTAAGCCTATTAAAAATCTTCTTTGTTGGAAACAAATCATTATCTAACCATTTATCTGGGGTAATAAAAGTATCTTTTACCATTAGGAAGAAAGGACGACTTGTGTCAACAGTCGGTTAGCATTTAAAGTGTCTGGAAATTGCTGACAAATAGTTTAATTTGCTCCTTTCTTCAGCTAGGTTTTCCTTGTCGATTAGGAAGATTTTATATGTCTGCTTGTTTGATTGTTTAATATTTGGCTTTCAAATATGATTAATTATTGGCCCTTTATGCCCTTTGATTTTATGCTATTGTTGAGTGAATAGTGTTTGAGCAATTGTCTATTCCTAACAAGTGCAGTTTCTCTCATTTCTTTCTTCAGACTAAAGCAGAGATGGAAGGGCTAGTTGGAAGTTCATGTCAAAGTCATCATCTTAGCCCTGGATCTGTTCTTGAGGCCTCGTTTTCTTCTAGTAGTCTGGATGAAAGCCCAGGTGAAAAAAAAAAAAAAAAAAAAAAAACTCGAGTAACATTCTAGAGATTGGAGCACAAAGAAATACATAGTGCTTTATATATCCTCTTTAGATTGACTGATCTCTGAAATGAATTGTTGAAACACATCCTTTTTCTTTCCCATGCATGTGATTTCATTTTCTTCTAAGTGTTCCTGTTTCTGCCTCCAATCTTTGCTTGCAGTTCGCAGACATAAGTTGTGTCCCGACCCTATGGATTACTCCTATAACCAGTTACAACCACTGGCACCTGATGCTGATTTTTTGGATTCAGCAACCTCATCAAATAAAGGGATGGAGAGTAGACAGATGGTAGTTGATTATGTCAGACATGTCTCCAAAATATTGGACATCCTGAATCTTACTGGGCCAGGACTGACAGGAATTAAGGTCGCTCAAGCAAAGGAGGTAATCTTGAATGCAGAACTCTTGTTTGGAAATGCAACCCCGCATACTTTTGATGGCATGAAAGATTTTCTTATTAGCCCCTATCTCCTTGATGGAATGGAATCTTTTGGTTGTACCGCATGGACAAATTCTATTGGCTTTATAGGGTTGGAGGACACCAAAGAAAGAAATCACCTACGGACATTTCTTTTTGACTTGATCGTAGAATGTTTAGACTCAAAATATGGTCAATACTGTAACTCCGGATTCAAAACATGGTCAAGGTTGCCATTATACATGAGTACAGAGAAGTTGACTCTAGATGCTGCAGAGGAGGTTAGAAGGTGGACAGATTTGGCTGGGATGATTCCAGATGAGATAATAGAATTGGAGATGAGTCATTCCTTGAAGAAATGGACAGATTTTGAAACTGAAGCATTTGAGACTGGTGCCGAAATTGATGGGGACATACTTCAAATTTTGGTTGAGGAAATTGTGATGGACCTTTTGGATAGCAGTCCAGGTTCCTTCTGAAATTTCGTATGCTGACTCACCACTCACCAGACCTTCTCCGTTAAATAAAGCATGAAGATTTTGTACAAACTGATCAATTGTATTTATTGAAAGTGGCTACTGGATTTAAAAGATTAGCACTGTCCAAATAGACAGGCCTTCTTGTATGTAACTTGTCTTGAAATAGCCAAACCGTTTGTAAAATGGTTTTTGTTTAGTTAAGGTCGACTAACGAGGTGTAAATCCCCTCTATTTCAGTCTGGGATCAGTCTGGGATATTCAACTCACTCAGAAATGAAGCCTGTCCATTGTTTCAAAGCAGGATTGTTACAGTTTTATAAAAACAGTCAAAAGGATCTCTTTTGTGGTTTGGTCATCCACAAATGGTTAATTTTGTAATAATTATAATTTTTTATTTTAAATACTTTTATAATAATGAGAGATATAGACATAACAAGTGGAGCTCGACCTGATACCATCTACAGTAGCATTTAATGCAGTGAGTCTAAAGATCGAATGCCAGCCAATTAACCCCCTTTTCAATAAAGATTTTAGACGGAATTTCAAACAAGAAAAATTTTATACATAAATCTCGTACACCAAGTACTATTCTTTTTATTCTTTTTTTAATTTTTTTCTCCTATCAAATATGTAATATATAGATATTGAACAGAAGAATTCAATTATTTTAAAAAGAATAAAATTAAAAAAAAATAAAAAAAAAAAATTGTATAGTATGTGATGCAATAGGCTTATTAACAAAACTACGTACAGAAAGATAGCCATGTCCTCAAAGTCTTTAAAATTTCATTACGGAAGAAGAGAGATCCACGGGATCTCCATCGGTATATTACAATCATATCTGACATTCAAATCCATAGCTAAAAGAAACAACTTTATCTTCAACATCTAGAGAAGACCATGAAAGATTACTCTGAAAAACTCGTGAAACAAACCCAATATCAAATAAGAAAAGAAGAATGAATGACTTGTAAATCCTATATTAAAAAACACCACCACCACCGGGAGTTTCAAAACTGTCTGTACCCCAGAACAGTCTTCGCCATCCCTCTTCTGCTCCTTCCACCCCGGTTTTCTCCATTAATTGCATTCGCCGCGGTCGAGGACAGCCCTTTCAATTCCTCAACACTAGCATAGCTCTTCCTTGCCATCAATCCACCAGCACCCCCACCCCTCTTCTCCCCTGCACTTGCCGACTTGCTCCCTCTCGAATTCGACAGAACCCCATTAACTTTGGACCAGTTCTTTGATGGCGGTGTCATCTCTTGCACTGATGGAAGGGTCATCACCGGCTTCCGGTTCTCTTTTCGCAATGCAGCTGCGAAATCGGGCACCGACTGCGCAAGAAGGGAGGATCTTTGGGGCCTAGAGACCAAACTCCCTTGAAACTTTACCTGTTTCTTCGGAGGGGTTAGCTTTGGCTCGTACCGTCCCGGTTCATGTTGCTTTATCTCCTTCATTCTCAGCTTTGCTTCTCGCAGCTCAGCGTATGCTCGGTATCTGGGTCCTCTCTCCATGATAAAGCTCTCCGTAATGAGTCTGAGAGGAACGGGTTGATTGGAGTTTGAATTCTGAGAGCGGATGAGAGATATGGGATCGAGGGCGTGGAAGAGAGACTGAAGCACGGGATTTGGTTGATGGGTTTGCGGCAAAGAGCCGTTGGTCTCTGCCATTGTTGATGAACTTGAGGTTCGGCAGAGCATCGATTGACTGAATAGCTTTTGTAGTTTCTTATTGGGGTTCTCTCTTCTCTGTACCTTTTGTAATTAAAAATTTGATCTTGCAACGGTCTTATGGACTCAGGAGATGGTAAGGGACACAGAGAGATAAAGATAGGCCTGTGCGTCACTTTCCAATCTTCTTTTTAACCTTTTGGGAAGTTCCAACGTTCTAATTGAGGCCATTTTTTACTAAAATATGATCGAGTCCATAACAACCGTCCGATTAGTTGGATATTCATGATGGACGTCTAGGATCTACCCGATTTTATAGGATCCCATAGGGATGGGATTCTTCAACTCTAGGGTTTTTGGTAGGGAGTTCCTGCGGAACATTCATGGATTGTACACACTAAAGTCGCTTTTTCAAAAGGACATTTTTGTTGTGATTTTGACCAAAAAAGTTGCTTTAGTCGGCCATGTGATCGATTTACATATGGCTGCAAATTAGGCTCCATGTGACCAAATCGTATATAAGAAAGGGTCCAAACTACACTCGTAGTCTTATGAATTCAGCAAGCATTTTAGTGCACCTTGCATGACATAAACTTCCATCAATGGGGGAGATTAAACTTAATGTGCTATAAAAAAATTTTTGAAAGATTATTACACCTCTTCGGTTGCTGGTATAGGGAATACTACAGGAAGTTTCATCTCCTGGCTCAAAGATGCGAAGCAACCAACCGAGCAAAACACGCAAGGATTAACTAGTATCTTTCTTCAATCCTTCCATCGGTTAGAATCAGACCTTATGATACTTGAATTTCTGCCCCAAATTAAATCTATTGATGCTTTCACTAAAACCATGGAGTACCAGGCTCCTGACGGCCTCAACCCCTTGTTCAAGGGCTGCATCAATCTGTCCAGATAGCTACTGCCAGTTAAAAATCTTTGATATTACTCTTACAAAATTAAAAAACAAGTGAAAATGCAGACACAAGCACCAAGATATACGCTTGAGCAAGCAACTACACAAAATTTCATGCGGTGATTAGAACCATCTTAACAGCCACATGCACCAGAGGAATATAAATTCAGCCTAGTTAGTATATCGTTTTCTTTACTGGTAAGTTAAACACTTGCTGTGATCTTAAATGCCACACCCACCATGCCATTCTCTTATAGGAGGGGGCCGGAAGGTGCCATTTTTCCTACAGATTATTGTGGAATATCAAAATGATAAATGCCTCAGACTAGCATAATTTATGCAGGAATGCAAAACAGTTAGAAGGACCCAAATAAGATGATATATGACCTTGCATATATTTCCAAAGGCAAAGAACATTAGGCAATACCCCGTTCACAATCACAAACCTGTTTGCGCTCTACTGAACTAAACTTCTGGAGAAGAAAAGCTTTTAAGTCCATGGTTCCAGGGGGATTTCCGATGCCTGTAAACATGAAGAGTCTTATACTTTTTGATGACGGGATGTGGATCTCTCCAGATTAAGGAAATACTTTTGTATGCAAGTGATAGTACTTAAGAGACTGACCTATGCCCAACCGAGGAAATTGTCGACAACCATCCAAATGCTCCATTACGCTCCTCATTCTGTAAAAAGAGATCCACTAGCTATAGAATATTCTAACCATGAATGAGAGATTTATTAACACTTTAGAATGAAGATGCTATGAGGCAATTGAATAAATGGTAAAACTGGATAAACCCATCAAGTTTTTCTTAACTGAGAGAAGAACAAGTTTAGCTGTTTCAGTTTAATTACATGGATTTTATTTTATATAAACGTTTGGAAGCTGTCAACACCACTGCTCTTTCTAGAATAAACATACACAACTAATACAAGATAGGAAACACAAAAATTAAATGATCATAGTTTTTTTTTAATTTAAATATATAAAAAAATGCAGTTATGTTAGTTTAGTTGGAAGTATAAACCCAAATAAACTCAAACTTGTCAACATGCAGTCAAATGTCTGTGTATGGAAAATTACATAGCTAATATCTCCCCTATTCCCACGAAGACAAAAATCTCTCCCATTCCAGGAAGGCTGCTAGATTATGTCAGAAAAGAGAGATTACTAGAAACCTATAATCATTAGAAGAAGATAGTTTATATTTCATGCCAATGGCCTTTGAATCCAATGGTATTTCCAACCTTTATAGGTGAGAAAAGTAAGCCCTAGGGTTATGTAGACCCAAAAATAAACACTACATTTTAACACACTTAGCAACGCCCATTAATTTGTAACATAATAACGGATATGTTAGCAGACTAAACACCTCATATGCTAGGATGCTAGTAAAAGTTTTCCTTGCTAGAATACAATATCCTTAACACCATACTAATTATGAGACAAGTGATATCCAGGAATATACCCATTATGGTGGCCATGTCCTCCTTTCGGCTGAAGCCTCAAAACACCATTTGGTAAGCTCATCTCATCATAAACCTGTAAGGGTAGGTCAGGATAAAATATATTTTCATAATGATTTACATGAAGTGTCATGAAAAGTTATTTGTCAACCAAGACACAGTGGATGAAGGTATTAAAATGCATACCAATAAAATATGACGCAATGGTACTTGATAATATGCAGCAAGTGGTCCAACCTTATCAATAATGAAAAGAAAATTAAAGGTCAGGGATAATATATGAACATCTTAAGGTGCCTAGGAATGAAACACATGCATATCCACTTATTCTACCAATGAAAGGGGGAGACATTTGATTAGAGTACAGAGATAAGATAGAAGAAAACAAACACAACACAGACAATCGTAATAATATAAACATGCCTAATCAACATATAACCATGTCCAAGGTATTTACTGTCATCATACGATAAAGATGTTTAATCAACATCAAGATATCATTTATTCATTTACTACATGCCAAAACAAGGTATAATTGAGTTGTGGTATAATTTACCACCCGTACGGAGGGAAGATCTGATACTATTTACTTAAAGTGAGCATTACATAGGCAGGACTCTGTAGTCCTCATGGTGAGTACCTTTCTACCAGAACTATAGTTGGCTCAAAACAACTATAGAACACAGTAGCATGCTCTTAAAAGGCATCAGTTGAACAATAAAGCCCATCATCAATTTAAGTTATGATTGAGTGGTCTAGATCCGCAACGTTGATAAGTTACAGCAATAATTTGGAATGTGTAGCTCTTACTTTAGTTGGGTTGTTTTTCTTTTTGGTGGGGTTTTTTGGGTTGGGGGGGGCGGGGGGGTGATTAGAATTAATGGTAACAGAAGATAACTGATACAGAATACCATTATGCAAAATCCACATATGATTCCTATGGAATTCACTTGGCAATTCCAAATTATCCATTGTGAAACTATGAAATTATTTGCCTTCCAACCATCACACTCACCATGCTTACCCTGCTAGTGATTGAAGGAAAAAGAGGAGGAACAAACCATATTATACAAGCAGGTCAAGGTTATTTAGTACCATAGAAGTATTTTTGTCGTGGAGAGAAATCTTTCTTTTTCAATTCTTTTTCACCTACATCATTTCCATTTGACGTGTTTTATGCATTCACCTAATGGTACACATTGTCATTCTAATAATTTTTTTAGCCCTCAAACAGAAGTTTCTTATGTTGGCTGTGAAGAAAACATATGTACCTATCACGACATTGATAAAACTAAGAAACCAAACTATAAATGAAATATAAGATAAGAACAAACTGCTTCTCCACTGTAATTCACATAAGCTTGAGGCTTTGCCAATAAAATCGGCACCTCCCCAATGGAACCTGTACTGATCACAAAAGGAAATCAGGATAAACATAATTCCCAATGAAAATGAAGAATTGAATATAAAAAAAAAATTGACCAACATGAGTAAGAATAGGGCTGATGCGCACCTATTCCAATTAAGGTCTTTGACTGTATTGTGTTCATTGATATGCCCTCTGCTCGTGAAATGCTATCGATCATTTCAAAACCAACCTGATAAATAGAAGACCAATTACTAAGATGGAACAAAGGGAAAAACAAATATAGACGTGAAGTAACTTCTGGAAGTATTGCATTACATTGTGCCTTGTACCATGGTACTTATTACCCGGGTTTCCCAATCCAACGATCAACCAAGGAGTATACTCCATTTTTGCACCATTGTTATTATCCGGCAATGAAGCACGTATAGAAAGCCTCGCTGGAACGGAACACTTTCTGAGAAAATGAGGGCAACTGGGGCTTCTTGGATACGATATGCAAGAATTTGGGGCCGAGACCGCATACAACATTGACCTATACACCAAAAGCTACCACACTATCAAATGGTTGGTAACCACGGTTTGAATAATGAAGCTTCAACAATTAATTTGTCACTTAGGAGCCACAAAGAAATTCTTATATTTATTTCCTTTTGCTCCCCTTTTGTGGGCATCGAGTTTTGAAAACAATATTTGGCGAGTGTTGAAGAATTTAACTCGGCTAAGCCAAATCTTTATATTGATGAAAACTTCAGCATTCGAACTCGGTGGTGAGGTTTCTTTCATTTTATGCATTTCTTTCCCAACATTTTCTCAGCAACCGAACGGGGCCAAAAGGAAAAGAAACATATAAGCACGTAATTGCAACTTTTCATTCAAACCCAACATTGACCCCAGCCAGTTCTAATTACAGAGCGAAAAGCACAGCCAAAACAAGCTGTTTTTCACTTCTAAAATACCAAGTATCGGAATTTTAAAGTGCAAAAGATAAAATAAATTACAAAACAAAAACAACAACAAAGGAAGCGAACCTTTTTGTAATCTGGACACTTGAATCGAAGAAAAGTAGGGAAGTTGCAAAGACAGAAGCAGAGGCAGAGAGTTCAGTTCAGTTTGAAGCTTCGAAGGTTGTTGCTCTTTTGGCTTGGACACTATTGATAGATGGTATTTCGAAAACAAAAATCACGGATTAGAGGATAGCTCGAAGTAGATTTTTTTTTTTTTTTTTTTTTCTATTTTTATCTAGTTTTTAATCTGGGCTTCCAAACAATACTGGGGTTGGCCCATATGCTAGTGTGGTGGGCTCGGCCCAAACCTTTTTCTGTAACATTCGTGTGAAGTTTATACTTACATCTTATTATGCTGGTGTAACTATCCATGAGTTCTTGATTTTGTTTTTTCATTTAAATAAGACTTGATTGAAGTGCTGATAGATGATGTTACATCCATATATATAAATATATATATATATATAAAAGGACAAAATGGAATGGCCCATAAATGAAAGAGAACAAGGGTAGTAGATAAAAATGAAAGTGGTATATAATTTTGGATTTTTTTATTTCATTATATATATATATATATATTTTTGGGAGAATGTACATGAAATTGTTTCACTCTTTGAAAGTTGGAAAACTGGAAATTGACATGCCCAAGGATTCTAACTCCACAAATTTCCCTTAAGAATCAATATGGGCTTGACTCAAGACCAACTTATGGCCCTCTAGGCCCAAGGCCAAGTTGCAAGTCCAGGCCCAAACCTTTGTCAAAGTGCGAACCTCCACCATCTCTGGCAAACCTCCCCCCCGGCACAATTCCGGCATGGCTCCCGACCCCATGGGAGAAAACTGTCATCATAGGCTCCCCAACTCCCCCAGCGGCATAGACACGGCTTCCGGGCACCGAAGTCGTAGCCCCGGAATGATACACGCCACCGCTTGGCAGGGTGAAAGGAGTGGCTGCACCTGCATGAGACATGAGAAACCACGAGGGGGACTGTGGCGGCACCCCCACTGCCGGACCAAGGAAGTGTGATGGTGGTGTGAAGGCTGATATTATCGGGGTTTGCCGTAGGTGTGAAGCAGCACCCAGCTGGGTTCGACTGGCTTGCATTTGTGCGCGCTTTAGTAGCTGTCTTTCTTTCTTGTGGGCGTTTTGATGGCCTCCCAATGCTTGTGAGTTGGCGAACTCGCGGCAGCAGTATTGACACTCGAATTTTCGGCCTTCGGTAGATTGGAAAGCTTCTGATTCATGTAACCCAGATGGTGTTTTGCTTGAATCCGAGTCGTTTTCTTCTGAAACGTTCTGGATTTTGAAGCCAAAGAGCTTAAGAGGCGTGGCGATGGAAGTATTTGGTTCTGATAGATAATCAATCTCAGCCATGAGAGAGAGAGAGAGAGGGAGAGATCACTTCCAGAAATCACAGAAGCAGATCAGAGGGTTGGAAGTGGATGACTTGGTAGTGGCTGCATGTGGAGGTAGTAGCTAGATATATAGGATAAAAAGTTTGGACGCTGTGTAACTTAAGAGAGATCACTAATCATTTGGGGGATGCTCAAAAGAAGAGGAACCAGAAAAGAGAGTGTGTTAGTTGCGAAAATCCCAAGGAGAAGAAAGGTACATATATACCTTACTACCTAATATCCGGAAGAACCCAGAACAAGAAAACTAAAGATGGATCGTACGTAGATTATCATTTATAGTATTATACTTATAATAGCACTCAACAGAGATCACGGAGGGAGGGAAAGCTTTAAAATAATGATGTATTTTGCTCTGAACTCTGAAGTAGTACATATGCTAGCTAGCTTGTGTATGATCTGGTATAAATCTAGAGTAGTGCTATGGCCACCGCTGGGAGCTCCCGTAAGGTCAAAAATTTTTTTTTTGTTTATTTTTTTTTTTTTCACATCATTTTTTTAATATTTTTAAATTTTTAAAAAAATATTAAATAATTAAAATAATATTAAATAATTTTTTCTTAATCATTACAAAAAAAAAAAAAAACTGGGAGCGGTGGCTCCCAGCGCTGGGATCTATCATTTTCCATAAATCTAACACATCTGTCTACCACGTACGTAGTTAATTTTTCCATGACCCGCATGAGGTCGCGCGTAACCATCACGTTTACTGTTGCCCAGGTAGTTTAGAAAAACTGAGCTCTAATATACCATGAACTCCATGGAAAAATCGTTTTTTAAGAGCTTTGTAAGCGTTAGAGGAAGAGTGTGTAATGACTTGAAAGTAATCAGGGAGGTATATACGTGGGTCCACCATGACGTATCATTCTACATGAGCTAGAATTAATATCTTAAGCATGCTAATTGCGTGATTGACGTTGAGTTCCTCTTTATTTATTAGAGGAAAATCTCTTCGAATCTCACTGACTACCATGATTTGGGTTAATCAAAGTCTTGCTTTTTAAACAAAAGCTTCAAATGCTAATTAATCACACGCTACACCTATGGATCCATTGTGATTGGTTCATGAGAATGCTTGTTGTCTCCAGATACATGATCTACCTCCTTCGCGCGTGGTCGATTCAACAGTTTAATTACATGCATGCATGATATGAAAACAGTCAGACATTAATAAAAATCTTCTTCTAATTGCTAACCAACAACTCCTCTTGACAAAGATCAAGGCGTGCTTAAAGCGATTGACAATGAGGCTGATGATCATCGAAGTGGGAACTACTTTGGGTCTTTTGTTGTGAGTCGTCCTATCCCACCTGACCAGATCTAGATCACAAAGCATTAATTTGGTTGAAACAGCTATATATTCACGTGCGGAGCTTGTAATATGCAGTAAACCGACAGATCAGACTGAGATTCATGACTCATGACTCATCAAAATATGAAACGCGCCTCGAATTTCTAGGCTCTTTATCTCCTATAGTTGTGTCTAAGAACCTCGACATTAACTATTTTAATAGGGCTGTACGTAGGAGCGCAAGTCCCAATCAGTTTTTTGGACATATAGAGTAGTTAATTAGGGCGACTGCGAGTAGAACAGTAGATTCACAAAGAAAATTAATGAGACAAGGCACATGGAGCTATCCCCTCCATGCATGAAAACACATGTAAGTGGAATGAGCCCACAAATCTATTGCAATGGATCTCTCTCTCTCCCTCTCTCTCTGATCTCTCTCTTTCTAGATGTGATCTCGATATATCGCTCCCAGGTTATATTAGTTCATGATGAGAAACTGTTTCACGATAATGAAGTACTCGATGATTCTTTTGTTATTGTGTGATTCTGCTTTCTAATAAAAAAACACGACCCTAAGAGTGCTTGTTCTTCGTGCTTTCTCGAGTATATGATTCAAGTAATGCTGCTGTTAACGTTTAAAGATTTCCTGAATCTCCAAACATGGCCCACTAGGTCGTGCTATCTAATGAAAATCTAAGGAATATATAGAACCATATGAAACTAGCTAAATGTACATATTATAAATAGACAAATTAATTATAAGACACATAAAAATGATAGCTATTATATATATATATACATATAATATAAGGCGACATTAATATATAGTACTACAACCGTTAACTTCATCCAATTAATTATAAGTACGTATCATGAGTATAATACAAAAATATTAAAGATTGGTTTGGTTACACAAAAATAAATTATTTTATCTCATCTCATTTTTTATAATCATTACAATTTTTTTAAATTCCTATACAAATATAATAAACAATTCAAATTTTTCAAATCTTAAAATAAAGTTAATATTAAAAATTTATATTATAACAATATTTTTTTAAATTTTCAACAAAATATCTCATCTCATCTCATCTGAATTGTATAGATATAATAGACTGGCATAAATATATAAATATATATATATATAAAAGTTGCCGTGATGTTAACAATATAAGACCAAAATCATGCAGCACTTAGCGGTTTGGAGTCGATAAGAGTACTTCGGTTCATATTATTATATATATATGGCATACGAACTCTACCTAGCTAGCTAGGTAGTCGTTGCATTAGAAATTAAACTCCCTAGCTAGTGTAGTCTACGTGGTTTTAACCTACTTCAATAATTGGTGAGGTTGGCCCGACTACTTCTAGATCATTAAAGGCTCTCTCTCTCTCTCTCTCTCTCTCTCTATCCCTCACACACACACACACCTAATACTTAAGCGCGTTATATGTACTCTTTTGTGCCCAACCTTATATGCATGAGTACCGTAAGGGCAATATTTCCTCGATCGTTTTGTTCCCTACAAAATGTGATTGGATCATTGCCTTGGAATGTCATTTTTCTTTCTCCATGTTCCTTTAAATCATGTACGGTCACCGTGCACCCTGGTTTAATAGTCGTCGTGCGAAGATGGATTGGCGATCAATCCGGCCTTTAATTGTATTCGTGCGAAGATGAATCGTTTGGAATCAATGAAGATGATGTTATTTTAGTTTAACATCAAGAAAATGATCCATCTATTAAAATATGTACATGCAGTTGAGTTGAATGGCTTCGAGAAAGGGGTTTAAAGCATTTTGTGATCCTGTTCAAGGCATACTTACTTCAAAAGAGCACTTAAAAACTCTTTTTTAGTCTGAAAATTATGAAAGGTACATATGTCAAGTTTAGCGATTAGATGAACTGTCTTCGGAATTTGAAGGAACTTGGCTTTGAAGGGTCGATTTAGTAGATGCATTCGTCTTGACAATGACCAATATGAGCTAGCTGTTTGGACAAGATAACTAACATATTGCACCTCTATTGATGAATCGAAGGTAGGGACGGGAAGTGTACATGTTAAGAATATTTAAGTAAGCGGGAAATGGAAAATGTAGAGTACGTAGACAAAGTTGGAATTCAAGATCTTAATTTGTTTTAATACAATATGAAATCACCACTTATCGTTTAAACTGATGGAAATAGTTAAATTTAATTATTTATATTATATTTTTAACAATGTGTCTCAAAATACTAGTATGCCCATAAAAACTTCAAGAAAAATGATATATACAAGTCCCAAATGTATAAGTTTCGCACAAACTATTTATAAAAAAAATGAAACATACCATAGAAATTTGTGAAAACTCATTTTTTATAGACCCACATTTTTACAAAAGGCTTATAGTATATTTAGACCTCGTACTTAGTATTACTACTCTTCGCTATCCTTATGCCTCTAATATATATATATATATATATATATATATATATATATATATATATGTATGCATGCGCGCGCATGCACATGCAGACGCATGCTAATTAGGAGGAAATTGAAGTTTTAGTGAAAGTTAAGTAGGAAATATTGGAATTTTTGAAATTAACTAATTCCTGCATCGAAATAATTGATTTGTGCTTTTGAGTTCAAGTACTGTAATTTTAATGGTCTTTTATCTTCCCTTCCTTTTGGTGTGTGTGTCCAGCAATTCAACTCTCTAAGATTAGTGTATGTAGATATTATTATTTTTTTAAGCATTATGTACAGTTTTTTTTTCCTAAGCAAGCGAGCAAATTTTATTAAAAAAGTAGAAAATGTGATACATGAGGAGCGGGTGGGATTACCTAACAAACACCACAGAACAATAACAACAATGCAAAGAGGTAAATAAAAAAATAAATAAAACACAACCAATTTCTTGGTCTTCACTCAAATCCTACTAAGAAGACACTGTCTTAAAAGATGGTTATAGGACTTTCGCAAAAAGTTACTAGTAGTACCGCTAGAAGCGGTGATGGTGGCGGGTGCACTGTTATTTGTTGTCCTGAGATGATTTTTTGAGAGATCCGCAATCCTTTCATCTAGATCACTGGTTAGGGAAAGCAAAAATATAGTAGAAAATATGGCATCAGGTGGACTGATCTGCGGCCAAAGAACATCTGCGTTCCAGCGCACTTATGATGGTATGGGGCAGCCACGCACCGGTGGGAAGAAAACAGGATGACTCAGATTTGGAAGATCTCGACGAGACGAAACTGCTAGTACGACGCGTGTAGCAGTCGGAGTGCGGCGACGCGTGAAGACCACGCGCGGAGCATTTTGACGTGACTCCACACTGTTCCAGTAGATCAGCGGCTATAGGAAGGGTTGGTACGGCGTGTGTAGGCTGAAAGTGGTCGAAGAGAAACAAATATGACCAAAACCGAACTATAAGAGGGAGGAGGGAAAAAAACACTATATTGAAAGTGTATACATAGTGCGAAAAATGAAAGGAGAAAGAGATGAGGGTGAAGGCCACAACTCTACCCTGCTCTCCGGTAATGGTTGTTACATAAATGAAGTTTTCTAGAAAGAAGTTAGACTCTCTCTCTCTAAAAACCTAGACGGTTCTGCTTGGTAAGTGAGATGAAAATTTTGAATTTAAGATAAAATATTAAAATATATTTTAATATTATTATTGTTTTATAATTTGAAAAAGTTAAGAAAAAATTAAATTATTTATTATATTTTATGTAAAAATTTAAAAAAGTTGTAATGATGAGATAAAATTTTTAAATTTAAGATGAAAATTTTTTGTTATCAAACCATACATCTCCTTGATCCTGATCTCACATGTGCTAGTTCCAAAGTCCAGTCCTCGGAAGAGAACTTCCCGTCCCAATTTTGTACAGTTATTTAGGTAGTATATATTGAAGTATGGAAACGCTACATGGCATATATGCTTTTGGAAAGATCCATCAAAATGCAGGCCTATATATGCATGGATCGGAGACCGTGCATGCGCAGATGGCCCAAAAACTAGGCCCATTCTGAAGCACTAAGCCTCCCTTAAATGCTTAGTGTTATGATCAAAAACTTATAATTTTAAGATTTATAACTTATAATTTAAATGATAAATTTTATTATTAAAAAATTATTTATTATTTCATAATTATATATTTAAAGTACGTTTGTTTAGAAATCAATTAAAAAAGTACTTTATAATATAGAAATTACGATTATTTAAATTTTTAAAAATTATGACGTACCGTTGAAAATTTAAAATTTGTTATAATTATCTAAAAATTATATAAATGTTTTCGTCAATTAATATTTTTTTTAATATTTGAATTATGTTTTGTATTATACGAAAAAACACATAACGTACTTTTAGCTTATTTAAAATTAAAATACTTTAATATATAATATTTAAGCAATCTAATTTTTTTATTAAAAAATTTTAAAATTATTTAAACACTTTTTAAGACTACTTAGTAATAAATTGTGTTAATTAGGATGGGAAGATTGGAAAGAGGATGGGTCCCATATATGCAATCCTTTGTTCGATGAAAACCATGTGGCATGGGCTGCAGCCGCTAGCCGAATCCAATTTGGCCGGGTGGCTTCTATAGTCCTCTCCCTTATAGCATTAGTAGTGGGCTCAAAAATCTTTAGTTAAAATTTAGCTAAACAATTCACTTTTACAAATTTTAACTAGTCACTTTTTACAACATCAAATAATAGGCTCAACAAATCTTTCACCATTCTATTAAAATATTAATTTTTTAGACAACATTAAATGTTTAATAAATTGCAAATGTTATAACTTCTTTTTATGTGTTTATTTATTAATTTGATGTACTCTATGCCTTCTTGATGGTTTAAATGCAGTAACGATCGCATCAAAAATGTGAAAGAAGTTTGAGAATTCAAGCTGCAGAAATCGCATAAAAAATGTAGGAAAAAAATCAATCAAAACTTAAGAATCCAAACTGTAGAAATCGCATAAAAAAACAAATAAAACCAGAAGAATTAAAGTGAAAGAAGAATCCAGTATTATTTTACTCTAAAAATAATGTTTAGCTAGTGAAATTGGCTCAACAAATTTGGCTAGCCATTTGGTTGAAGACCAAATTTACTGTAACTTTGTTGAGTCTATTGTAGGACTTTTTTTCACATTTTAGCTATTCTTTATCTATATTTTAACTTTGTTGATCCCACTACTAATGCTCTTAATAATTATATTCCTAAAAAAATATCAAATAGAAATATAATATAAACTTCAATGGATAAGTTTAGTTTATTTATTTCCCTCAAGTGAAGATTTTATATAAAAATATAAAACTTTCAAGCAAATCATCAAAAGTTGCACTCAGTACATAAAGTGTGTTTAATATATGATAACAACAAAAGTATTAAAAAAAATATTTTTTCAAGTCATTTCTTATATTTTTCTACACTATTTTATAATTTTGTAATAATTTTCAATTGGACTATTTTGATATTGTTATTCTTTATTCTTTATTTTCTTATTTTTATTTAAATATATGATAGTTTTTTAAATATTTATTTAATTAATTGATATATAAATTTAAACCAAATTAATCATATAAATAAATATGAACAAATAACAACAATGAGAAAATAACATTATTCTAAATATTATGACAATATAATTTAAGAGAAATGATATTTATAGTTTAAAAATATGAAAATTTTACCCATTTATTTAAAAAATTAAAAAATAATATATTTAAGATTTACGTAAAAAAATTTATTTTTTGAATAATAAATTATAATTTATTTTTTTTAAAATAATATATTTAACATTAGCGCAGACAATTCAGCATTCACATCGAATGCAAAAGTGAAGACGAAAGCCAATCAGTCTGTCCCCCCGTCAACCAACGTGCACACACAACACCTCAAACACATCCCAAATCTAGTCCGAGATCCAACGTGGGACTCGTACCAAAGTTTGCAGTGTATGTGCTATTCATTTCACTAATTTTCTACTTTTTGATATTTTATCGACAAGAAGAGAGAGGAAAACCCGAAAAGATGGAAAGGAAAAGAATTGAATTCTCCATCAAATTCGTTGCAAGTGTCACGCTTTTCCGCGTCCTCGCTGCGGACATTCCCACGTCTCCTCCTCATTTCCCTCACAAAAAACAAAACAGAGCAAGTAACAGTGCCGCTTACAAAGCTGAAAAGGCCATAGTGAAAGAGTGCTCTCTTTGGGTTGGTTCTGTTTCTATCATCGCAGTTCCTTTCGATTTTTTTTCTTCGATTTCTAAAAGTTCTGTCTTTTAAAGTGACAACAGTAGGTTAGATCGTCAGAATAAGAGCAACGTCCACCAGTCGCTTTCGTAGTAAACAATCTAAATTTGATCGTTTCGATCGTAAATTTGATCTTAGTTTTGATTCTGATGCTCTGTTTTTAATACCCTTCATTACTTGCTTATATTCTGATTCTGAGATAAATTTGTTTCTAAATTAGTACATTCTCTTGCTTGGTATAATCAACTTTCTACGGGTATTTACTCTGTTTGACTTTTATGACCAATGGGATCTCCACTCAGGTAAAAAAATGCAGGCGTCAACGTATGTAGTCAAAGGAGGCATCGGTTTTGGGGTTCAAAAGCGCACAAAGGTTTTGAAGCGTTTTGATGAATTTGGGAAACCAAGTTTAGGATTGAGAATGACAGATAGGACTGCCTGCTGTGGTCTACGACTCAATTCGATCGCTATGGAGGCTGAACTCACTCGTGCAAGACTGGGTTCTAATGGCATTTTCAGGTCATCGGTCAAGCCCAGATCACTCAAGGCTCAGGCTTCTGGTTTGTTCGTCACTCCCTGATTCATATCTTTCTTTTCAATTCAAGAATCGTATAGTTCAATTAGGTCACTGTTTTCTTCTTCCAAAAATTTAGCAAATCATTACGATTTAGTGTCTGCACGAGTACGTTCTTTGGTTCTTCGCTACTGTCGCTCCCTTCCGTTTTCGCGTTGTCACAATTTCTAGCTGTTTGTGTGCGTGTTTGTGGGTTTAACGACGGCAGTAAAAACTCTTGAGAATTGCTACGGCCACTTGTGGCCTTCCACAAAAAGTAAAATCACAAATGTTCTGTTAGGGCTGCATGATGACAGTACGGTCACTGAGGTTTGAGTTTTTATTTGCATGAAATTGGACGCTTCAAAAGGGCATTGAAGAGCCCACTTCCCAGCCATTCCTACATTGCCAATGGATTTGATTGTATTTTCTTTCTGGGGTTTGAAGAACCAAGTACAAAATCCAACTTAATAATGTTTATCATTAAGTACGTCTCTTTGTATAATGACCTGTCATTTTTATCACCAAATAATAAATATGTATTTTTGAAATACAGATATTGCTGCATGGCTCTACTTTTTACTACGGCTGTGATGAAGTAATAATTCATCTCTTGATTTTGCAATCTGAAATAAAATTTGCGCTTCTGCCTTGAAACTTGCTAGCTCCATGACATAATTATCTTGCATGAACTTTGCAGTCCTGTCCTGGTGCTATACCGAGGACAGAGAATCTGAGAATGCAAAACGCTAGCCTGTAGTAGTTTTTTGACCAGCTATGACCCTTTCCTTTCATTTTGGTGCTTTAATATTGCACTGATGGGGTGTGGTTCTTTGAAAACTGACTATATATTTCTTGTTTATGAGAAGTCTGTATATCCAAAAGTTTATATATGTTGCACTGACCCTGATACTCTAGATTTTCAACTAATTTCAGTATTTTTACATGCACGATATGAACATGAGTTTCAGATGATCTTGAGAGTGTTGATTCCTTGGTGCCTCAGAGCAAATCTTCAGGAACAGTCTTGCCATACGTTGGTGTTGCTTGTTTGGGAGCTATTTTATTTGGTTACCATCTCGGGTATGGCATATTTTATTTTTGCAAATTGCATGCCCTATAGAGTTTGTGTGCATTTGTAACAAATTTACATCAAATTCCTACTCAGCGGTTTGTTGATTTGTGATGAATAAGTTGATCGTAATGTTACAAGTAGTTGATGTGCAAATGTTGAGCTGATTTTGGCATATCTTTCTGTGCTTAAATGCCGTGTTTTGTGAGATATCCACATTGCGGGGGGTTTATCACACACTGCTTTGGTTGTGCAGGGTTGTAAATGGTGCTCTTGAGTACCTTGCCAAGGATCTTGGGATTGCTGAAAACACCGTGGTACAAGGCAAGTGCAGTAACTTGCTTGATTAAATACATGCAGAAAATTGTAAGAAACAATGAGATCTTTGTACTTATTTTTGGCTCCCTCCCTCTCTCTTTTTTTCTATCTTTTTTCTCCATGTTGTCCAAAAATCAGTCTCTCTCATACCAACAAAGGGTATGCTTAATAAATTTACATGAATTTACTTATCAAAAATAAATAAATAAATAATAAAATAGTGAGTCTTGTCTGTATCGCCTTTGCATCCATTTCAATATGCTAGAAGAAACTTTGTTTTTTAAGTTATTGAAAGCTAAAGCTGGATTATTAATTGCTCCATGCTGGCCTGTAAAATTGTACTCTTTGTTCATTGTAAGGGTTTAGATTGTGAAAATGTATTCTTTTTGTTCTCATTATATTCCTTTTGATACTTTTTTTTGTAAGTATATTCCTGCTGATACTTTTTCACAATGTAACGTTTGAGTAGGATGGGTCGTTAGCACACTTCTCGCTGGTGCCACTGTTGGTTCATTTACCGGGGGAGCATTGGCTGACAAGTTTGGTAGAACAAGGACTTTTCAATTAGATGCCATACCACTGGAAATTGGTGCATTTCTATGGTTTGTCATTTTTCATTGAAGAACTTTTTGATATTTGATACACCCCCTGAACACTAAAGCTTTGTCTTCAATATTTGCAGTGCCACAGCCCAAAGTGTGCAAACCATGATAATTGGCCGCTTACTTGCTGGCATTGGAATTGGTGTTACATCTGCTATCGTACCTCTTTACATATCCGAGGTAGTATTACAGGCATTGTGAACATGCCCTAATTATATCGTTTTAGCCATGTTCTATGCATATTGTGTATATATTGAGACTGATATCGTCCAACATTTTAAATTACAGATCTCACCAACTGAAATTCGTGGTGCACTTGGATCTGTGAACCAGCTATTTATATGTATTGGCATCCTTGCCGCACTGGTGGCTGGATTACCTTTAGCAGGAAACCCTCCATGGTATTTTCTTTTAATTGGCTGAATGTCTTACTTAAACCCTAGTGGTTGGCTCAAGTGACAAGGGTCTTGGTCTTGGTGGCATATGCTCCCACCGGATCTAAGGTTCGAACGCTTGGGTGCAAGTAATTTCTAGGGCCACATCCTATCGGTAAAAAGACCAATAGTTTACTTGATCTGTGTGATGGGGACACATTACATGGGTCCGTGGTTTAACCTAAAAAAAAAAGACAAGCTGCGTTTGCACGGTCTCCAAGATTTCTCGTCATAAAAAAGAATGTTTTACTTAAAGTGCTACTCTTAGTTTAATCCAAACTCATTGGAAAACCACTTAACCGTAACATTTAACTTACTGCTTCATGATTTTTATGTTGGTCTTGTTAGTCATACTTTAGTTTAGTTGTTGATATAATTCCCTCTTTGCTATATTCATTATCGGTGAGAAATTAATGTGCAAACCATGGCTGAAAACTTTCTTTATATTGTCCTTATATGCCTATATGGTTATATAAGAATTATAGTTATTTTCTAGTTTTTATCTGTTACATATGATGTTTCTTTTCTCATGACCTTGTTCGGCCTCTCTTATTCTATTATTTTTAATATTTGTAACAGGTGGAGGACAATGTTTGGTATTGCAATTATACCCTCTATTCTGTTGGCATTAGGAATGGCATTTTCTCCAGAAAGTCCTCGGTGGCTGTTTCAGGTTTTCTTGCATGAATATGGAGTCACAAACTTCTATATAAGCCTTCTAACGAATTTTCTTTGCTGTTGATGCCATATATATTATTGAGTTTTTTTATTTATTCATAAAAATGCTTAGCTGTTATTTTGCAGCAAGGGAAAATTCCTGAGGCTGAAAAATCTATAAAAACTCTATTTGGAAAAGAAAGAGTTGCTGAGGTTATGCATGATTTAATGGCAGCTGGTCAGGGTTCTACAGAACCTGAAGCAGGGTGGTTTGATCTCTTTAGTAGCCGCTATTGGAAAGGTATACCTGAGGCAGCTCTGTTACCTTAGTTCCTTTGTGGCTAAAATTTCTTTTTTTTTACAAGTAAGAAATTTATTAAACCACGTAATTAGGTATAACCCAAGTACGCAGGACGTATACAAGAGAAAAACACCTAATTACAAGCTAAAGCTGAAAAACAGTACAAAAGTCATCAAGGCTACTCCCATCCATTGCAATAACCAAATTCCAAAGTAACAAAGTATGAAAAAAAGGCTCTAATCCCATCCACCAAGCATTCTTTATTGTCGAAGCAATGCTCATTCCTCTCATTCCAAATACACCACATGAGACAAAGAGGTACCATCTTCCAAACAGCCACTAGCTATATGACAATTTCCTTGAATCCCTCTCCAACAGGCCAAAAGATTCACCACCCTCTTAGGCATCACCCAAGCAATGCCAAGCTTAGCAAAAACCTCATCCCACAAAGCATTCAACACATCACAATGAAGAAGAAGGTGATCCGACGATTCTCCATACCTTTTGCACATAAAGCACTAATCCATTGCAATGATACCACAATTTCTCAACTTATCAATGGTAAGAATTTTCCCATGAGAAGCCAACCACCCGAAGAAAGCCACCTTGAGAGGCACTTTGCATCTCCAAATATTTTTCCAAGGAAAAAAATCAGTAGAAGAATGTGACGCCAAGACCTTGTACAAAGATCTAACTGAGAAGTTTTTATTACCAACTTCTTAGTTGATTTACATGCTTGGGCATATTGAATGATGCTCTCAACTTTGCTTCATATGTTGCCACTCGTTTTGTTCACAAACAAGTTTGCTAAGAGTTATATAATAACAATAATGTTACTATGAAGTCCATACCTTAATATTTTGTTCATCTTGTTCCTATAGTTAGTGATTGATATGATTAAGCTCTGTGATCAAAATTTGTGAAGCGCTTACATCCATGACTTATGTCTTGCTGCAGTTGTAAGTGTTGGTGCAGCACTTTTCTTGTTCCAACAGTTGGCTGGAATAAATGCAGTGGTCTATTATTCGACATCTGTTTTTCGTAGTGCCGGCATTGCCTCTGATGTTGCAGCAAGTGCTCTTGTCGGGGCAGCTAATGTCTTTGGTTAGTTTTCTGATATTTTTTTCTGGAAAATGGGAAAAGTTTGATATTGTGTTAGGCCTGTTATGTTTTATATCTGATGTTTGATCATCTTGAAATGCAGGCACAGCCATTGCATCATCCTTGATGGACAGGCAAGGAAGGAAAAGTCTTCTAATGACAAGTTTCAGTGGAATGGTACTATTATTTGTTGCATAATTACAAACATGTTATTTTTCTCAAGTCGGTGAAAACGATTCTCCTGATACCTTCATATCATAATCATGAACTTAGGAAGCTGTAATATTGTATATTCACATACAAGTATATTTAGGGCTGAACATTTGCCGAGAAACCTGACCCCGACCTGATTTTCCGTTTATTCCAACCTGAAAATACCCGATCCAAAATAAATGGGTAGGAAGAGTGCAGTTCCAAACTGTTTTCGATCTGGTAATTACCAGATACCCGAATTAATTACTTTATTCAGCCAAAGCCGAAGCAGCCCATTTGAGAGCTTCTTCGTCATCTTCTTCTTGCGAAGACATTGAAAAAACGTCCACAGCATTATTCCTCCATACCGACGAATTCCGTAATCATAAACTACCAGTGGCCCTGTAAAGGTCACTGTTATCCATTTTTAGAACTTGAATCAAGATCCCTGCTGCTAAAACACCTCAAACCCACCAAAACCCAGAAATATTTCTTCAGGATTTACTCGAACATGCTATGGGCATAAATACCAAAGATAGTTGCGACAGTTAACTGCAAAAGTCCACCCAACCCAGAATTGTATTCCTCTAGGCAAACCAGCCAAAGGTTTCAAACTCTATGGACAGGAACCCACACAACAATACGTAAGAATGCTCCACTCTGAAGGGTAGGAGAATGCCACATAAAAAAAAAAGGGTAGGAATACCCGCTTCCGGCCAAAACAGTTTTGGGTTCGATTAATCGGGTAAGGGTGAATTTTCGGAAATTTCCATTCAGAAGTGGATGCTTTCAGGCCGGATCGGAATATTGTATTTCGGGCCAGGCCAGGTCCGATGAACAGTCCTAAGTATATTCATCCTAGTTTCAGATTATGTTACAACTGATAACTCTCTCTCTCTCTCTCTGCTTGTCAAGGCTGCTTCAATGTTGCTGCTTTCTCTGTCCTTTACTTGGAAGGTCCTGGCACCATACTCTGGCACCCTTGCTGTTCTTGGAACTGTTCTGTAAGTCATAACTTCTTTTTATGTGTTTGAACATTCTCTGTTGCTCCTCCTCCTCCTCCTCTTGGAGGGGGTGGTTAAGTGAGGTCAAAGGGGCTATTTTCCTTGGCTTACTGAAGCTTCTTGATCTTGTTTGTATTTCTGTTTAACATATGACCTAAACTTTGCTTCCATTCTACCTATACAGCTATGTACTGTCCTTTTCACTTGGTGCTGGTCCTGTGCCTGCTCTTCTACTACCAGAGATATTTGCTTCCAGAATCAGAGCAAAAGCAGTTGCTTTGTCATTAGGAATGCATTGGGTAAGATAAAGCATGTTGAAATATTCAGTTTGCATGTAAATCGTGCCCCTAGGCTGTAGCATGTTTCAATTTCTATATCTGAGGAAAGAAAAGCAGAAAATTGCCATTTCCAATCATGTGGCCTTCGATGTTTCTATATGCCAAAAAAGGAAGAACAGGATAGAAATTCTTCCAAGCATGTCAATATATTTAGTCTTCCATCTATTTTCCTTTTTCTCTTTCATTTTTAAGCAACTCTTTATCTCTCTCTTAATTTTCTTTTCATGGTTTTTCTATCCTATCAGATCTCCAACTTTGTCATTGGCCTCTATTTCTTGAGCGTTGTGAACAAGTTTGGAATCAGCTCTGTGTATTTGGGATTCTCTACTGTCTGTCTTCTTGCTGTCCTGTACATAGCTGGTAATGTTGTGGAAACAAAGGGGCGATCATTGGAGGAAATAGAGCGTGCTCTTAACCCTGCAGTTTGAGCAGAAATTTTTTTTTAAGTGCATGCAGTCACAATCTCACTACAGCTCGTTGGTTTTTGAGGTTAGGACAGGTGCTCTGCTTTTTCCTTTTGGGGAAATTATTGCTTTATCTGCTGGGATTCAATACTATCTCATTTACTGCCCCCAGTTTGCTATCTTATGTTAAAATGTCGAATGTTGACTGTGAACAGCTATAGCGTAGTGTCTATATTGAGTTTCTTAGTCAATGTCACGGCAATGTGATATAAATAAGGAGAAATGTGTCTCTTGATTCTTGTGTGTTCATATTGAATAATTTGATAATGGACATTGTTTTCAAAGTTGTGAAATTTTCTTGATATCTTTGTGGGAGGCTTCAAGCTAATCTGTATAATTTGGCAAGTAGCCTGCGCCAATGTTTTGTTAAACCTGGATACTGGAAGCAGAAGGTAAAGAGGGGGAAGCTTTCTGATTATGATAAATTGGATTAGATTTTTGCATTCTTTTTTCTTCTGCAGTACCTCGAATAATTTTGTACTGTTTTAATCCACCTAATGCAGAGCAGTTTTCCAACATTATGACTCAGTAATCCATGTTCTCAAGGATCTATGCTGCTATCAAACCTCCTTGGCACTTTTCTCCCACATTTGATTTTCAATCAAAACAAATAGAGCAACAATTGGGCTAAGCATGCCACATTTGGATGGGGTGATCTTTTAGATTTTCTTTTTAAATAAAAGAAATCCCAAAGAGATAGATCTGGTCTTCCAGCGGTTCTTTGCACATAATAGGTAGAAGTTGCCTGCAGTGGATATGTGCTTGTTTAGCTGTTTTACTTTGCTTTTATACCTTGTCTTCTCAAAGTGTCATGTGTAATGTTTTGTTCCAAAGCAAAGATATTCACCGGGCGGTTTGTCATGTTCAGATATTCACAACCTTATAATGCAATCGCATTCTCTACTCTAATTACAATTTTTGTTTCTGTATTCCTAATTTATCCACTAGGTCAATTGGGTTGGTTCTCTAAGCCTAGTTTTGGTGTAGCAGCTATATTTTATGAGTAATACTATATATAGTCGTGAAGTGCGTAAGCATTATGCAATTCTTTTGAAAAAAAAAAGGGATCCACCGTTAAAAAATTAAAATTTTTTATGTGGGTCTCATATTTACTCATATTTTTCAAAAAGATTACGCAGCGCTTGCGCACTTCACGATTGTAAATATCATTTATCATATTTTATTACTTGTGTCTACTATTTAAGCAGAGAGCCATCACCCATTATCCAACACATCAGTGAAGTGATTGTGGGACTCGCAACAAGTGATGCAATTAGTAAAACTCGAAAATAAGAAGCTAGAACTAAATCCACCAGCCTGTAGCATCATATTATAAAGACTATAATGTCAAAGACCATGAATGAATGGAATGCCAACCAATTCAGTAATGTGAGTTCCACCATCATTATACTCTCTACTCATTTACCCAACAATATGTGTTATATGCTCCAATTCTATATTCTTGATTTAAAACTCTCATTGATGGTTATCTACTAAAAAATTATTATTTTTTTACATATCTTTCTTACAGTTTAACGTTAATTAAATAATAAAATCTAAAGTTAAATAAAAATAAACAAATAAGTTTCGATATTTTATAGTCAACTCGATATCAAACCTGCACACTGAAAATTGACTTTTAATATTAGTAAAAGAGCAATAGTTCGTATAGTTATAGAGTGTATAAGTATCGTGTAATTGTTTTAAAAAAGAGTATGATCTATTATTAAAAAATTAATTTTTTTATTTATTTTAAATCTTATATTTATTTATTTATTTTTAAATAATTATAAAATAATTGTATATTTCATTTCTATGATAAAATAAAGCAGTGAATATAAATATTAAATATAAATATATGTAAATGATATGTTTGCAAAAATGCAGACTGACTCGATTGTGCGCCAAACGTGCGGGGCTATAAAATCCCTGGAACCAAAACGTGTCTGTATTTTTTATTTATTTTTCATTATTTCAAAAAAAAAAATACTGGATTTTTTCACTGTATAATCTGAGGTCTTGGTTCGGCGAATATTAGTTTGTTTCCAGCTGTCGCCTGTTCTCTCTCCGTCTCACTGTTCTGAATCGCCGGTCAGATTCTCTGGCTAGCCATTGGGCAATCCGACTTGACATCCCCGGACCTTCGAACGAGCATGGAAGACCATGATAGTACGTATCTGCAACTGTTCGTGGATGAGACCACATTTTACAACCGCATCGTGCTGGGGAGCCTCTTGCCGAGCAGGGTTTGGGATCCACTTCCCCACTTCCTACAGACATGGCTGCGGAACTACATTGGCGGCGTTCTAGTTTACTTCCTCTCTGGCTTCCTCTGGTGCTTCTATATATATTACTGGAAGCGCAACGTTTATGTTCCTCAAGGTATTGACTTTTTTTTTTTAATACTTATTTAGGTAGTTTTTTAGTATCGGTTGTTTGGTTTGGATTGAAACGGGGTTGGTCTTAGTTATTAATTCTTAATCTTTTTTATTTTCTCAGCAACGATTGTATATAAGGTTGTGAATTTTTTCTCTGCGATTATTGTTCCTTTTGGCCCCATCTGTTGATATACGGAATTGGTGGTCAGTTTCGATCTGTCTATGTATAAAATTTCCAGTCAGTTGATGGGTAAAATAAAACTGACCACCTCTGTCCGTCCATTTTCGTTGGCATCAATCAGGTCGTGTTTGGTTGAAATTCTCCATTTTTCTTAAACCTCCTTTTGATTCCTTCACAGGAAATGAATTTCATTTTCTTTTTAATTGCAGTGCAGCCAAAATAAAAAGAAATAGATTTTTCCTTTTAACTTCTGTTTGGTTCTCTTGTTAAATGGTGGTTATGTTATAGAACAGTTCCACTGATGAGACCATCATCAGGGAACAATTAGACTCGTATATTTGCAAGGGTAAGATATGCAAGGATTATTCTAGTGCTGTTGGGTTCAGCTTTCTTATCGGCACTATTTTATCTCCAATTAATTCGGCTCAAAGCATAACTTCAAGATATCTTTCCAAAATTTTCAAGATATCTTTCCAAGATTTAGGAAGTCTAGATAGTTGTTCATACATTGAGTTGGAATTAGTGAAAAGCCACGAATCTACAAACATTAGTTTGTAAAACTGATTGGCTGGGTAATTCATGAAACTTCAGCTTGGAATTGTCCTCTATTTTGCATTGATATGTGAACGAGAGAAGGTATTCAGTCCAGGCCCATGTTAACATTTTTATTGGATATGTTGAATACTCTTGCTGCAGATGCCATTCCTTCTTACAAATCCATGCTCTTGCAAATATATGTTACCATGAAAGCCATGCCATGTTACAGTGCTCTTCCAGCTGTTTCTGAGTACATGGTTGAAAATGGCTGGACAAAATGCTTTTCAAGGATAAGCGATGTGGGTTGGCTTGCCTACCTGGTGTATTTGGTGATTTATCTTGTAGTAGCAGAATTCGGAATTTATTGGATGCATAGAGAGTTGCACGACATAAAACCTCTTTATAAATATCTTCATGCTACCCATCACATCTACAACAAACAGAATACCCTTTCTCCATTTGCAGGTAAGTTGTCAATCTCCTGAATTCAATTTCCACTGTTTTATCTCAACTCGAAGCCTTTTGGAATTTGGATGCTTGTATGCGTCATCTTTTGCCGCTTCAGATTTTTATATATGTTGAAGGAATATCATGTACGGAATGTCAAACACAAATAACAGCTTATAGATCAGAACAAGTTGCCACTGATACTGCTAACCGTCAAAATCCAATCAGGGATTCTTATAAAGGGCTTAGGAATCTTGCATATATCATTTCCCTGTGAAAAGAAGAAAAAACATATTACAGTTCCCCAAAAGTTGATGTGGCTTCTTTCTTGTTTCACCCATTTGATGTTTGATAACTAAAATTTCTTATGCAGCTTACTTTTACCTATCAAAAAAAAAAGATTCTTATGCCATATAAAGTTTGAGGTGTACATAGTAGCACCATTGGAGTCCAGAATTAACTTTGTTTGAAACTCTTGTGGTCCATTAAGAAGGGTTTTGTGAAAGAAAGTGAAACCAAGTTAGTGAAGGTGGACAAAGAAACTCTTGTGGTCCACCAAGAAGGGTTTTGTGAAAGAAAGTGAAACCAAGTTAGTGAAGCTGGACAAAGGACTCTGTAGTTGACCATAGCCAGTCCTTTTTCAGTTCGGTCTTTCAGTAATCAAGCAGAAATCATACTGTTAGAATATATTTTTTTAAATCCTTTTAAGCAGTTGGGTCACTTTGGTATGCATTCACCATTACTCATTCTTGGTTAGATTCGATTGTTATTGATGTTTCTGGGATACCAGTTGTACAGACTCCATCCTTTTTATGATACTAACACCCCAACAAAAAGGAAAAGAAATAAAGGATCAATAGCTCTTTATAAGAATCCTAGATTGGATGTTCATTTGATCTAGAAAACTGACCTCCTATTTAGAACCAACTTCGAATTGGAGTGTGACTATAGTATGTGCTTTTCTTTTGTGTTCCTAACGCCAATAAAAAACAGGCAGTGGAAAATTATATACACGCATGTGGCCATGATGGGAGTTCATTTCTTTCAGGCCATTGTAAATCCTGATATATGAATTAGATCAATCTTGTTGAAGAATGAATTCCTCTCTAGTTTTCTTGGGGGACGGTGCTTGAAACGTGATTTCCTTTTTCACACTATCTGCATCATCTTTGGAGATGTAAACTAATATTCTTATTTGGGGGATTTAAAAAGCAACTGAGCTATTGTTTGCATCTATAGCATGGATGTATTTGTAATTTGAATTACTGTCTATTGGTTTACTTATCAAAACAGCATATGCTGTGCCAGGTTTGGCCTTCCACCCACTTGACGGAATATTGCAGGCTGTACCACATGTCATAGCACTATTTCTTGTGCCGACCCATTTTTTGACACACATATTGCTGCTCTTCCTTGAGGCTATATGGACAGCAAACATTCATGATTGCATCCATGCCAACTTATGGCCTGTGATGGGTGCTGGCTACCACACCATTCATCACACTACGTATCGTCACAACTATGGCCATTATACCATCTGGATGGATTGGTTCTTTGGCACTCTTCGTGACCCCCTGGATGATGAACCCAAGAAAGTTATGTAGTGCTCCTTCAGTTTTTCGAACTCTAAGATGCCAGTTGGATTGTTTTCTCGTATGCTGTCTTTGCAATGTGAATCCTGTTGGTTGTTCGTTTCTTTTATGTCCGCGACTGCAGAATTTCCAAAATTAGTAGTGATTAGGGATTTTCAGGTGTCATGGAATTTTTCTTGCTCTATCGGTTACCTCCAAGTATGGCAAACCAATGTATTATTCAATTGAATAAAGTCTTATGGTAAAATTTGTGGGGCATATGCCGAATGGATTACATGCCTCTCTACCTCTACCCAAACATGGAGGTGTAGCAATGGAATAGTCAGCATTCAAAGTGTATATTCAATCTAAATTTCCTATCTTCCTGTTGTATGTGCTTCATTAAGTCTCTCAAGTTTATATAGATAGTTAATTATTAGGTAGTTTGTAGGAATGAAGATGGTACTTATTTTTTTCTTAGCAGTATAACATCAGCGAGCTCTTTTTATAGCCGGTGGAACGGACAACAGCAAGATCTAGGCTATGTTTGGATACTGAGAATATAGCAAAAGTGTATTGGCTCATCTCATTATTATAATTTTTCTAATTTTTACATAAAATATAATAAATAATTTAATTTTTTTCAAATTTTAAAATAATAATAATATTAAAAAAAATATTCTAACAATATTTTATCTAATTTTTAATTTTTATCTTAATCTTAATTCATTGTCTAAATGACTACCTAGACATTTAGTAAGCCTGGAAAGGGGTGCAGTATACATTAAGGAAATACAAACTTCCAACCTATCGATTAATTAACACATGCGACACATTTTTCTGGTATATGTTACATTAATATTATAAGATGAGGATATTTTTATAAAATGATATTATTTTTATTAATTTTTTTTATCAAAGTACCACTTATTTAAAATATAATTGTATAAAATATTGTGAAAAATATTATGTGTAAATCATTTTTCTTATTTAAGAATTGCTCAATATTCACTCTTCAGAAAAACAGAGCAGATCCAGGAACTAAAGATTACTATTGAATTTTCACGTTTAATTTTATTATTTTATATTTGAAATAGTTTTTATTTATACAAATTATTTAATTAGAGTTCATAGCTGACACTTAAAAGTGAGAGAGGGGGAGGAAACTCATGTCCCATACTATATATTTTATATATTTTTAAATTATTTATTATTTTTATTATTTATTATTTTATTTTATTTTTATTAAATTAATTAAATTTTTTTATTTATTATTTAGACATTACGAAAATTAATATTTACAATTTATAAGTACTATATATTTATTTTTTTAAAATAAATATAAATTTCATATAAAAATAAAAATAATCTTTTAATAATAAACCAACTTGGACGACGCCTGTACTTCTGCCAACGATTGAACAGGATCTCTGCTGCTCCTAATCCAAACAGAGTTGGAAACTGAAGAAAGCGAGCCCAAAATCTCCATCAGTTGCGCGAAAGCTCCACCACCACACACTCACCCACCCATGCCGGCAACTCTCTTTCGTTTCCCCTCCCACTCGTACCTCACAATCTCATTCTCATTAAACCCGAAACCTCCCCGAATCCCCAAACACACTCCCTCATCCAATCCCACAATCGCCAACAACCCAGAGTGCTCTCTCTCTTTGAAGCAACCTCTTTCTCAATCCGATGCCGCTGTTAAGATGCCCACAGCTCCGTGGATGAATGGCCCCCTTCTTCTCCCACCCCATGAGGTTCTTGACCTCTCCAAACCCAACAGCAAAAAGAACTTAAACAATGCCAGAGTCGAAAAGTCCGATAAAGCGCTGACTGAGAAAGTTGGCGTGAGAGGTGAAAGAGCGGTGAACAAGATCGTCAGGAGCATCGAAAAGCTTCGAATGAACGACGATTCAGATGAAACCCGGAAGGATTCAGGTAAATCTGGATTTGGGGATTGCTTAGAACAACTTGGGGAAGATGACGGGTCGAGATACGGAAGGAAAATGCCTTGGGAGAGGGACGTGGGGTTCGCTCTTCGGAGAATGAAGAAGGAAAAAGCAGTGACTGAGGCGGAATTGAGGCTTGACAAGGCGTTGCTTGAGAGGCTGAGGGATGAGGCCGCTAAGATGAGGCGATGGGTGAAGGTTAAGAAAGCCGGGGTGACTCAGGGTGTAGTTGATGAGATTAGAACGATTTGGAGGAGGAATGAGCTTGCCATGTTGAAATTTGATATCCCTTTGTGCAAGAATTTGGATAGAGCTCGAGAAATCGTCGAGGTTCGTTTTTTTTTTTTTAATTACTTGTTTTTTCGTTAAGTTAAAAGTATATAATGTACTGGGTTCACTTGCGGAGGAAAAAAATGTGCCCGGGTTTGGAACCTATCTATGGGTTCAAAAGGAACAGAAAAAGAGGCTATTTTGGGGGGACTGATTGAAATGGCTATGTTTGAATATAAAAACAAAAAGGATTGAAATGGCTATGTAGTTATTTGATAATTAGTTGGGTATTTCGGATGGAATGAAAACTGCCGCCACGTGGAATACTAACGTCTTTCGTAAGGGGGAAAAGACTGTTGATTTAGAACATGACAGAAGTTGGAATTTAGCTGCCAATGAGTGTCAGCTACTTGTAAAAAAAAAAGGGTCAGCTGAGGTCATTCTGCGTACCATTAAACATTCTTCGGTTTTGCCAGAAGGAAAAGAAAAAAAAAAGGCTTTGGTTTTAGAAAATTAGCTGGAACATTCTCTGGTTGTTGCGCAAATGGAACGTGCCTTCTTGTTTAAAGTTTAAACATATGTTATTGTTCAGCAGTCTGTGTTAAGAGGTCCGAGTTTCGGTGATTTTTTTGATAAATTAATACTACATATGGATTTCATGGTAGTTTGAAATTTTCTATTCCTTGTAATGCTGCTTCCACATATTATATTTAATTTCATATAAGTTCTATAATTGTTTTTTTCTGTATATTGGTTCTGATGGTTGCTTTTATAATTTATTTTTCAAAAAAAAAAAAAAGAACAGATCAAGACTGGAGGCTTGGTTGTTTGGAGTAAAAAAAATATTCTTGTTGTCTATCGGGGGTGCAGTTATCAGCTGACTTCAAAGAACATTCTAAAGACACGTGCTTGGCCTGCTGGCAGTCAAGCAGCACCTTATTATGAAACTGGTCTGCCGAAGTGGGAAAGAAACTATGAAATTTCTCTAACTCACTCCAATGAAAATGGTGTAGATGAAAATATGTGTAGAAGTGAAAGTGAGGGGGCAAATTTGCCGCCTGGAATCTCTTCTAAAGGGGACTTGAATTACCAACCAGTGAGTGGATCACTTTATGTGAGAGAAACAGAGAGATTATTAGATGGCTTGGGACCTCGTTTCCTTGATTGGTGGATGGACAAGCCTTTGCCCGTAGATGCAGATTTACTTCCTGAAGTGGTTCCTGGATATAGGCCTCCATTTAGACTTAGTCCACCTCATGCCAGAGCAAAGCTGACAAATGACGAATTGACGTACTTGAGGAAGCTTGCTCACCCTTTACCTACTCATTTTGTTCTTGGTATTACCTCACCTACCATTGTATTTCAGTTTTCCATAGAAGATATGAATTTCTGGAAACATATTATTTTACCTATCAAAAATATATATATATATATATATATTTCACAATATAATATTGATAATGGAAGAGAAATAGAAATATACTTATAAAAAAAAGAAAGAATAAATTGAGAAAACGTGTTATTTATTACAAATCTTATTTACTTGTGTATAGCAATCATCATTATCATTTTCTAAGTGAGAAATAAAGATTTGGAGACAACTATTGTTGTATTCTTATAATCATTTATGTTGATGACTTGCTTGTGTTATTGTCCTAAATAGCATTTAGTAATGCTGTATTATATCAATTTGTTATGAGCAATAATTTTTGGATACAAGTTGAGGTCACTGGGCTTTTCTTTGATGTATAAGACCTGTTTTATAGGGTGATGGCATATGTTAAGCAGATGCTATATTTTATTGTCAGAAGCTTCCTGCTCTCAAAATCTTTTCTGTAGATGGGGTTAATATTCAGAAACTTCCCTAACTACTGATTATTTTCTTGCCGTTTGGAGCAGAATAATATTGAATCAGCCCTTCACATGCAATGAAGTTTTTTTTTTTTTAAATTTTATTATACACCGAGACTTTGTGTTACTTGGGTTTTAAGTATTCATTTTTTGTATGATGAACAGCTCCAATTAATCTGAATCTCAATGGCTTATTAGAACACTGGAAACCTTATTCTTGTATAATTTTTTTCAATTATACTTGTATAATTTTTTTCAGTTATACTTTTGTTGTGAGTTGGTGAAGCTATTAATTTAACTGGATTATAGAAAAATCACTGGATCGTTAAGTGTTTGATCGAGTTTGGATCTCTCCTGGATATCTTTTACGTAGCATGTGGTGGATTCTTATGTAGCATCCACAACCCAATTTAGTGTATTCTGCAATGAATGAGTTAGCAATCTCATTTATGTTTTTAGACATGAACTTATCCAAAATAGCGTGGGTTTAAATTTTGAGCAAGCATGGCTTATAGTCTACCCTATTTATGTTTATACCTAGCCTGAAGATAATAAATCAATATTAATGTTTTTAAAAGTTGGAGAATGATCAGTATGAGTCTATTTTAGGCACATCACTTTGAAATTATAAAGACTATTATTAGGTTCTGAATCTGTTCATCCGACTAGATATTCTTTGCCATGCTAGTGGTGTGCATGCAGATGTCTGTGTACACAAGACTTTAATTTCAGTTTTACTCTTTTTGTAAAGGGAAAAACCGAAAACTTCAAGGCTTATCTGCATCCATCTTAAAACTGTGGGAGAAAAGTCTTATTGTGAAGATTTCTCTAAAGTGGGGAGTCCCGAATATGAACAATGAGGAAGTGGCATTGGAACTCAAGGCAAGTTGAATAGAATATAGACTTTTGGGTGGTAAGACAGATTTCATACAATGACATGCTAGCATTCTTGTTGATCCTTGTACAAAAAGGCAAAGTCTGCCTATATTGGCAGGCTTTACCATGCTTGTCATCTTCAGGTAACAGTAGGTGCATGTTAATGGTGACCTTTTGAGGCTTGGTGGCCTACCTCTTGATCTCCCTCACATGAATATCATCCTTGTCTAAACACCATAGTTGCTGATTCTTGTCTTTTGTGCTTAAGTCACCACAGCTCTGCTGCATGGGATGTGGTAGCTGTTAGAATTGTTCTACGGTGATCTTAGCACAAGAAACCTGTACTGATGGCTTTTAGACTTGAATTTAGAAGTTTGGTTTTCTGGAAGGATCATGGGGTTGGTTGCTGTGCCTCAAAGGTTAGCTGTGCTTGCCTCTGCATGTACATCCATAATCTATGCATGTGATGCTGACTATCTATGCTTGTCTATGCCTTATAATCATGGATATGCATGCATTTGAACATTGAATACTGTTGCAGCATCTTACAGGCGGAGTTCTTTTGCTGCGTAATAAGTTTCTAATAATACTTTATAGAGGCAAGGATTTCCTTCCCTGTGGAGTTGCAAATTTAATAGCCGAGAGAGAAACTGAGCTAAAAAAATATCAACTTTATGAAGAAGGTGCACGGGTGAAAGCATTTGAAGCTGTCTGTATGGATAATGGATCAATAGAAAACACTAGCTTGTCCGGCACTTTATCAGAATCCAAGTATATCCAAACTGAGTTCAGTGACCTGGAAAAAGGAAATACAGAGGTTGATATCAAATTGGAAGCCGAAAAACAAAGATTGGAGAGGGAACTAAGAGAGCAAGAGCGCAAACTTTTTATTGTAAGGGTCCTTGTGGATTTCATTTTCCTGTCTGTCTTGTTGCATTACACTGCTATTTGAAAGATCCATTGTGGTTATGGCAGCTTAACATAAAGATAGATAAGTCGATGAAGGAATTGTCAAAGTTGACTGGTGGATGGGCACCTACTGAGATGGACGCAGACCGAGAAATGATAACTGCGGAGGAGAGAGAATGTTTCCAGAAGATAGGACTCAAGATGGATAGATGTTTAGAGCTGGGTAAGGAAGAACTTACTTGTCTAGATGCATATGAGATCTATCCTATGATGGAAAAGAAAGAAGTCAGAAAGGGGAGTTTTGTTGTTTGTTATTTATTTTTATTTTTTTTGTCTTTCTTTCAATTCAAGCATCTTACACGAGAAGTTTTATTTTTCAAAGAAATCTGTATTGTTGGTTAGGTGTTTTAAGTTTTAAACCGTGGATTAGTCCAATATCAAGATCGGAAATAAAGTTTAGTCTATAGTGTTAGAATTGCTGATTGGATAATAATAATTATGTTTCTGATTGGTTAATAGCAGACACATGTTACTGTTTCTAATATGTTATTTTATATTGATTAGTAACCTTGTGAACTGTTCTTGTATCTTGTTACTTCCGCACTAAAACACTCACCCTTTCAATAGCTGATATCGAGATCCTGAGCTCAGTAGTAACTACCAGTGAACTCCTTCTTAGTGGACCTTTCTGTTCCAAAAGAGATGTTTTTAAATTGAGATTATTGTTGGAGCGACCTGCAGTGCATTAGTGATGAAAAATGTCCCTAGATCTTCCAGCAACTTTTGATGTGCAAGTTCCTTTGCTTTTTAATATTGGTTTTTCTGGTCTTATTAGTGAAGTTAGTTTCGGATCTGTGATTTGGAAGCAGATAGCTCAACTAACTCAATAGAATCTATTCTTAGTTTATCTGTATATATTAATACCACTATTTGAGAATGTGAAATCACAGTAAACATAAAGCAATAGTGAAAAGTTTGTGATCGTAAAGCCTGTCTTTGGAACTCTGTCTTATCAAATGTTTGCTTGCATTTGCTTGAAATATGAAATATTTATCCCACTCTTGAATATGCTATTAAAGTAAGTAATGAAGGGACATAATTTGAATCCTCTGCTCACGCATATTGTGTTTAATCTTGGCTTCAGGCAGGCGTGGGGTCTTTGATGGTGTAATAGAGGGCCTGCATCAGCACTGGAAGTACAGAGAAGTAGTCAAGGTGATCACAAAGCAGAGATTGTTTCAGCAAGTCGTTTATACTGCTAAATTCCTGGAAGCAGAAAGCGGAGGAGTTCTAGTTTCAGTAAAAAAGCTAAAAGAAGGTCATGCTATAATTCTTTACCGTGGGAAGAACTACAGAAGGCCCCTAAAACGGGTGCCCGAGAATCTTCTAACTAAGAGAGAAGCATTACATAAATCCCTTGAGATGCAGAGAATCGGAGTAAGTGAAGATCTTGTTTTGTCAATACTTCACCATCTCCCGCCTCTGCAAGTTTTTTTTTTAGTCGTGAATCCTCATGTCATTATGTGTTTAGTGACTCTGACTTGAATGTTTTCTTTTGTCTTAGTCGTTGAAGTTTTTTGCTTATCAAAGACAGCAGGCAATCATGGATTTGAAATGCAGATTGGTAATCTTGAAACCTAAGCTTATACTTGCATCTTTTTCTTTCCTTTTTTTTTTTTTTTTAATACTTGCACATTTCTAAAGTAGTTTTTAATTAGCTTGGAAACATCCTAAATGTATATTCGTGTTCTTGAGCAATGCCTATTTGAGGAAGAGGGGGCTCATTGTGATGGATTGGTGCTATTTGTGTAAAAAGCATGGAGAATCAGTGGATCACTTATTATTGCATTGTGAGGTGACAAGGGGGCTGTGGGATGAGATCTTTAGAAGAGTTGATATCACTTGGGTAATGCCATTGAGGGTGGTTGATTTACTGGCTTGTTGGAAGGAGATTCAAGGCTGGCACCCACTGCCAATAAAAAAAAAAATATTACTTGTATATATATATATATATATATATAAAGCTTGGAAACATCCTAAATGAAGCAAGCTTTCTGTGTTTTCGCATTGATATGCCACATTTTCTACTTACTCCAACATGTCTAATTTATTTCATTGATTGTCTAATTGGTTAACGCTACAGTTAGAAAATTGGGTTCACTTTTTAGCTAATAATTTTGCAGGAAGATCTGCAGCAAAGCAAGTCTATTTATCAAAGCGACTGAAGTTTAGCATGCCATGTTTCCTCTTACACGTTCAGTTTATTAGAGGAATGAAGGATGTAAATATCGCATGCAAGGGGAATTCTGCGTCTGCTGGGCTTCATTAGTTTGCAAGTAAGGCTTTAACCTGTACTCAATTATTTCTTCATAGACATCTTAGCCTTTTACTTATTATCCCCATGCCATAAATTGATGGCAAGTACCAAGATTAGTGCCCAGATCAGTCCTGCATTTGTGTTGCAGAGGATTCTCGAAAGTTTTAAAAAATCAGATAGGCAGTTTATATCCTTGGCATTTATGCTAGTTTGCTTGGGCGAGAGTAGTACTAGGATGATGACCTCCTGGAAGTCCTGTAAAAATAATATATATCCTTGGCATTTATGGTGTCCCTCAAAATGATTAATAAGTAAACCAAAATGTACAATTTACCAAGATTGACGCACTTTACATTGTCTGTAGCCTTAATATTTTGTCCATGTTTGACTTTTCAAAAAAGATTATTTATCCATTGAAGTAGAAGATTTTACTGATTGAAAGGGGTTCCACGGTTGCCGTGAACTTGAAAAGTTTTGGCCAACTTATTAGAATTAGACACACTAGTTGGATTTCATTTGTTCAAACTGTGTTTCATGGTGTTCTGAAATCACATAGATAAATTTTAATGTGCATCAAGATGTAAGGGTGGCTTAAACATGCTGGCGTGCAGGAAACTAGAATAGAAACGATGGGTAGTGGATCAGACAATCAAATAAGTCATTCAAAGTTCTCCATCCCATCTCCTTCCAACGTCGAGTGAGGGATTGCATTCCTCATATAAAACTTCTACTAAATTTTCAGTGTGATGGTAGAGCCTCAGCACTGTCGTTGAAACGACTTGGAGAGGGATTTGTGGAAACCTCCTGCCAGACTTCCCAGAGGGGAAGAGGCTTGTGTGGAACTAGAGCAACTTCATGATTCCAGAGTGTCTGTAATATATCGACCATCTTATTCATGAAAGACCAGTTTGCCGGATTTTGGGACTGATGGTTTGGTCTGAGAGAACTTCGGCTCAAATCCTGTAAACCTCAATAATTTTCTGGGAATTATTTACCTGAATGTTTACAGCAATTATTTGTCAAACCAGTATTAAAGTATAATTTGTTTTCTTCCTATCTTCCTTCAGCGATTTCAGAGAGACGCACCATCTAATCATCTCTCAATCACCGATAAGCAATGCGCACCTACAAAAACCGAAAGTAAGAAAGCCAAGAGCATTCTCATAAAACCGCAAATCCCAATTTCATCATTATTTAGCAACCACATAAAAAGAAAAACAGAAAATCTAGAGCCACCGCTAATTGTGATTGCTCAGCCATCAGGACGTGGTGGCTCAGTGAATCAAGTATCCATAACCAATCCATCGGACTTATCATAAAGTCTGGCCTTTTAATAGTTAGTACAGAAAAAGGAAAGTCACGTTCCTTAGAGATTTCTTGTTGTAATCAGAATATGATGCCGGATTTTTTATTATATTTTTGAAGAAAGATTTCCAGCCCTAACCAGGAGAACAAAGTAGATCAACCCAGTCACCTTATTACATCAAACCCAAGAAAGCAAAATGCATGCTTAAAAGAAAGGGCATGTCATAGATATGTATTTATGTCCAAAAAAAGGAGGCACGTGATAATCAAGTCGTCACAAAGTTGTCATTCCCCTTCCACATTCTGGCAATTTCATTTGCTAACACTTCGAATGGCTAAATGCAGCTCTGCCAGTTTACTTACAATTCCCAAATCCTATGATATGATCCAACTGAAGACTTCAAAACAAGCCCAACCCCTAACAAGAACTGAAGCAATAGAAATGAAAAGGAAACATATAGATGGATTTACCAAAAAGATTGATAACACCAGTAGATTTCCAGGGAATGCCACGGGCAATTACGTTATCAACTGAGACTTAAGGATGAAAATGACTGAAACTACCTGATTTTAGCGTTCAAAAGAAGCTGTTGATGTTATAAAAGACAAAAAGAATTCAAATTTGCATGATTCGTCTCCATTTCTGAGCAAATATACAGGTATTTTGTTGAAAAAATATACATATTCACTTGAAGGAACACTCTCACCTTGGTTATATTCCATATTAGAATTGAAACATCATTACATAATCAGGATTGAGAATAAATTACCTTCCCAGGTATATATTAGCATTTAGCTCCATTATTTATTTAATTGCTGTGAGCCTGTGCGTGTAAATTAGTCACCAGACTAAGCCCTTTCTTCTAAACCTGTCAACAAGGTCAGTGCTCATGCGAGACTTTTCAGGCTTGTTTGACTTTCTAGGCTTCTCGAGTCGGCTATCTAAACTGATTCTAGAAGCTTCTTGGATATCCGGGCCCAATTGAAATTTATCTGTAGTTCCAGTTTCAGATGGTCTGCTCTGAGCATCAGATTCTACTGCAGTTTATGGGAACCATTTGTGGTTGCTTTCATTTTGGCAACTGCCCGTACAAACTTCTTAAGATGTCTAATGAACTCCGGGTAAAGCTCAAGGTTGCAATGTCCACCTCCGCTTAACCACAATGGTTCGAACTTTTCCTTCGAAAGCTCCCAAAGCTGCTTCCCATGGGACCAATCCACCACTTCATCTGTAGTCCCCTGAACACGGAATATGATATGTGTACGATTAATTACTGTAAGTATATTTGTGAAAACAAAACAGGATTTTGGATTGTTTATTCTCGAAAGCAAATAACTAGAATGAAATATTAGGGATGTCAAATCGTGTTAACGGGTTGTGTTCGTATCGCGTCAAAGCATATTATACTATATAGGTCAACTCTAACCCGACCCATTAAGCTTATCGTGTCAAAATCTCAAATCCTAACACGACCCATTAATATAGCCGGTCATGTCGTGTTAACCCGTTTTACCTATTAGTGAATATTACGAAATAGGTTAACACGATACAATACGACTATTTCAAACTATTTATGTAAATGGGTTGAATAAGCACAAAATTAACCCGTTTGACCAGATTAAATTTAGCATAATTTTATATAAATATTAAAATCATAATATCTATAAAAATTATAAAACTAACTATAAGTCAAAAATTACAATCCAAACAATAAAAATATCGAAATTGAAATTCTAACAATTTTACTTTTAGGTATAATTGTAATTTTAATTTTCTTAACGTGTCATAACAGGTCAAAACGGGTTGATCCGTTATCAACCGTTTAAGTAATCGTGTTTTAACGGGTCAACCCATTTTGACCCAAACCCGTTAAAACTAAACTCTAACCTGCTATTATCGTGTCGTGTTCGTGTTAGGTTAACGGGTCGTATAACATATTGCCACTTATATGACATATCATCACTTGGGGAAACAAAACTACCATCTTAAAACAGCTACTCTGGCCAACCCCACTAGAGCATGGTCAATAGAATGAAGCGTATAAAGAAACCAAAACGCTTCATGCTTGATTATCATGAAGAATGGCTCCAACCATTAGTAGAGCATCGCAAAGGATCCCTTTAATAGTTCAGTACATATGCAAAAAACTTGGCAAGAGGCAGGTGGTCAGATGGATTGGAATTGCTATGGTAGTGGGTCCAGAATAGCTTTAAAATAATCAGTTCTTCAAATTGTACGGTCCTTTTGTGTATGCATAAGGAAGTTTTGCCATTTAATCCCACACACTCCACCAACCACAAACATTAAGAGAGAGAGAAGATGATTATAGTTCGATTAAAGAGCAAGACTAGACAGAAAATAAAAACGAAGAATTACTTACATGTATAACGAGAACAGGACAGCTCACCATACCAATTTTGTCTATATTCTAAAAGTTAAACAAAAGAACATTAGTGACAATCTACCAAATGAAACAGGTAAATGCAATAGGCACAATGTTCTGAAGCTACCTTAAAGATATCAAACCAGTATGTCCGTTTAACTGGGTACAATACTCTCAGCCCAGACAGAATTGGGCTATGCAAAACTACTCCACTTAACTTTGGTATTCTTGAAGCAAGATCAAGTGTGGGCCCACTACCGACAGACTGACCATATAATACTAATTGTTCATCTTTAACACCATACTTCTCCTTGAGGCATTTATATGCTGCATCAATGTCTGCATATGTATTACATTCAGATGGCTGTTTCGAAAGAAAACGAGTGGCTGTCATATTAGGAGGATTATTGTAAGGAATATAACAATATCCATGAAACTAATACAAAAAATTAGCCAGACTCGTTCAAGTGCAGCATTCTGCCAAGTAATAAATGTTGAGTAAGTCCTACATTAACTTGAACCGACATCACATATACACATTACATGTACTTGTTTCAAAAATAGGATATCTAAGTACTCCATAAATGCACAACGATATATATATAACTGCTAGAGTTGATATAAGCATGTAATAAAAACCTGTTCCCCATCTATAAAAAACTAGGAATATGAAGCTAGCATCAAACCTTCCCAGTTGATTGTCCATAGCCAGAGTAATCGTACCTGCAGAAGACATGGAAGCAAGGGTCATTAAATCAATCCAAATGAGGGCTATATTATAAGAGTTCGAAAGAAACTGTACCATCAAAGGACAGTTCACTTCTGTTTTACTTTCAGCATTTTTAATTGATAAGATATCTCCAGTCTACATCTTAAAAGTTATGTAGCTCTAATAATCCAAATGATTTTTTTTTTTAATATATTGTTTGAAGAAATTCGAAATAAATCCATTGCAGATGTTATATCAGAGCAGATATCATCAAACAGGGCCACAAGGTGCAAGAAGCTCATGAAAGAGCAAAATCAAGATCAAAGCTCTTCAAAAGTATGGTTTAACTTCGCTGTGGGGCCTAACTAGTAACTATCCCTCCCATATTACATTAGCTACCGTCAAGTCACAGAATTTCTTTGACAAGGTCCAATTTTCCACTAAACTGAAATGAAGCATAATTTCCAATAAATTATTTGCATCTCCATGTTTGATAAACTTCTACACTAGGCAGCTAGGGAAGCAATTACATAAGATCACATAGTCAACATACTGAACATAAACGGAAAATGTCCCACAGAGAAAATATTACAGGCAAAAAATAAAATCCTTGATGCAGTGCAGGAAAATCCAGAATTTGTAGCTGCTGATAACTAATAACAAAACAACATTGAACCATGATTTCTGTTACTATTAATTAGCAACAAGCAGAAATTCCAGAACCGTACGCATCCAAAAGAGAGATATCTTTAAGCATTTCTACCAGATAACTTCAACTTTGAAGGGAAAATAGAAGCATTTTGACCAGAAAATTGTTGGATCAGATACTCTCCGGGGAAGATTTTGAAACATCGGCACTATAATTAGTTGTCAAGTTTTTTTCTTCAATATGTGTTTATTAAAACCAAGCACAAAAGCGGAGAACTTATTAATTCTGTAATCTGAAAAATAAGAAAATTACGGCATTATCTATTTCTTTACGTATCATCATCAGCAACCCACAAGTACATAAAAATAATCTTTGTTTCACCACCTTACTTATTTATTTAAAAAGAAAAAAATAAAATCTTTCTCCACCTATTTATAATAAGCATAAAAGTAGCTACGGGTTAGGCTTCTCTAGTCTTCATGGGGACAAGTTTCTGCCAACGTTTAGTTGGGCAAACAGGTATCTCTTTCTAACTAAATTGTGGGCAAACAAAATATTCACCAGAGGAGATATCCTGTCAGATCAGGAACAGACGAAGAGTATTCATTTTTTATTTTTTTGATAAGTAGAGACGAAGAGGATTTGTTGATCTCGACAAATTGAGAATATGCCTAGACAGCCTTAATTCCGATTATAATGCCTACTCAGCTGTGCTAGATTCCATCATACCCTGTCCTTGAACTGAAGCTATCACCAAACTTGTCAACTTTCTCCTTCAAATTTGCTACGAGTAACAAACCATTCCTCTTCTAGACCGGTGCCGTTTAAAGAAGAACCATCGGCGTTAAGGTTACACATTAAAGACCACAAGTGCAATTCTAAGTAGAATTCACCAAACTAAGCAACACCCATCAAGTTTAAACCCAGAAATCAAGGCAAACATATACCTCAAGCCTCAAACGACGAAGACACCCATAGCTCAAAATCCAGATTTCAGCTCAGAAAGAAAAAGCATACAGAAGACAGTCCGTTTTTTCAAAAGAAAAAAGGAGCACAGAGATAAATCACCCCATGAGATTGACGCGAAGCCGAATGCTGAGTTCGACAAAGAGCTCGAACAGCTGTCCCAAATCAGCGGCATTCCCGTGGGAGTAGAGCAGAGTGGCCGATGCCTTGTGATTCTCGACGTGGACGGCCACGATGTCGTTGCCTTTACGGTTCCGGAGCTTGAGGACATCCACGTTGACGCCGTCCCTCCTCGGGGCCTCGGGAATATAAAATCGGTTGCCATGCGTGTCGTCCTCTATCACAGTATATGACGGAGGGCTCGGTGGGAAGAAGGCAAACTTGGCGGCGATTGAAGACGTGACTCCGCCCATTCTGTTATCATCGACGGCTACCGACTCATACAGCCCAAAACCCCTCAGATCAGGCGCCTAGAGAGAGAGAGAGAGAGAGAGAACAAAAGGCGGGAAGCTAAAGGGACTGGTGGCGCGTGGTCTGGTCGAAAAGAGCGTGTCATACTTTCACCGATGAATCTATTTTTTAAGGTTTTTTAAACCTTAAATGGGAGAGTGAGAATTTTACTTTTAAAAAAAAAAAAATATGCGAGAATTGTACACTCCAATATTATATCTAACATTACCTTTAAAAGATAAAGAAAAAAATATATTACAAAATTATAAATTATGACTTTTTTTTGAGAAATACTATTCATCATCCCCTAATTCTCATTATTCTATGATGTAATATTAAATGATTGAATATTATTTATTATATTTTACTTATAACTTATTATCTAATATCAAGTCTTAAGATGATGAGATGATAATAAAAAAATAGATGATGAATAGATTTTTAAAATTTTTAATATTATAATTAAGTCGAGGGAAAATATACTTCAATATTAGCAACTAAACGGAAAATATTTGTTTGAAGGATTTGATATTTCAATTGGTAGTTTGAATTCATTAAAAAATTTTTTTAAAAATAACCTCAAGATCCTCAGCTAAAAAATAAGAGAAATGCTTGATGAATCAATGATGTGCATGGACGAAATGTCCAATATTTTTAATATTAATAAATAAATAAATAAATAAAATTGACGAAATGCACATTGATATATTTGGTGGATGCTCATCCTCGATTCCTATAGAAGGATCCAAAAAATTAAGGATGGCATCAAATTTTCCAACTTTTTTTATAAACTAAATAATTGAAATTGGACATATGACTCATGAGTAAAGGAAAATGATAAAAAGTTGAAAAATGTTGTGTACCTAATGTTGGCTCCTGATACGGGTCTTGACAATTTTTTTTTTAATGATTAAGGAAGCCTTCTTTTAAAAATGTTGTATTTTTTTTATTTTTTTAAATATTTATGATAATTTAAAAATGCATTAAAAATAAAAATAAAATGCACGTGTCGTCGATTGCCCTTTGCTAACCCGTCCACGTAGGATATATCTTTCGTCCATATTTATTAAGAGCAATGCTATATACAGTTGTGGAATGTGCAAACGCTGCGCAATCGCTTTGAAAAAGAGTGGGGTCCACGATTAAAATGTTAGTTTTTTTTTCATGTGGGTCTTATATTAATTCACTTTTTTCAAAGCGATTGCACGCCACTTGCACAACCACGATTGCAAATATCATTTCTCATTTATTAATATCTCAGTAAATGGAATAATTCTATTCGTCATTTTTATATTAGATATCTATTTTTATTTTTTATCTTTTTATTTTTTTCTCTTAGCAAGTATATGATGTAGAGACGATGAGTAGAATAATTTAATTAGTTTAATAAGAATATAAAAAATAAAAACAACAATAATGTATTGTGTAGACAGACTAGATAAAAGGAATCATATATATATATATATATATATTATGAACTTAAGATCAATTATTTACACTTATTCTTTGTTTGGTTCCATCAGAAAATTGGGTTTCCTACTACCTTTTCCGACTTTTGACTTCCAGAATCAATTTTTTCGGGGTTGGCTTTTTTGGACCGTAAGCTGGACATATGTGCCTCTGAGTAAATCAGGGAATAAAGAAAATACCAAAAATCTTAAACCCCCAAAAATCTGTGAGAGACTAAATATATCTGCAATGACATGAGTAATAGGATTATTAAGGTTAACTTACTTGATCATATGAACTAACGATCAATGTTTTAAATACCGTATTGGAAGGCGTACTGGTCAAGACACTGAAATGAAATATTTTGATACCGGTACCGTTTCGTGTGCCGTTTTGAAATAATCAATATATTAATAAATTATATATATATTATATTTCAAGATAATAGTCTATATATGAAGAAATTATACATGAATACATATATGTATAAATTATAAATAGTCTAGTTTGAATTGGGGGGTCAAAAAATAAGCTTACAATTTGAAGAAATGAAAAAGAAAAAACTAAAGGCAGAAATACCAGTCGGTACAAGCCGAAATATAGGTTGGTACAGCCGGTATTTTAACTGATACAAAACAGATATCATATCCGTACCGAATAGTACCGGTACGGTATGTACCGGCCGGTACGATTTTGAAAACCATGCTAATAATGCTGACAGTGACAGAGTAGCTCATATTCATTGGATGAAAGTTTACCAGGACAAGATGATAGGAATCAGTAAGTAAATAAAGATGAGAAGATTACCAGACCAGAACTAGACAACTCAAAGAGATTAAAAAAATGCTTATTATATATATATATATATTAAGTGGCCAGTAAAGAGAAGCTAAAAATCTTATCTCATCAAAACATCACACTTAAGCGTGCTTGAACGAGAGTCCTGGTAGGATGGATAACTTCTAAAAATTTCTCGTGTTGCACGGTGGAGCTCATATTTTTTTTCTAAAAAACAAGTTACGAAAACCTTGCTTCTAACTTTTTCCGTGTTCATAGGCTGAGTCGATGTTGATTTTTAAAAAACATGTACAAATTGTTCCAAAAACATCAAAGTTTGGTATACCTGTGAGCTTCAAGTTTCAATCTGTGAACAAAGTAGCATAAAAATGGAACCTAATCTATTGTTTGCTAGCTAGGCCATCCCCATCCCTCTTCATCTCACCCTATACACCTCATAGTCCCCACTCCCCACTCCCCACTCCTTATACTCAAAATCAAATTAGCATCAAAATGGAAGTACCTAATCTTTAGTTATATTGCATTAAAAGCTTAGACTCCCAAAAAATCAACAAATTAGGAGCATAGGATTTGGGACTATCCAACTATATAAGGTGGGGAAATGAGAAAATAGTCAATTATTCCCCACACGACAAATTTAGAGAGAGACATGACCTGCCTACATGTATTAGATGGGCCATCACATTCTCATTTTTCAACATCAATTGATCACAACCTATACCAAAAATCACTACTGCAGGGCGGGACCCAACTAGCCAAATTCTTATCATGTGGCTTCTTTTTTAGTGAGTTTGGCTCCAACCTATTGTCTCTCTCTCTTCTTCTTCTTTTTCACTCTAAACCATTGAAGAAGTCCATCATCGTCAATTCCATACAAAAAGTCATGAATTCGGTCACTTGCTACTGAAAAATCTCGAAAACATCCTTAGTTGTTAGTAGTTACTATTTCACTTACCATTTTACAGCGGTCAGAGAGAGAGAGAGAGAGAGAGAGAGAGAGAAGTTTCACCTCTCGTATGTTGGTTGCAGGGTTTTTGGCCATGGAAGGAAACCTGATTAATCATTGATGAACTGACAACTTATCCCAGAAATCATAAAGCAGATCATGTTAGCATGCGAAGAAATTATTGAAAAACTAAGAATAATTAAAGCAGAAGAAGCTCAAATTCTTTGAAGAGCATGCCTAAGTTTTATGGTTTTAAAGACGAGATTCGTAAACTTTACGCCACGGTGGAGAAAGCTGCACCAAAGAACATGGACCATGTTCATTACAAAGCATATAATGCTTTTCTTAGCAAATACAAAAAAGGCTTGGACCATATGGCATATGATCCTTGGACATCGAGTTGGCCCAGATGAATTCTCAGCTGTTTTTTTCCTGAGAATTTGGTTATAGTAGTGAGCTACCCAGACTGATCAGTCATCATCATGGTCCATGTTACTTTTTGCAACAAGCAAATCCAATATGATATCGAGCCATTATTAGTCTATTATTAATTTGTTATTATTATTATTTCAACGTCGGGTTAGATATAAAAATATTTAATTTTTTCTCATTTCATGACAATTTTTCTAAATTTATATATAAAATATAATAAATAAATTTAATTATTTTAAATTTTACAATAATAATAATATTAAAAAATAATATTTTAATAATAATTTATTTAAATTTAAAATTTTTCCATCTCAACAACTCAGACATGGCGTCTGGCAAGTTTGGTAAACATGTTTCATCCCAAAATTCTCATCTAAACTCAAAATTCTTATCTCATTATTATAACTTTCTCAAATTCTCACATAAAATATAATATACAATTTAACTTTTTCAAATCCCAATATAACTTTTTCAAATTTCAAAACAATAATAATACTTAAAAATAATATTTTAAACTTTCGTCTCAACTCAAAATTCTATCCCTACTCCCAAACCTAGGCATATATGGGCCAGATTCAATCAATGCTTAGCCACATATAGCAACCTTTACGTTTGTTTAAAGAGCAAGATCATTATTCCTGGTGTCCGCTAAATGCATGTAAAAGAAAGTCAGCTTGTACAAGAAAGAATGCACCGGGCACGGCACCCGCATTTTGGGGGTGGGGGGGTCCGGAGGCTTAAAGGGCAGCTTTTTGGGTGGAGCGGTATATGTGGGACTTTCTTTTTGTTTATCCCTTAAGCATTAGAATAATGCTTCAAGGGATGTAGAAATTACGCATTGCAAGTACGGCCATCTGTAATTCATATATGGTTAACATGATTTTCAATATCAATGGGTTCGTTCTCTAATGGCCAGAACAGAAACAAACACTAATTTTGTTATGGAAAAATCTCCGAACAGCAACGCATGGATGCTAATTAAGCTGCAATGGAGTTTGGAGACGCATGCAGCTTTTATTAAGAACTAATTAATTTGTTCTTGGTGTCCTTTTGTCTTGACCTTGTCATCATCATCCATGGCCACCACCCTCATAAACCCAACCCCACGCGGCCACCCCCAACACCATAACAGAACCGCTTTTAAGATCCATGATTTCCCATATTTTTCATTTTTTTCCTAAGAATTTTACTGTAAGAGGCGCCTGTCCTGTGCAGACCACCTCCCACGTTCCTGCTCCAATTTCTAGCCGAAGAGGTTCAGGACTTTACGCCACCGTCAGACGCTCAAGATAGCAGTGGGCCGTGCCCGTTAGCAAACCAACAAAATATACATTGATTTTTCCAAAAAAGACAAAAAATTAAAAGAAAAGTAATCAACAGAAAAAATCCGTACATTTCGTTCCTTTCTGCTGCTACTCTGTGATCGAAACGAGTACGGGTCGCCAAGCTCTTCTGAGCAATCTATACCGGAAAGTCGTCGTAAAAGAACCGGCTCCTCCGTTTCCCTCACGCCGAAGAGCGGGGGTTCCACCATCGCTACTCCCGCTTGCCAGAAACAACCCGACTGCTCGTTCTTCTGCTTCTGCTTCTTCTTTTTCGAATCTCTTGTCCGAAACCCTATCCTCAAGCGGTGGTGAGGACACGAACAGGTCCTTCAGCTTGTGCCGGATCCGAACCTCCTCGTTCTTCTTCTTCTTCTTCTCCTTCTTTTTCTTCTTATCCCGCAGCGTACGATTGAGATCCGCTCGGAGCTCCGGCAAGTCGTCTCGGGAAAAGAACCCGCCACGGTGATCGTTGCGATAGAGGAGCATGCGGAGGGTCTTGCGGCGGCGGAGCTGTATGACTGGGCTCCGCGACGGGCTTGCAGCCGCTACGGCGCACTGAGTCGCCAGGAGCTTGAATTTCTGCAAGGTAGCCATTGGATGGAATGCTTAGCTTGATTGTTTGTTGGATACTTGGGTGCTGCTTGTTAGGGGAAGAGAGTGAGATCTGAGGGCATATTTTGTTGTTTAGACTGAAGAAATTGAGCTGTGAATTGAGTTTTCTAGATATGGGACAGTGAATAATACCGTTATGCGTCTAATCGGGTCAATTACGCTACCCAATCCCATCCATTCCAAATGCTTCCACGTGGCATATGCTTGACCCGTTTCTCTATCATTAGTTCCAAATTCAGGTTTCGGATAGAAACTACTGTATATAAAATTAAGGAGATATTTGCTGAGGGATTTAGTATACAATCTTACTGATGAAATAAAATTTTATATATTATATTTTCATCTAATTTACATTTTAATAAGTAAAATGTAACATATTTATTATTATTAAATAATCATTTATTATATATTTATTTATCATCGAATAGTAATAAATACGCCACATCTTATTATATAAGATGCAAGTAAAATAATTGTGTGATGTATAATATTGCTCAACATAATTATATAAACTTGAAAGAACAGTCCTCATTTAGAGAATCTATGTAAAGTAACTCAATAGGTGTACGTCTAGCTACATCCCTAAAACAATTTCTCGGATCGAAATGATAAAATATATCATCAAAGTATGTACTTAAAGAAATACATCCCAACTCGTATTAAGAAGTTCATCGTTGGCAATAATTCCATTTACAATGTGCATTGCCCAACAAGCAACTGTGATTCTCTTTCATCTATCTAATTTTATCAAGACAAAACAAAACCAACCAATGGTGCAGATAATGAAGCATTGATCCACTCATTGACATCCGAATATGAATTTACAATACTCATCTACTTTAGAGTTGTATGCCCAAATACAAAAAAGGATAAGGAAATCTCAACTGCTAGAATGAGTTGGCGTTAGTAGAGTCGCTAACCCATTTACCAGTCACAACTGAATCAGGTGAAAGCGGGGGAGGAATGTTCTTCAAATGCCCAACATCATCCACCCTAATATCCACCACTTCTGCTTTCTCTTCACCCATCTCTTCATTCTTGATCCTCTTCAAAACCTCCAGTACTTCATCCATCTTAGGCCTCATATCCCTCTCTTGCTGCAAACACCGGAAAGCCAATTCTGCAACTGAGGTTGTCATCCTCCTCACAGCATGATCCTTTTCAAACCCAAGAGACGGATCAACCAACTCATGTAATGTGTGATTCTGAATCTTGTTGATAGCCATGCTAGCCAAATTAATATCGTGCCGGTGTCTATTGGTGTCCACAGCTGGTAATGATGATATAAGCTCAATCAAGACTACTCCAAAGCTATAAACATCACTTTTATTAGTAAGTTGGTAGCACTGGTAATACTCAGGATCAACATAACCAGGCGTCCCTTGTGGAGCAGTCGAGACATGTGTGACATCAGTTGGAAATAATCGTGACAAACCAAAATCAGCCACTTTAACACAGAAATTCTCATCTAGGAGAATGTTGTTGGTTTTGACATCACGGTGGATAACATCTGATTGATGGAGAAAGTTCAATGCCTCGGCTGACTCTATGGCTATGCTCAACCGAATGGGCCAAGTCAGTGAACCAGTGCTTGATTTGTTTCCATTGAGATGATCGGCCACAGTTCCGTTAGAGATGTATTCATAAACAAGGAGAAGTCCTTGGCTACGTTTTGAGGTGCATCCATACAGTGTGACGAGGTTTTTGTGCCGTAAGCGAGTTAGTATAATAACTTCATTCATGAACTGCTCAACTCGTTTGAAATTGTTTTCATACAGGCGCTTCACAGCAACCACACGTCCATCATGGAGCTTGCCTGGAAATAATTAAAAGAAAATTTCAGGGAAACAAAAAATAAAAAACCACAACGATTTGTATTTAGTTACAACCTACCATAGTAAACTGTGCCAAAGCCTCCATCTCCAAGTTCTCTAGAAGGGTCAAAATTGTTAGTGGCTTCTTCCAGTTCCGCATAGCTGAAGATATGAGCTCCAAAGTACGTGCTTCCCTTCTCAAGATCTGACTTCGAGTGGGAATAAGATGGGGTGCTTTGAGACAGATTAGTTGAAGAATCAGGAACGCCTTTGCTTGAAGGAGGTGTAGTAGGCAGCTCTTTGATTTTAGCTTCCTCCGCTCGTTTTTTCTTCCGTTGCCTGATGGAAAAGATCCAGAAACCTAGGAAAATGCCAACAATGCCTGCACCACCTATGCCAATGCCTGAAGATGAAACGAGAGTTCACTTAAATTTTCTTCTTTAATTACTGACCTCAATGAAAACATGTGGTATGGTTATAACACCATAAAATATTACCTACTCCAAGTGGCACTTCATTCTTCTTGCCTGCAGTGGTTAAAAAAACAGAGTCAGTCAAGATGAAACACAAAGAGATATTGTAGAAGGACATCTTTAACAAACATGATCACACAAGCACAAACAGCCGTGATGTAATATAAACTTAAGTAATCCAGCAAAGGAAAACAGCTGTCTAGGGGGAAAAAGAACCAAGTGACAAATCGAGAATGACAAGGTAACAATTAATTAAAAGAAAACTAGCAAATAATCTCTTTTCCATATTCTGAGCTCGTCGTATTGTAGGGCATACAGAAGGTTTTGATAGAAGTTTGAACAGGTCCATTTCATGTAAAATTGTTAAAATAACTCTTTTTCTATTAAGCTCATAATAAGGTTGTTATAAATACTTAGTGGTGGTCATGCATCGACTAAAAATCTCAGAATTCTGCTATACTAGAATTATTTGTGCACTTGTATACGTATAAATATACCATATAACCGGTCTTGCATGGGACTCACGTATCAACAAATACAAGCAGGGAATTGGTGGAAATTCAAGTCCGCATTGCAAAAGCTTAATATCTTTTTCTATGTTTGTACCAAGCTGCAATCTCAAAACATATTCTACCCTCTCAAAACTAATCACCAGTCTTGCATGGGACTCACATATCAACAAACACAAGCAGGGAATTGGTGGAACTTCAAGTCTGCATGCATAAGCTTAATATCTTTTTCTATGTTTGTACCAAGTTGCAATCTCAAAACAAATTCTAACCTCTCAAAACTATTCACGTTTAGATATATAAAATCAGTTCCAAGTAGCATATGGAAGATGGAAGGTCAGGTCAGAAATGTAATTTTTGTATAACAAGGAGCAAGATCCCCTGTTCATTATTGGCCCCAGAAGTGGGATTGAACAACAGGAGAAACATATGTGCATAATTTAAGAACAATTCTTTACCCTATCAGCAAGGATACATTTTATAAAATCCATACTTCCCTTAGCATATACAAAAAGAGCCAGTGCAGCTTGAGGCAGCTTGCCTGTTAGACTCTTAAGGGCTATCAGACAGACCAAATGCAACAAATTCACTGAGTTCCAAATCAGAGAGAGACCATCAAAACAGCATCCAGTTTAAAGCACGGGCTACATGGAACATATTAATGACTAGTGCTGCTAAATTCAAAAGAGACAGGACCACTCAAGGATTGCAAAGCTGTTTCAAACAGAGATTATGAACTAGAGCGGCACCAAAATGAAACTTTTTTTAGGTGCGGGCCGCATTTAAGTAGACAAAAAACAAGAATGTGACAGAGTGAAGGTAATGCGGAGGCTTTCAAATAAGAGACGAAATTACATCCAATAGCCAGGAATTACACAAGAAATTGGAAGTTTGGTGTCATTTTTCGATATATGGAAGTCACAGATACATCTAACCAGAACGCGACCATCATTAAGACCACCCCACTAAGGCCTTCGGCAATTAAGGGGGGAGTGTTAGGCTATTCAACTAGTCTAAATACTTTTTCTAAATCACTCAAACCATCCATAGGCACAAAGACATAGATTAGCACCAACAATTGCATGGTCTATAATCCAAATTCGATAGGCTATTAAAATGTTTCCACTGCCATTTCCACGGATAAAACAATGTCTGCCTTAGCCCGCTCCAAATTGACCATTTTGACAATTCATTTCCATCTCGACGATCATTCACAAGAGAAAACGCTAATTTTGTCTAGAAAAAAACTCGAATACCTGGTGGTGGGGGACAGGGATGATTGTCGCAAAGGCAAATAGGTTGGCCTGAATCCTTATCAAGTCCACACTGCCTACCGGAAACCAGACAATCGGCACACTTACCATAACTCACCCTGAAACCCGCCATCAAAACCTTGTTAAGCGTTGACCGATTGTCTGTGAGCTGAAATGCTTCCGCCTTGAAGATTTTCTCTCTAAGACCAAAGCTACAGTTAACAACGCGCAGAATCGGATCGGTCGGAACGGGACCGGTCAGAAAATAAGCGTCGTTACTCGAATTCCCTTTGATCTTGCAATGGAATCGATTAGCAGGTGTCACTGAATTCAGATTAGAGCAACCGTAGTAGATAGTGAGGTCCTCAGTGTCCGTACCGTAAGCGAATACAGCGGGATCCAGAGTGGAATTAAAGAAGTCGTGAGGGCAGGTGTTGTTCCAGAGGTCGGAGCGGGCGAGGGTCATGGTTTTCGCGGTCTCGTTGAGACCGAGGACTCGGTAACTTATAGAAGCAACGGTCAAACCGGCAAATTCGTCGTTGCAAGTGAGTCGGAAATGGCCGCATTCGCCCCGGCTGGCGAAGGGGTAGGCAAGGTTCTTGAAGGGCCCGCAGTCGAAGGTCTTGGGGCAGTCGAAATAGGGGGCCGTGGCTTCATCGGTGGGAAAGGACGTGGCCACGAAGACGGAGAAAAGGAGGAGAAAGACGGGAGGGAGAGTGATTGGGTGCATAGCGGAGGAGTGGAGAATTGATAAGGCATCATTACTGGAGTGGAGGCAATAGGATAAGAGGCAGTTTGGTCGCTGCTGTTGCTGGGAGGAGGTTGACTGGTAAGAGCGCTGCTATAGTGGACTTGGACTGTTCATCGAGTAGCCTTCGAAAACTGACCCATGATCCGAATCTTTCAACGATTTAACGTGTCGCTTTTGCCGAAGAAAAATATAAATATATTTTATAAATATATAATTGATAAAATATATAATTTTATTTAAAGGCCCGTGGCATAATTTATATCTACCAGTAGACAAAACACAAAATTTTAATAATAAAAAATTAATTTTTTAATAATAAATTCTATTTTTTAAAATAATTATATAATATTTATACATTTCACATTATATACAACATTATTAATATTATTATTAATCAACTTGTTCACATGGCCATCGACTGGTTCATGGTCATGATATATTATCATTAACCTAAAAAAAAAGGCTAGAATATGGAATACAGCAGTTAGACACGTCAGCCAAACAATTTTTCATTGCGGTGTAAGTTGTTGACCAACTCTTTCTTCAGTTTCTTTATTCTTCATTGGAGGCTTGGAAACCACAAAGTGACGTCTCTTTTTTTTAATGAAATAATAATTATATTCAAAAACTTCATGAAAATTGGTCATATTTATGTCTGAGTTCACTCGGTTCGGCATCAATTACTTTCTTGTCTAGATTTTCACCATCCGTTTATTTTTATTTTATTTTTAATTTTCTTGACGCGTCTTGAGATACTTTTCTAGAGGCTAGAATCTTATAAAAAGAAACAAAAATGAAGACTTTGTAGCTAAAGGCTGCATGCAGGACATGAACCTTCTTAAATAAACTATTTAGCCGGTGATGCCTACATGATGCGGTCCATTCTGTCAACTATCCTCTAGAATCATTTGTCGCCATTAATGTGAATACCATGCAACATCTAACCACCTACTACGCATGCATTAACCAGAAAAAATTAAATTAAAAGTAATACCCACCCCGTGCATGATACACGCGATGCAAGGAAATTGTCATATGTTTCCATGTCAAAAGATCAACATCCTAATTAAAAAAGAGACGTGGAAGTCTATGCACAAATCAAGTTGGAGTTCTGAATTGAACCTAGTCTTTGTCGTTGGTGCAAGAAATTAATTAAAGGACTTGGATATATATATATATATATATATATATTGGAATTGCAGGCCAATAATATATATAGGAGTTAGAAGAATTTGATCGATGCGGGTAGTTTCTAATGAGAATGGGAGAAACTTTAGCACCTTCTTGTTGAGGTACTCTCATTTAACTAGAACACCAAAATGGACAAATTGACTTGATACACAAAGTTGGTTAGCGGTCATGATGGGGGTTAGGTTTGTTTGAATGGAAGATAAGACAGGCCTTATTTGTCATCTAACATTAAATAATTGAAAATTTATTTATTATTTAATTTAAAACTACTGCAATCATAAACAGAATATTATATAAAAGTAAATCTATAAACTTATGTATAAGAATTTATATGATATATTATATCTACTTTATAATAAAAATAATTTTACAATATATCATACCACATAAAGTCACGCCGATTTATGAATTTACTTTTGTGAAACTTTTAAAACATTTATTTACTTCTATTTATCTACCAATGATCATTTGATGCCACATAAGAATAAAAAAATAATAGTTAAGAAAATTATTAATAGAATTTTAGAGATTTTGAAAATTGTATTCCATGATCTTAAACCTAACACAAAATGGCTTATAATGCAATTGCACATGATAATTGCTGCTAGATAATGTTTGTGTCTAAGGTGGAGATCAGTGTGCTAAAGATTTACCCAAGAAATCCCCCCTAAAGAGATCCAACGAAAAAATCACTCTGTCTAGTTAAAATTTCAACGGAAGAAGTCTACTTCGATCTTGTTGAAGTATAGAGCGAGTGGAGTGTAGTGAGGTGGAGCGATATGACATCTGCCTTTTGGAATGGATACATTGTTTGAGACACTAATTAGGTTGGGGGTGCGGGGGGTGGTATGGGGAGTATTTTTATAATTTTTCTTAAATACGTCCGTACGTTTAGGGTTAGTATAAATACACATTATGTAATCTTATTTTACTGATAGTGAATTTTTGCACCGCTCGCTCCATGTGGATATAGACACATCGCCAAACCACGTTAAATTTTTGTGTCGATTTTTATGATTTTTCTTTTTGATTATTCTATACAATTCGTCAGTAATTGCCTTTCACAACAAATCTACTCACACCATAAAAATTAAAGTCTCTGTCAAGGTAATCCACTTTGTCCTTATCTTATCTTGTCTTTTCTTTTCTTTTTAATTTATTTCTCCAGCAAAAGAATTATATATTTCTAAGAACTTGGACAATTATTTCTCTAACAAAATGTAAAAATTAACGACGGTTTGTGAAATCAAGTCGTAAGAGACATCCAACTCTAGCTCTGCAAATTTAAATGACAGGTCATCATGCACGGCAACCTTCTTAACTAAAATTCTTCATCACCATGGTGCAGTTGTAAACATTTGGAAAGTTGAAAAATTAACGATTTCAAAATTGTGGAAGAATCTTGAGGTGACCTGCATGCATGTAGGCGAACCCAGGGAAGGTTTTAACAAAAATTGTACTCCTTGAATTGAAGAAGGGTATCTTCCAACATCTCTATCACCTTACCCCATGGAGGGTTGCTCTGAAAGATTAGTCTGAATGCACCACAAACTCATGAATGTTGTAAATTAAGTGAAAAAAGGTAGTAAACATCGTTTTTCACAATGCAGATCTTACAGGGCCCCTGCCTTATTTGGGATCCATTCTTTTCCAACAAAGAAGGTTTCTTGCACAGTACCACTCAGATCGAAATGTCAGCACAATCACTTGATCATTAAAAAAATATGCATCCTATGATGCAATTCTATCCATTTTAGGTGTTGGAGTTTTATGATTACGAAGTAGTACTGGTGGAAGAATCATGATGTTGAGCCGACCTCGTAGGAGAGTTCAGGAAAGGCTTTGGTGGAAATTGAGGTAGTTGAAAGTTACATTCTAACATCTCTATCACCTTACCCATTGATGGCCGATCTGAAGGATTAGTCTGAATGCACCACAAACTCACCATTATCATCCTTTTTATCATGTTCTCTTGATCATCATCTGCAATATCCCCAAAAGTATCATAAGTCTCACCCTTTTCAAGTTTGTCATAAATCCAGTTAGGAAAATATTTTTCACTGCTATGAGAGAGCACCCCATCATCAAGATTTTTCCTTCCTGCAACCATTTCAAGAACCAACATGCCATAGCTGTAGACATCAGACTTGTGAGAGACTCCGCCAAAGTATCGACTAAATACTTCAGGTGCAATATATCCTGGAGTTCCTCTCATACCCGTCATTGACACAATACTGATCTCTGTTGTTTTGCATAGTTTAGCAAGACCAAAATCAGAGATTTTTGGGCATAAATTCTCATCCAAAAGTATGTTGTGAGGTTTTATGTCAAAATGCAGAATCCTAGTCCTACAACCTCGGTGTAGATATTCTAGTCCTCGAGCAATGCCAACGGCAATTTGGAACATGGTCTTGCTGTCCAAGTAACGATTTGTGATTGAAGATTTTTTCTCATTTATGAATTTATCAAGAGATCCATTTTGCACAAATTCATAGATTAGAGCTCTTTTAGTCCTCTCATAGCAAAAACCCAAAAGAGTGACTATATTGACATGTGATGTTCTACTAATACTAGCCACTTCGTTTATAAATTCTTCTCCATTACCTTTGGAGTCGCCCAAGACTTTCACTGCTACAATACGCCCATCAGGTAGCTCGCCTTTGTATACAACACCATATCCTCCTTGTCCTACTTTATTTTTGAATGAGTTGGTCAGTTTCTTCACATCTGAATAAGTATATCTCTTCGGGGCCATTGATCCAAAATTCCTTAGGATTTCCTCCGCAGTGAAATGATCATTCTTTGCATCTCTGTTCCACAAGACCATTGAATTATTTGATAAGTATCCTCTCTTAATACTGCAGAAAATCACAAGAGAGAGAACTGCAATCCCTGCCAAACCTACAGTTGGAAAGTCACAATGCAAAGAGTGGTTTAAGTCGGGAAAGAAAGAAATCACTATAACGTTTAAATGATGTTGATCTTCATACCGATGGTCAAGATAAGCCACCAATTGAGCCTTGTAGATGATTCTGCAACGAGGACACGCAGAAAGTTAGACTGCTTTATAGGAGAGCGATGTTTGGACTACAAAGGGCGCGATGGAAACAGAGGGGAACATCGAAACAAAAAGAAAATGTAAAATCGTCAAGGAGGGTATACGTGCACGCATGTGATGTTGTGGCCCGTGGGTGGACCGTGGAATGCCTTTAAAAGTAAGCAGACGGCTAGTACAGAGCACTCCCACTGGCAAGGCTTAAGAACAGCATGGGCTTAAAACATGGGCTTAGACCAGGAGAAGAACCGAAAGCTATGGATTGAGGCGTCCTGGTCTCTTGGATCGATGCATATTCCAATATTGTTACATAAATCCCTTGTCATGTAGGAGTCACAGTTTGGTACCAATATTAAGTTAATCCTTCTGGCTATATTATTAATGTTGTTGAAGCGCCTATTTAGTAGTCAATGAAGTCAGACACGTATTATTTTAAGGCATTAAAAAAATTTGGAAATTAATGCACAAATGGAGTTGGAGTTTTGAATTGATCAACCCTAGTATATTAATTGTCGTGGGACCAAAGCAGGAAAGGACTAATTGGTAATGGGAACGGGAGAAACTTTAGCAATTACTAGCACTACATCCTTGACCAGAATAAGTAACCAATTAAGTTATAATGCTCTGAAGCTACACGCCTATTAATGGTATGTGAAATTACTAATGCCTCCCTCTAATTCACAAAAAAGGATCGAGAAAGGAAAAGGTAGCTACCGATCTACATATTATTACTAACCCATGCAGTCTCTAAACGAACGATATATATATATATATATATATATATATATATATATAGGCAATATTAAATTGAAATAAATAAACCAGCGAAATGGATACTTTCCATCTGATCCACACGTTGTTGGAAAGGACCCAATTTTAACGGATCAAGAAATCCAAGTACTTTTTTAATTTCATCTATTTATTTAGTTTGATCTCGTCCATGCATATGCATTATATCCTAATCATTAACTAACTCGGACTAGACGCCGTATATATAATATTGTTCCCAGCTCCTACGTTAGTTAGATTCAAACCCAATCATCCATCAATTCCATATTCAAGAATCAGTCCATCCTTGACCAGAAGAAATATTTATCTTCAAACCAAAGTAATTATCAATTAATTATCGGAATTAAGCTAGCTAGGGCAGCTAGGCCTCATGGAATTCTGGAAGTAATGCCTCCCTCCGATTCCCCTCAAAACAATAATAATCGTCACCGGATGCTCATGGATGTTTCGCATATAGGATTTAGGAGTTCGGAGTTTTTCCTAAATGTTTGATCTTAATTTCTTAATCCTCTGGCCTTGAGAAGTTTTCTTGATTTATTCATTCAAGCAGTACGAGAAAGGAAAAAATGAAAAAGGAAAAGGTAGCTACCGATCAAATAAATTAACCAGCTGAATGGATACTTACCATCTGATCCACACGTTGTTGGAAAGGACCCAGTTTTACAGTGGCAAGCGAAAGCATTCGTGCTGGCGTTGAACCCACACCGCCCACCGGACCCATCACATTTATCGCACATGCTATTATTTGCATTCCACCCCACCGTGAAGCCACCATCAATAGCTTCCTTCAGTGCATCTTCAGTAGTTAAAGTGCCTGCTTCAGTTACTGGAACTTTAACGTTGTTTGCGCAAAACAGCAATAACGCGCTTGCAATCAAGGAGCTGGAATAGTAATTGGTAAAGCCGTTAGCGTCTCCGGCGCAAGTAAACGGAAAACCATCCGCCGACGGAAGATTAAGAGAAGCAGAAAAGCACCGGTAGTAGAGCGTCAGGTTGGTAGTAGCTGGAGTACGAGAAAAGAGGGTACTGCGATCTATGGTGGTATTAGCATAAGCAGCGGGACAAGTCGTGTTCCAGTAATCCACTCTAGCAACCTTGAGACTCCGCTCCGCGTCATTGATATCAAGGACTCGGTAATCCATGTCTGCAACATTAAGCTGCGGGGCATCGCCGCTGCAGTTCAACTCGAAACCTGGGTACCCACAATTTGCAGACCGATTTGGTGATCCCCAGAAAGGATAACCGAGGCCCGAAATACCCGCACATGAAAAGTTTTCGCTGCAGGTGAGGTACCGTTCATCTTCAACAGCGAGCACAGATGGTACTGGAAATTGGACTAAGGTACTTATTGCTATTACGATGAGGAAGAAAGTGGCCGGAGCTGGGAAGAGATCATGGGTATGCATTTTGAGAGAGATAAGATCGAGAGAGATTGGAAGCAAGCGTATAGAAAAGGAATTAAGGAGGTGGGGATGTGTGGCTTTCCAATTCGTATCAGGCATCATAAGATAAGGAAAATGGTGGCCTTTGACGAAATGAATTCATGCGATGGGAGGTTGAAATTTTCAAAAGAGATGCTTCTATTGGAATATTACCAGCTCGATCTAGTCAATCCACAAATTGGGTGGCATAGTTGCAATATAAGCATACCCTGCAAGAAATCTTGATCTTCTAGAGATTTTATTTATTTATTTATGTAATACTTATTAACTTAACATGACTAGGAAGTTCTGTAAACAATTTGAACTCATTTACCGAGTCAGACATAGCAGCAGACAGCCGCCCCCATAAACAATTTAATGATCATGATGACCAGCCCAACTCTTAAGTTTTTTAACATAATTTAACCACGGCATCTAAAATAAATATATATAAATATAAATATATATATTTATATCAAAGTCATAAAGGTACGTAGGAGGACTCGATGACTCCTATTTTAAGTCTTATTATTCCAGCTTTTTAAATATCTCCCTAATTATGAGTTAATCCAAGTGGAAATCTCCAATGATCGGTACTTATATTTCTAGCTAGCTAGGCCTAGGAGGATAAAAATATGATCATCTTGATTATGTTATCCGAGAAAAGAATAAGCTGGAAGATAGGGAGATCCAGAAATACATCATCTAGAGCGACAGAATTTGGAAAAAAAGAAAAAAAAAATGTAGTCTTGGGGTTGGGGAAATAAGAATTTGAGGAACAATCAAGGTCTTGATCAAAATTATAAAACTTGATCAAAGCTGATGCATGCATGGATGCCTACGGCAACTTGGTTCCTACTTTTAAGTGGAAGCTGGTCGTCGATATCTCGTGTCTGCTCGATCCATGGCTGAATCGAGTTTTCAATTCAAGCCTATAGAGCTACGTACTGATCAAACTCGTGGTGCTGAATTTGTTTTTTTTCCCCCATTGAACCACCAATTTCTATACTGGCCTCTGCGCGTACTCATGAAGTCCAATATCACTGCTATATGTGACAATATCACTACGCACGATATATATAATTTGCATTTTGCCGTATATAGAAAATTAATGTATCCTACTCGTCAACATATAGGAATTATTAGGAGACACGACCCAAAGTCCTTATAAAGTAACATAATATAATAAACGTATAGACGTGGATCAATATTGCTATTGATCATATATATATATATATTATAAGAAAATTGTTCAGTTACAGTTAATTATTTTTTACAAAAATAATTATTTTTTATAAAAATAAGTCTGTTTTGATCGCAAATAATCAATCTCATTATATATAATCCGTCATAAATAATTTTTTTTTTCCCGTAATGATAATACTTTCAAACAAGTCTTGTCGGGCATATATAGTTGTCCCTTGCACGTTTATATTATATATATATATATATTATAAGATCAACATCAATGAAAACGAATTCAATCTATCACACTAAAAATCTACTTAATTTCTTGATCCGAGTTGAGATCACCATCAAATAAGAGAGATAAATATATAAAGCGAGTCATATTTTACTCTGAGGTCTTCAAGTTACAAGGACATGATCCGCTCACACGGAGAGAATTTCAGGTCTATTAGGTTCAGTTTGACAACATAAAATTTTCATTTTAAATTTAAAATTATTATCTCATCATTACAATTTTTTTAAATCTCGATACAAAATATAATATATAATTCAAATTTTTCAAATTTTAAAATAATAATAATTTTAATATTTCTTCTTAAAACTCAAAATTTTCATCTCACCTACCAATTATCTCAATAATGTTAACGTGATCGCGATGTCTTCTTGGACCCACTTGGGACCCAAAATGTCAAAACAAATTTATAATTCATTCCCCCGTGAATGTGATGTAGAGTGTGTAGATTGCCATTCAAAACAAATATCTTATCTTAATGATCATCTTCATTTGGTGCAAATAATTAACTTTTTTCCTAAATTAAATAATTAGTTTAAAGGTCATGCTGGCATGAGGGGCGTACCTGGTGAATAATAGCAAGTTCGTTGATTCAACTTGAGGTCATAACCACAAACTCCCTTCAATCCCACGCAGTCACTGCACTCTGCACTATCCACCTTCCATTTCACCTCAAATCCCTCTCTAATGATCTCTTCCAATTTCGACTTACTAATTCCTATATCCCAAAAGTTTCCCAGAGTACTGACGGGGATAACAACACTTTGATTGCACTCGTTATTAATATTAGGTAATCCAGCTACCAACTCCATCTGCACATCCCCATTTACACGGCAAGTGAATACACCACGGACAGAGAAAATAGAAGTACTGCAGCCATAGAATAGCGTCAGATTCTGGCAACCGGGGCTTAAATCGAAAAGTATAGGATCGAGTGTGGAATTCACGTATTCTGGGGAACAAATCCCAGCCAGGTAGTCCTCTCTCGAGATTTTGATTGTCTGTGTGTTGGGATTGAGATCAAGAACTCGGTACGTCACGTTCATGATCTCTATGGTGGCAACGCTTCTGTCGCAGTTGAGCTTCAATCCTGGATATCCACAACCATCGGGTCGTTTCTCTCCCCAGAAAGGAAAACCAATATCGTTGATCTTTCCGCAGCTGAACCGCGAGTCGCGGCAGCTCGAGAACAAATCTTCGTAGCATAGAGATAGAGGAATCATGGCCAAAACCATGAATAAGAAAGATAAAGAAACAAGGGAAGAAGACGACGAGAGAAGCCAGCTGGAATCCATTTTCTGAGAGAAAAAAGTTGGTAGAAGAGTAGGATCGATGAGTAGAGATCGAATACAAGAAGCAGAGACGGATAACCACCGATCGAGCAGCAGTGGGGGAAGATCGATAATTTATGAAAGTGATAGCTACGAGTAAAGCGATGTACGTGGTGACTTAGGGCAGGTTTGGTAATCAAAAATTCCCGTCTCAAACTCAAAATTCTCATATCATCATTATATCTTTTCCAAATCTCCATACAAAATATAATAAATAATTTAACTTTTTCAAATCTCAATATAACTTTTTCAAATCCCAATACAATAATATTACTAAAACTAATATTTTAAACTCTAAACTCAAACTCAAAATTCTCATCTCAACATCCAAGCTTCCCCTTAGTTTCATTGATTTCAACGCCCAACCTATTTTCGTCGGCGAGTGATTACTATGGGATATTGTTAATACGTGTGATCAGTAAGCTAAGGAATACTCGCGAACAGAAATGCATTGTACTTCATCCATTAATTGGTATTAGAAAGTTTTTCTGTAATTGTCTGTTGAGTCAAGATAAAAGATGATTTTAAATAAAAATTAAAAGTTAAATAAAATATTATTATATTATTATTTTAATATTTAAAAAAATAAAATTATAATAATTATTTATCATATTTTATGTAAAAATTTTAAAAAATTGTAATGATGAGATAAGATGAATCTAAACAGTCCTAGAAATGTTGTTTGGATAGTAAGTTGAAATGAATATTAAAAATTGAATAAAATATTATTAGAATATTATTTTTTAATATTTTATCGTTTTGAAATTTTAAAAAATTAAATAATTTATTATATTTTATGTAAAAGTTTAAAAAATTATAATAATTAGGTAAAACTAGTTGAGATCATTTTTATATCCAAACCAGACCTAAATGTATACAGGGAACTGATTTGTACATGTCCAAACCTTGTACAAGTTAGTCCCACCTAAAAACATAATTTTTATGGTGAGGTTGTTTCTTTTCTTTTTCTTTTTTTAACAAATCCCTAACTTGTTGGATATAGTATTATTCCAAATTTCCATATTTATCTTTTATTGGAATCTTTAAAAGGAAGAATTGAAATCACTTTTGATTTCATACAAAAGGGTTTGGGAGCGGAGAGAAATGTTTGGACATAAATATAGATATTTAATAAAAATAAATTTATAAGCTGATATAATTTTATGTGATTTATTAAATTTATTTTGTAATAAAAATAATTTTTAATTTAATAAATTATAACAAATTACGTCTATTTATAAGATTTTTTTCACGGAATGATTTTGTGAATAAATTATTTCTCAAACCAAACAGGACGAAGAAGGATGAAAAGCATGAGTTCAGAGCACTGGCATTGAATTAGCTAAATGCCAGTGCTTTTTATAATTTAAAGAACTTTGATAAAATTATATCCACATTAAATTAGCTAAAGACTTTTTATATGAATTATTAGCTACAGTAAATCTATCTCACATTCTATATATGAAAACAACTATAGCTTCTTCAAATTAATATTTTATTATTTTTTCTCACATTCATCCCCCATTTGATATTATTATATTATATATATAGAATTTTTATGGATGGTACATATGAGATTTTATTTACATAATATGAGATTTTACCATCTATGTACATATGAGATTATTATATTATAGATTGTTGGATTGTGAAAATAAAAATGAATATGATTGTTGGAGGTTATTGAAGATTATAAAAATAAAATAAAAAAGTAGTAAAAAAATTAATTAAAGAAATATAAATAATAAAAAATAATAATTTTTTATTATTATAAAGAATATAATGATTAGTTAAATGTAGATTTTAAGTGTTGATTAGTTAGTTAAAAATTAAAAAATTACATATAATTCAAATTTTAAAGATTGAAATAACTAATACAATACAATGCCATTGCCCTCGTATAAGTAAGTTTCGCATTCAGTATGCCGCGAGTAATAAATGGAGCCGACGGTAGGTGTGGAGCCTGTGGATGGTGAACGTGTGTAGCCCGCAACCTAGACTTGATCTTCTAGTCCTAGGATCTGCCATGCGTATTACGTACACACGCAGTCAAAACAAATTTATAATTCATGTCCCCGTGACTGTGATGTAGAGTGTGTAGATTGCCGTTCAAAACAAATATCTTATCTTAATGATCATGTTCATTTGGTGCAAATAATTAACTTTTTTCCTAAATTAAATAATTAGTTTAAAGGTCATGCTGGCATGGGGGGCGTACCTGGTTTAACTGGTGAATAATAGCAAGTTGGTTGATTCAACTTGAGGTCATAACCACAAACTCCCTTCAATCCCACGCAGTCACTGCACCCTGCACTATCCACCTTCCATTTCACCTCAAATCCCTCTCTAATGATCTCTTCCAAGTTCGACTTAGTACTTCCAATATTCAGGAAGTTTACCGGAGTAAGAGTACTGACGGGGATAACAACACTTCGATTACACTCGTTATTATTAGGCAATCCAGCTCCCAACTCCATCTGCACATCCCCATTTACATGGCAAGTGAATGTTACAGAGACAGAGAAAATAGAAGAAGTACTGCAGCCATAGAATAGCGTCAGATTCTGGCAACCGGGGCTAAAATCGAAAAGTATAGGATCGAGTGTGGAATTCACGTATTCTGGGGAGCAAATCCCAGTCAGGTAGTCCTCTCTCGAGATTTTGATTGTCTGTGTGTTGGGATTGACATCAAGAACTCGGTACGTCACGTTCATGATCTCTATGGTGGCAACGCTTCTGTCGCAGTTGAGCTTCAATCCTGGATATCCACAACCATCGGGTCGTTTCTCTCCCCAGAAAGGAAAACCAATATCGTTGATGTTTCCGCAGCTGAACCGCGAGTCGCGGCAGCTCGAGAACAAATCTTCGTAGCATAGAGATAGAGGAATCATGGCCAAAACCATGAATAAGAAAGATAAAGAAACAAGGGAAGAAGACGACGAGAGAAGCCAGCTGGAATCCATTTTCTGAGAGAAAAAAGTTGGTAGAAGAGTAGGATCGATGAGTAGAGATCGAATACAAGAAGCAGAGACGGATAACCACCGATCGAGCAGCAGTGGGGGAAGATCGATAATTTAGGAAAGTGATAGCTATGAGGAAAGCGATGTACGTGGTGACTTTAATTTCATTGATTTCAACGCCCAACCGATTTTCGTCCGCGAGTGATTACAATGGGATGTTGTTAATACGTGTGATCAGTAAGCTAAGGAATACTCGTAAACAGAAATGCATCGTACATCATCCATTAATTGGTATTAAAAGTTTTTCTGTAATTATCTAAGAAGAGGTAAAAGATGACTTTAAATAAAAATTAAAAGTTAAATAAAATATTATTATATTATTATTTAGAAAAGTAAAATTATTTACTATATTTTAGATAATAATTTTAAAAAATTGTAATAATGAGATGATATGAATCTAAACATTTTTAAAAGTATTATTTGGATAGTAAGTTAAATTGGGATAAGTTAATATGAAAATTAAAAGTTGAATAAAATATTATTTTTTAATATTATTATTATTTTAAAATTTAAAAAAATTGAATTATTTATTATATTTTATGTAAAAATTTTAAAAAAATTATAATAATTAAATAAAATTAGTTAAGATCATTTCTATAACCAAACCGGTCCTAAATGTATATAGGGAAACTGATTTGTACATGTGTACAAGTTAGTCCCACCTAAAAACATAATTTTTATGGTGAGGGTGTTTTTTTCTTTTCTTTTCTTTTTTAAAAAATCCCTAACTTATTGTATTTGGTATTATTCCGAATTTCCATATTTATCTTTTATTGGAATCTTTAAAAGGAAGAATTGAAATCACTTTTGATTTCATACAAATAGGTTTGGGAGCTGCAAAACGGAGAGAGAAGTGTTTAGACGTAAACATAGAAGCAAGTTTCGCATTCAGTATTCAGTATGCCGCGAGTAATAAATAGAGCCGACGGTAGGTGTGGAGCCTGTGGATGGTGAACGTGTGTAGCCCCCAACCTAGACTTGATCTTCTAGTCCTAGGATCTGCCATGCGTATTACGTACACATCCAATTCGCGTGTTGCACTTCCCGTTTCTCCTACCACTCACCTACCCTGACGACGTCGTTTATACGGTTTGGTGGAGAAAGACACTTCCTACCTTAAACGATACCAATCGAGCCTGTAATTAATTTAGTCGAACTCTTTCTTAAGAAATTAGATATGACGATCCCAACCTTAAAGCCTAAATTACGTCTGAGTCATATTTTCTTAAAAACGGTCATAGTTAATATTAGAATTTTTTAAATTTCATTATAAAGGTAGATGATTTTTAAGCAGAGAAATACTATTAGTCAAAAAGTTCAAAACAAAAAAAAAAAAGTCAACAGTTAAAATTATGAAAAAATCTAATTACAAGCACAACTACGCACTAATATATATACTAATCTAATGTGATTGGTGAAAAAATAGATTTTATTGAAAACATTACTAATTTAAATTTTGAATATGAAGGAATCAATATTGATATACAGATTAGTACATGACTTTGATTGTACGTAGTAAAACTCTAAAATTATAGTTTATTTTAAAATTCCTTGTAAAGGGTAATGTTTTTTCAACATAGAAGTGCTACAATGTTTTAAATTCCAATCCCGTGATCAGCCGATAAATTATTAAAAGTGTTGATCGAGATTTTAATATTTGATAATGAGTAGATATATTTAGATCAGTTATAAAAAAAATTAAAGTGATATACCTGACTTTTAAATTAAAATCACATGAATGCTATATATATATTTAAAATCTACAAAAACTATCATTAATTCTGGCCAGTATTTAGATTTTTTATTAAAGAATGTAGACTAGAATAAAATTCTGGCCGGAATTTAGAACGAAACACAGTTAGCATGTATGGTGTATTGGGTACCACACCGGAATAGAAAATTTAGGTCATTCCAATTAGAAAAGAACATAATCTTAAAGTGAGAAATTATTAGGGGTGTACATGAAACCGAGCAATTGACCTAAACCGACCTCAGGACGTCGGAACTGGCCAGAACCGACGAAGAACCGGTCGGCGATCGAGAGAAATTCACATGAACCGACTTTGGCTGGTTCGGTCTACTGTTTACCTTTGGAAAAATCGATGAATCGACCAACCGAAACGTTATATATATATTTTCCTTTTTATATAAATAAAATGACGCCGTTTCACTTAAGTGAGTGAAAAAAAAATAAAGTAAATAAGCCAAACGATGTCGTTTTGTATTAGGGTAAAAAGACCCCTCTGGACTTTCCCCCTTCGATTTCACTCATCTCTCTACTCTCTATCTCTCCTCTTGGTTCTCCAGATGGCGTCACGGCAGACTCCGGCCTCCACTACCTCTGCCTTGCCGCTACCGTCGTCCCCTTCCTAAGCTCGAAGCCTCCGTCTGACCGTCTCGTCTCCCCTTCCTTAACTCGACGCCAGCCCTTACCTTTGGTTGGTCGATTCATCGTTTTTCCAAAGGTAAACGTAGACCGAACAGGCCAAAGTGGTTCATGTGAATTTCTCTGATCGCCGACCGGTTCTTGTCGGTTCTGGCCATTCCACGTCCTGAGGTCGGTTTAGGTCTTGCTCGGTTTCATGTACACCCCTAATATTTCTCACTTTAAGATTTGTTCTTTTTATATTGGAATGACCTAAATTTTCTATTCCGTGTGGTACCCAATACACCATACATGCTAACTGTGTTTCGTTCTAAATTCCGGCCAAATTTTATTCTAGTCTACATTCTTTAATAAAAAATCTAAATACGGCCAGAATTAATGATAGTTTTTGTAGATTTTAAATATATATATAGCATTCATGTGATTTTAATTTAAAAGTCAGGTATATCACTTTAATTTTTTCTATAACTCTAAATATATCTACTCATTATCAAATATTAAAATCTCGATCAACACTTTTAATAATTTATCGGCTGATCACGGGATTGGAATTTAAAACATTGTAGCACTTCTATGTTGAAAAAACATTACCCTTTACAAGGAATTTTAAAATAAACTATAATTTTAGAGTTTTACTACGTACAATCAAAGTCATGTACTAATCTGTATATCAATATTGATTCCTTCATATTCAAAATTTAAATTAGTAATGTTTTCAATAAAATCTATTTTTTCACCAATCACATTAGATTAGTATATATATTAGTGCGTAGTTGTGCTTGTAATTAGATTTTTTCATAATTTTAACTGTTGACTTTTTTTTTTTTGTTTTGAACTTTTTGACTAATAGTATTTCTCTGCTTAAAAATCATCTACCTTTATAATGAAATTTAAAAAATTCTAATATTAACTATGACCGTTTTTAAGAAAATATGACTCAGACGTAATTTAGGCTTTAAGGTTGGGATCGTCATATCTAATTTCTTAAGAAAGAGTTAGACTAAATTAATTACAGGCTCGATTGGTATCGTTTAAGGTAGGAAGTGTTTTCTCCACCAAACCGTATAAACGACGTCGTCAGGGTAGGTGAGGGGTGGAGAAACGGGAAATGCAACACGCGAATTGGATGTGTACGTAATACGCATGGCAGATCCAGGACTAGAAGATCAAGTCTAGGTTGGGGGCTACACACGTTCACCATCCACAGGCTCCACACCTACCGTCGGCTCTATTTATTACTCGCGGCATACTGAATACTGAATCCAGAACTTGCTTCTATGTTTTTTACGTCTAAACACTTCTCTCTCCTTTTTGCAGCTCCCAAACCTTTTTGTATGAAATCAAAAGTGATTTCAATTCTTCCTTTTAAAGATTCCAATAAAAGATAAATATGAAAATTCGGAATAATACCAAATACAATAAGTTAGGGATTTTTTAAAAAAGAAAAGAAAAGAAAAAAACACCCTCACCATAAAAATTATGTTTTTAGGTGGGACTAACTTGTACACATGTACAAATCAGTTTCCCTATATACATTTAGGACCGGTTTGGTTATAAAAATGATCTTAACTAATTTTATCTTAATTATTATAATTTTTTTAAAATTTTTACATAAAATATAATAAATAATTCAATTTTTTTAAATTTAAAAATAATAATAATATTAAAAAATAATATTTTATTCAACTTTTAAGTTTCATATTAATTTATCCCAATTCAACTTACTATCCAAATAATATTTTTAAAACTGTTTAGATTCATATTATCTCATTATTACAATTTTTTAAAATTATTACATAAAATATAATAAATAATTTTATTTTTTTAAATAATAATATAATAATATTTTATTTAACTTTTAATTTTTATTTAAAGTCATCTTTTATCTCTTCTTAGACAATTACAGAAAAACTTTTTAATACCAATTAATGGATGATGTACGATGCATTTCTGTTGTTTACGAGTATTCCTTAGCTTACTGATCACACGTATTAACAACATCCCATTGTAATCACTCGCCGACGAAAATCGGTTGGGCGTTGAAATCAATGAAATTAAGTCACCACTGTATCCCTTTCCTCATAGCTATCACTTTCCTATCATCGATCTTCCCCCACTGCTGCTCGATCGGTGGTTACCATTCTCTGCTTCTTGTATTCGATCTCTACTCATCAATCCTACTCTTCTACCAACTTTTTCTCTCAGAAAATGGATTCCAGCTGTTTCTCTCGTCGTCTTCTTCCCTTGTTTTTTATCTTTCATATCCATGGTTTTGGCCAGATTCCTCTATCTCTATGTTACGAAGATTTGTTCTCAGCTGCCCGACTCGCGGTTCAGCTCGAAACATCAACGATATTGGTTTTCCTTTCTGGGGAGAGAAACGACCCGATGGTTGTGGATATCCAGGATTGAAGCTCAACTGCGACAGAAGCGTTGCCACCATAGAGATCATGAACGTGACGTACCGAGTTCTTGATTCAATCCCAACACACAGACAATCAAAATCTCGAGAGAGGACTACCTGGCTGGGATTTGTTCCCCAGAATACGTGAATTCCACACTCGATCCTATACTTTTCGATTTAAGCCCCGGTTGCCAGAATCTGACGCTATTCTATGGCTGCAGTACTTCTATTTTCTCTGTCCGTGGAGTATTCACTTGCCGTGTAAATGGGGATGTGCAGATGGAGTTGGTAGCTGGATTACCTAATATTAATAACGAGTGCAATCAAAGTGTTGTTATCCCCGTCAGTACTCTGGGAAACTTTTGGGATATAGGAATTAGTAAGTCGAAATTGGAAGAGATCATTAGAGAGGGATTTGAGGTGAAATGGAAGGTGGATAGTGCAGAGTGCAGTGACTGCGTGGGATTGAAGGGAGTTTGTGGTTATGACCTCAAGTTGAATCAACGAACTTGCTATTATTCACCAGGTACGCCCCTCATGCCAGCATGACCTTTAAACTAATTATTTAATTTAGGAAAAAAGTTAATTATTTGCACCAAATGAAGATGATCATTAAGATAAGATATTTGTTTTGAACGGCAATCTACACACTCTACATCACATTCACGGGGGCATGAATTATAAATTTGTTTTGACTGCGTGTGTACGTAGTACGCATGGCAGATCCTAGGACTAGAAGATCAAGTCTAGGTTGCGGGCTACACACGTTCACCATCCACAGGCTCCACACCTACCGTCGGCTCCATTTATTACTCGCGGCATACTGAATGCGAAACTTACTTATACGAGGGCATTGGCATTGTATTGTATGAGCTATTTCAATCTTTAAAATTTGAATTATATGTAATTTTTTAATTTTTAACTAACTAAACAACACTTAAAATTTACATTGGATTAGTCATTATATTCTTTATAATAATAAAATATTATTATTTTTTATTATTTATATTTCTTTAATTAATTTTTTTACTACTTTTTTATTTTATTTTATAATCTTCAATAACCTCCAACAATCATATTCATTTTTATTTTCACAATCCAACAATCTATAATATAATAATCTCATATGTACATAGATGGTGAAATCTCATATTATATAAATAAAAATCTCATATGTACCATCCATAAAAATTCCATATATATAATATAATAATATCAAATGTGGGATGAATGTGAGACAAAAATAATAAAATATTAATTTGAAGAAGCTATAGTTGTTTTCATATATAGAATGTGAGATAGATTTACTGTAGCTAATAATTCATATAAAAAGTCTTTAGCTAATTTAATGTGGATATAATTTTATCAAAGTTCTTTAAATTATAAAAAGCACTGGCATTTAGCTAATTCAATGCCAGTGCTCTGAACTCATGCTTTTCATCCTTCTTCGTCCTGTTTGGTTTGAGAAATAATTTATTCACAAAATCATTCCGTGAAAAAAATCTTGTAATTTGTTATAATTTATTAAATTAAAAATTATTTTTATTACAAAATAAATTTAATAAATCACATAAAATTATATCAGCTTATAAATTTATTTTTATTAAATATCTATATTTATGTCCAAACATTTCTCTCCGCTCCCAAACCCTTTTGTATGAAATCAAAAGTGATTTCAATTCTTCCTTTTAAAGATTCCAATAAAAGATAAATATGGAAATTTGGAATAATACTATATCCAACAAGTTAGGGATTTGTTAAAAAAAGAAAAAGAAAAGAAACAACCTCACCATAAAAATTATGTTTTTAGGTGGGACTAACTTGTACAAGGTTTGGACATGTACAAATCAGTTCCCTGTATACATTTAGGTCTGGTTTGGATATAAAAATGATCTCAACTAGTTTTACCTAATTATTATAATTTTTTAAACTTTTACATAAAATATAATAAATTTTTTAATTTTTTAAAATTTCAAAACGATAAAATATTAAAAAATAATATTCTAATAATATTTTATTCAATTTTTAATATTCATTTCAACTTACTATCCAAACAACATTTCTAGGACTGTTTAGATTCATCTTATCTCATCATTACAATTTTTTAAAATTTTTACATAAAATATGATAAATAATTATTATAATTTTATTTTTTTAAATATTAAAATAATAATATAATAATATTTTATTTAACTTTTAATTTTTATTTAAAATCATCTTTTATCTTGACTCAACAGACAATTACAGAAAAACTTTCTAATACCAATTAATGGATGAAGTACAATGCATTTCTGTTCGCGAGTATTCCTTAGCTTACTGATCACACGTATTAACAATATCCCATAGTAATCACTCGCCGACGAAAATAGGTTGGGCGTTGAAATCAATGAAATAGAATTATGAGATGGAATTGTTGGTGATTAAAATGTGATATGTTGGATGATATATATTGAGATTATTTGGAGAAATATATATGAGTTTAGGGCGGAATTTGATTACCAAACTGCCCTAACACCGTCTGCTTTCTCGTAGCTATCACTTTCATAAATTATCGATCTTCCCCCACTGCTGCTCGATCGGTGGTTATCCTCTCTGCTTCTTGTATTCGATCTCTACTCATCGATCCTACTCTTCTACCAACTTTTTTCTCTCAGAAAATGGATTCCAGCTGTGTTCTCTCGTCGTCTTCTTCCCTTGTTTCTTTATCTTTCATATCTCATGGTTTTGGCCATGATTCCTCTATCTCTATGTTACGAAGATTTGTTCTCGAGCTGCCCGACTCGGGTTCAGCTGCGGAAACATCAACGATATTGGTTTTCCTTTCTGGGGAGAGAAACGACCCGATGGTTGTGGATATCCAGGATTGAAGCTCAACTGCGACAGAAGCGTTGCCACCATAGAGATCATGAACGTGACGTACCGAGTTCTTGATCTCAATCCCAACACACAGACAATCAAAATCTCGAGAGAGGACTACCTGGCTGGGATTTGTTCCCCAGAATACGTGAATTCCACACTCGATCCTATACTTTTCGATTTAAGCCCCGGTTGCCAGAATCTGACGCTATTCTATGGCTGCAGTACTTCTATTTTCTCTGTCCGTGGAGTATTCACTTGCCGTGTAAATGGGGATGTGCAGATGGAGTTGGTAGCTGGATTACCTAATATTAATAACGAGTGCAATCAAAGTGTTGTTATCCCCGTCAGTACTCTGGGAAACTTTTGGGATATAGGAATTAGTAAGTCGAAATTGGAAGAGATCATTAGAGAGGGATTTGAGGTGAAATGGAAGGTGGATAGTGCAGAGTGCAGTGACTGCGTGGGATTGAAGGGAGTTTGTGGTTATGACCTCAAGTTGAATCAACGAACTTGCTATTATTCACCAGGTACGCCCCTCATGCCAGCATGACCTTTAAACTAATTATTTAATTTAGGAAAAAAGTTAATTATTTGCACCAAATGAAGATGATCATTAAGATAAGATATTTGTTTTGAATGGCAATCTACACACTCTACATCACATTCACGGGGGAATGAATTATAAATTTGTTTTGACATTTTGGGTCCCAAGTGGGTCCAAGAAGACATCGCGATCACGTTAACATTATTGAGATAATTGGTAGGTGAGATGAAAATTTTGAGTTTTAAGAAGAAATATTAAAATTATTATTATTTTAAAATTTAAAAATTTGAATTATATATTATATTTTGTATCGAGATTTAAAAAAATTGTAATGATGAGATAATAATTTTAAATTTAAAATGAAAATTTTATGTTGTCAAACTGAACCTAATAGACCTGAAATTCTCTCCGTGTGAGCGGATCATGTCCTTGTAACTTGAAGACCTCAGAGTAAAATATGACTCGCTTTATATATTTATCTCTCTTATTTGATGGTGATCTCAACTCGGATCAAGAAATTAAGTAGATTTTTAGTGTGATAGATTGAATTCGTTTTCATTGATGTTGATCTTATAATATATATATATATATAATATAAACGTGCAAGGGACAACTATATATGCCCGACAAGACTTGTTTGAAAGTATTATCATTACGGGAAAAAAAAAATTATTTATGACGGATTATATATAATGAGATTGATTATTTGCTATCAAAACAGACTTATTTTTATAAAAAATAATTATTTTTGTAAAAAATAATTAACTGTAACTGAACAATTTTCTTATAATATATATATATATGATCAATAGCAATATTGATCCACGTCTATACGTTTATTATATTATGTTACTTTATAAGGACTTTGGGTCGTGTCTCCTAATAATTCCTATATGTTGACGAGTAGGATACATTAATTTTCTATATACGGCAAAATGCAAATTATATATATCGTGCGTAGTGATATTGTCACATATAGCAGTGATATTGGACTTCATGAGTACGCGCAGAGGCCAGTATAGAAATTGGTGGTTCAATGGGGGAAAAAAAACAAATTCAGCACCACGAGTTTGATCAGTACGTAGCTCTATAGGCTTGAATTGAAAACTCGATTCAGCCATGGATCGAGCAGACACGAGATATCGACGACCAGCTTCCACTTAAAAGTAGGAACCAAGTTGCCGTAGGCATCCATGCATGCATCAGCTTTGATCAAGTTTTATAATTTTGATCAAGACCTTGATTGTTCCTCAAATTCTTATTTCCCCAACCCCAAGACTACATTTTTTTTTTCTTTTTTTCCAAATTCTGTCGCTCTAGATGATGTATTTCTGGATCTCCCTATCTTCCAGCTTATTCTTTTCTCGGATAACATAATCAAGATGATCATATTTTTATCCTCCTAGGCCTAGCTAGCTAGAAATATAAGTACCGATCATTGGAGATTTCCACTTGGATTAACTCATAATTAGGGAGATATTTAAAAAGCTGGAATAATAAGACTTAAAATAGGAGTCATCGAGTCCTCCTACGTACCTTTATGACTTTGATATAAATATATATATTTATATTTATATATATTTATTTTAGATGCCGTGGTTAAATTATGTTAAAAAACTTAAGAGTTGGGCTGGTCATCATGATCATTAAATTGTTTATGGGGGCGGCTGTCTGCTGCTATGTCTGACTCGGTAAATGAGTTCAAATTGTTTACAGAACTTCCTAGTCATGTTAAGTTAATAAGTATTACATAAATAAATAAATAAAATCTCTAGAAGATCAAGATTTCTTGCAGGGTATGCTTATATTGCAACTATGCCACCCAATTTGTGGATTGACTAGATCGAGCTGGTAATATTCCAATAGAAGCATCTCTTTTGAAAATTTCAACCTCCCATCGCATGAATTCATTTCGTCAAAGGCCACCATTTTCCTTATCTTATGATGCCTGATACGAATTGGAAAGCCACACATCCCCACCTCCTTAATTCCTTTTCTATACGCTTGCTTCCAATCTCTCTCGATCTTATCTCTCTCAAAATGCATACCCATGATCTCTTCCCAGCTCCGGCCACTTTCTTCCGTCATCGTAATAGCAATAAGTACCTTAGTCCAATTTCCATACCATCTGTGCTCGCTGTTGAAGATGAACAGTACCTCACCTGCAGCGAAAACTTTTCATGTGCGGGTATTTCGGGCCTCGGTTATCCTTTCTGGGGATCACCAAATCGGTCTGCAAATTGTGGGTACCCAGGTTTCGAGTTGAACTGCAGCGGCGATGCCCCGCAGCTTAATGNTGAAACGTTATATATATATTTTTCCTTTTTATATAAATAAAACGACGCCATTTCACTTTCGTTTTGTAATGTTTAACTCTTAAAAAAATAAAGTAAATAAGCCAAACGGTGTCGTTTTGTATTAGGGTAAAAAGGCCCATTTAGCGTTTCCCCCTTCGATTTCACTCCTCTCTCTACTCTCTATCTCTCCTCTCAGTTCTCCAGATGGCGTCACGGCAGACTCCGACCTCCACTGCCTTTTCCTTGCTGCTGCTGTCGTCCCCTTTCTCTGCAAATCGCAGAACCGATCGGAATCGGTTCCGGCCAGTTGTCGGTTGGCAAAACCAGAAAATTCTTGTTGTCGGTCAGTTGTCACTTGTCGGTTCGGTGCAAAACCGAACCGGTAGGGTTGGTTTTCAGGCCTAGAAGCTACCACTAGCCAAGTGACAAACCCTCTTTTACACCCATGAATAAGACATTGCCACGTATGCGTTGCATCAAAGTAGAAAATAAGCCGCATGCAGGTGATCACATTATTTTGTTTTCTCTTTACCCAATCTCTCTCTCTCTCCCCCTTCCTAATTTAAATACTCTCTCCTTCGAAACCCCCCTCCTCTCTCCCTCACTCTCTTCCAATTGTTGCCCCCTTAACCAAACTCAAATCAGATATTGATTTTGTTGCCTTTTAATTTCTGTTTGGCTACTGAGAAAATGTGGGATTTTAATTTCTGTTTGGCTGCTAAGAAAATGTGGAAAATTCATGGGCCTGATATGTAATCTAGTATGATTTTGTACTAATTAATAATGCAATGGTAAAACTCAAGATGTCCTGCAATTGATACCTGCCCTTGAAATTGGGTTTTTTCTCTTTTGATACCTACACCTGAAATTTACGGGCATTAGTAATATGGTAACTTTTAGTGACAACACATTGTTTGTCGTCAATTTTTAAAGAGAAGAAATATACTATTTCCATGGTTATTTAAGCAATACCAGTACATTGTGCGTGTGTGTGTCGGTGGATCTTAGCAGGAGATTTTAAGAGAAACCACAAGGATTCCAATGCTGTATTGATTGTTGAAGATTTCCTTTTATTGGTTGTTAGCAGGGGATTTGCTGTATTATTGAATATTTGTTGAAGATTTGAGCACATAAGATCATAATATTTTTGTTTTGGAATGATGGAAAGGAAAAACACTAGCAAACAAGAGATTATCATAACGTTTTTGTTTTGGAGCTGGGAGAGAAGATCAGTAGATGATGTTGAGGAGAGAAATAAAGGAAAAGATGGGAGAGGACAAAGAAGAGGGAGGCCGGAAGAGGACAAAGGAGAGGGGAGGGTGCACTGGGGGAGGAGGGGTATTCAATACACTAGCCCTCGTCATAAATCACATTAGTCTCATGTTTGTTGAAACATTATTCGCTAGTATAAAAAGGGCGCAAACACCCGACCTGGAGTGTTTTTCAATCTAAAACTATGGTTACAGCCATAAAGAAATTTTATAAAAGTAAATTTATAAATTGACGTAATTTTATGTAATATATCATATCTACTTTAGAATAAAAATTATTTTACAATCTAACATACCGCATCAAATTATATTAGTTTTTAATTTTACTTTTATAAAATTCCTATAGCTAAAGTATTTATCATTTTAGTACTTCAATATCTCTCCTTTAAAATTATTATCATAGGTAACACGACTCAATGTTACACTTTCTAGTTGGAACATGACTCTTAACACCATTTATAATGGTTACTAAGAAAGTCCAAAATATATTTCAACTCATATTTGAAAAAAAAAAAGTCAAAATTATAATTTAACTTATCATTCTCATGCAGTAAATTCTATTCACAAACATTAACATTCTGATATCATTTATAAGTGCATATTTTATCTTTTCTAATACAAATAAGTTATTCTTATATGTTAGTAATGTATAGCAATAACATAAACCAGCGAGCTAACGAGTCCAATCGAATTCTATATGAATTTATTGACCAATAATATCCCAATGAGTGGATTTTTGTAAGAGTGTGTATTATTTAATAATTTAAAAATTGAGAGGTATGGATTTATATACAAATCTTATACAAAAGAAATTTACATGTTAATATAATTTCATATAATACACTCGTTTTAACTTAGAATTAAAAAATTTTACAACGTAACATATTACATCAAATCATGCTATATATATATATTTTTAAATATTGCTATATAGCAACTCCTACACCGCACTCCTCTCAAGCTACACGCTTATGTAATTTTTTTGAGTTTTGTTACATATAAGTAAAGTCGCATATTAATCTGTGTACTAATACTGATTCTTTCATACTTAAAATTTAAATTAACACTATTTTTAATAAAATCTACTGTTTGACCAATTACAATAAATTAGTACACATATTAGTGCACAGTTATGCTTACAACTAGATTTTTTCAATTTTTTTTTCTTATGCCATTTTCCCAAATTCCTATTTCCCTATCCACGTCTCTCCTCTCAAGCTCTACACTCTATTAAGTTAGGTTTGGATTTAAGAATAATTTTTAATTTATCTCATTTTATTATTATAATTTTTTAAAATTTTTAAATAAAATATAATAAATAATTTAACTTTTTCAAATTTTAAAATAATAATAAGATTAAAAAATAATATTTTAATATTAAAGTATATGACTCATACAGTAAAAATAGGCAGATGCCAAAACGAGTGGAGAATAACGCAGCAGAGCGACATGGCCATATGGTGAGTGTTTTTGTAATTTTTCTAAATACGTCAATATAGTTAGTATAAATATATATTATGTAATCTTATTTGATTAATAGTGAATTTCACATCGCTTCTGTAGATGTAGACACATTGTTGAACAACATTAAACTCTATATCGATTTTTATTGTTTTTTTTCTTTTGATTATTCCGTATAATTTATCAATAATTGTCGTATATTTTATAATAGTTAATAATATTTTATTTAATTTTTAAATTTTATATAAAATTATTTCATCTTATTTTACTATGCGGGTTATACTTAGCCACACAAAATTTTCATCTCATCATTACAACTTTCTTAAATTTCTATATAAAATATAATAAATCTCAACTTTTTCTTAATTTTTTAAATCTTAAAAAAATAATAATATTAAAATTCTTAAAATTGAAAATTTTCAATGCCCTGACGGAACCATGTCATCTCATCCTGGATGTTGAGAACTGTGACGCGGTGGCCAAACCGAATTCGCCACCTCATGTCGTGTGGTGTAGAAAAGTTGGACTTGCTGCCGAACATAATTTCTCAATATTTTTTGCACTTAAGATTTATGCGAAAAATATATTTTCTTATTTAAATTTTATTTATGTTTAGAAAACCATATTCGAATTACACGTGGAATGTCCTTGCTCAGTTCCATCCCCAACAGCATTGCCTCTGCGGTCTGTCGCAGTTTCTCCGGCCAAAACAGAAAACTCAACAATTTTCATTTACAATGTCATTTTAATTAGGTGTGGCGATATGTTACACGATCTCTTAATTTAATATGAACATGATACGATAATAACGGATTAAGATTTAGTTTTAATGAGTTCGGATCAAAACAGATTGACCCGTCAAGACACAATTAGTTAACAGATTGATAATTGGTCCATTTTGCCTACTTGTGACATATATGCCTGAAGTCAACATATACTACTTCTCAGAAAGTTATCATTTAGTCTTTTTTGATAAGTTGTTATGGTTTAATTAACAGACAAAAATGCATAGAACAGTATTAGTATGCTCTGGAAAAAAATATAAAATATTTTGGATTACTAGAGACTACCCTTTCTTCTGGCCAGCATATGACAAAACATTAGAAGATCTCAGTCGAAAGATACCATCTAGACTTGTCTTAGAAAATTAATCTGTAGCAGCTTCATCGGGATTCTACAAGCCACTCTTGAGCCTGATTTGTTATGGTATAACGTGGGGTATAATTACACAAGCTAGCATTAAGCAAAAAAGTCATTTCAAGTTCATTGTTTTTCCTAGATTATAGCCGCTTCTTTTTGCACTATCAAAAGAATTTTGAAAAACAAGAACAAGTTCACTTATTATATAGATCAAAATCCCCTGACTGACCTAGCAGTCAGCCTAAAGTCATTCTTACAACCTTGCATTTTGTCCGACATGCTAAGCTGGCTACACCTCTAAGGTGAGAAAAAGGATGTATTTACAGAGAAAAAGCTTACCAGATATAATCCTTCCATTGGGGCATGGACAGCTCCTTTCAGTAATGCAACCAATAACCAGAAAGCGTCCTCTTCACTCATATATAGAAGCAAGAGACCAGCTAAAAAACCCATTCCCTGCATTTCAGATCTATCATTTAGTATCATAGATTTATAGACACAGTAAATAGAATAGCAATTAGAGCATCCAAGAGTTAAACCTGAACATATCCAACATCTCTGTCAAAGACAGAGTATGCCTTCAAAACATTGTAAAGTGACCTTTGACCAGGTCCATGTCTCTGCTGGAAGAAAACGTGTGAGGGAAACGTACGAGAAATGTCTCGTATTATGTCTAGTTCTGAAGCTGACGTCTCGTATATTACTAGTTGCTGCAAGAACATAAAATCCCATCAGCGTAACACATAAAGATGTGCAAGTGTCCATGGCATGGAAGAACAGCATTAAATGAAAATGAACCCCGAATATTTCAAGAATCAACCAAAGCCAAGAATATTGATTCTGTTAGGGAGGAAAACAGACTGGACTCTGTTAAGATGCTGAACAAGATAAGAGCAGTGCTAGTTTCTTTGAAATTAAAGAAGGAAGAATTAATTAACTTGAAAGACTCGTGCCTGGCAAGATAAAAACATGACATTAGCAGAATGACGTGATTTTTACCCAAAATTTCCACATTATCATGGTGTATAGCACTGTATGGATGCCAAGTTAACATTATCGTTTAACAGCAAAGTATTTTTTATAAGTAGAATTAAAATTTTATTAATAAAAAGAAGGCAGTTATCTAGACACAGTTTAATAATTACTCTTTACCCAACACAATTTGATAATTAACCCAGGCTGGCCAACATTAGCTCAGCTCAGGCAAAGATTACTGGATTTGAGTCAGAACCCTTTGGTCAGATTAGAAAATAAAAAGGTATGGACTTGCTAAGTTAACAGCACAAAGCTAATGTCCACAATCCACCTAAGGCATCAAATTTGATACTGGAAAACAATCTTCTGAGTATATAACACAAACCAGGTCAAAATGGCCATATAATCAAATATATGCAAAGCATAAGGTAACCTGAAATTCTGAGTTGCCAAAACTAAGAACCATGCCCAACTTCCCTAAGTAAAGCAAAAGCTCTGTTACCAGATTATTTATCGTTTGATGTCAAACAAAACCTTTGCATTTCCCGGACACTTTAATTGCACCACAGAAACCAAGCTCCAGAACCTCAACCAACTACCATCTTTTTTAAGATAGTTGTGATCTTCCAACCAAGCCCCACTTTGGTAGTGCAAAAGGCTTAACCAAAGCATACCTAACGATCAGTCAGACACTCATTTTCAAGTAGAATTCATTCAAGAGTTACTTATCAAGAAAAATTCACCCAAGAGGTGTTCCTGAGCCAACATGGCAAAAGTGTCACCCAAGACTTCTCACCAGTCTCATTCCAGTTTTTTTCACTGCATCATGGATGCAGATTCAATACTCAATAGTCATTTCTTCACATAATAAGTACATTTCTCTTTGTCAAGCAAGCAACCTTAGCTGTGGATGTGTGATTAAATAAGAAATCATTTTTATGGCTGCGGTAGGATCATGAGCTTCAGTTTAAATGTACACACAAAATTGTTAGATATGCAGGGCAATATGATGCAAACCTGCACCAGTTAATATGACTAATCTGGAATAGAAAAATTGTGGTGAATTAATCTATGTCTTGGTCCTTCTCATTTGTAGGAATATGCAGCTAAATCAGGTGGGAAAGGCAGAAAGCCATTAAAGCAAATGGACCTCGTCAAGTACGAGCATGTTCTTCTAGGAATGGATGTGACATTTAAACCCTAAACTTTGGGCTACTGCCAGTAGCAACCTTTGCTTGTTTTTATCACAAGGCTGTCTGAAAAAAAGCAGCCTAGTTCAAAGCAAATATAAAATATGCAGCAGTTCCATCTCACCAATTAAGAGGCATGATATTTTTAATCATTTAAGGTTTTTATAAGAGAAAGATAAATGCAAAAAGGTCAATTGCTATGTGCCACGAAAACAATCAACACAAGTCAAACTGTAAATCAACTCGAAATCTAAATCCACATATCATTCATGTTATTCTACAAAAATCTAAAAGTCTAATCCCAACTAGCCCATTCCATTCCATGAGAAGTGAAATATTGTTGAAAAAAATTGTCATGAATTAGCAAAGAGGGTGAAATTCCTTTTCCCATGATCATTAGAGAATCAAATACAAACTCATGCAGTCCACAGACATATATCAGGCAATGGCAACGGTAAAATGGATATATCTTCCACTTATCAAGTGCAAAAAAGATTTCAAAGCTACTTATCAGGACAAGGAAAAGGCATACCTCATAAACCCCAGGGTTCATCAGCAAAAGGTCCCGACTTCCAGAGATCAACTGCCAAACTAGTCCTCTTAAACAATCAGGGATTCCTTTCCGTATACGCCTTCTGACAACATGGGGTTTTCTCCTAACGTAATGCTTCCAATCACTCCCCCGACCCCAATCATTTTCCTCCATTTTCGAACCCTTCCTTCCTCCCTTAAAGGAATCAATTTCCATGTAAATGAACAAGATGAATGTTTAATCATGCATAATCATTCAGCAGAAAAGTTTTATATGATTCAGTAAAAGAATAACATACCTCTCGTATTCATGAGCTGACCTGCCTCTAGTTAAACCATCAGGAGAGCTATTAGGTTCCTGCCTTACAAACCCAAATCTGTCCAATTGTCTTGGTGAAGGAATGGGACCTGGTTCGTAGTCATCAGTTCTTTTCTTTTCCATTCCGCTACCTCAAACAAGCTCTCACACGGCTAAAGGGTAAGAAATAAATCTGTTTTCTTCAACATGACATTCTGTTGACCAATTTCAGTTACAACCTCAAGTGGCATCTTTTTCTTTTTTTAAAAGTATCCTCCAGCGAAATCTGAAAGAGCTGAAAAATAAAAGATATGGTAATCAGTGAATCTAAAGGAGCAACAGCAGTTGACAATTAAATATAGTCATTATGTTAAAAGCTCATCAACGACAAGTATTCCCAAAATCAGTTAAATACCTGATTAGCAGAATATGTGTGAGCACATCAACGAAAATGAAGACAAGCTATAGATGTTAAGATCGATAATCGCAATATATGGTAAATTATAAAATCTATGACAGAGTAATCCCCAAGAAGAACAGCTACCTACAACTATAAAATCACCGTCCAACTACATTGAATCAATATGGCCGAAAAGGGAAGTAACTTCCAAGAAACAAAGAAGATACAAGGAGTAAATATCAATGCCCGTGAAAGATGCTATGGCCACGCTGCTAGAAGACAACATAAAGAACAATACAGAATAAAAAATACAGCAGAACAAATTGAACAACGATCTTGGTTTATTCATTAACATGTAAACCAAGCAACAAGTTCAATAATATGCAATTTAACCCTAATCACGCGTCCGAAACCCCAATAAAAGATATGAATTGGAAACTTGCCAAAATCCGAATGCCCCTGTAAGACTTAACTCTGCAAATCTCAACTTAAACTAAAAACAGGAGAGATGGGACAGAAACGGCAAGGATATTTGAAAATACCAACGAGGAAATGGAAACCCATTAGTGTTTTGCATAACCGTCAAATGGATCAAGCACAAAATTACAAATATCTCAACATATTCAGAGAATAAGATAAAAGCCAGACGCGGGAGATGAGAAAACCAACCTAGTTTGGAAAGTTGCAGTGTGGGAGTGATGAAGGCTTCTCTTTCTTCTTGCAGTGTATAAAGGAAAGTCAATTGTTTCGCATGTGGCCGATTGATAATTCAGAGAAGAAAAAAGCAGAAAATCCAATCTAATCTAAGTCTACTGTCGATTAATTACGCACGAATGGTAAATTGCTTTTTCGCTCTAAAAAGTAAAGACCAAAGGAGCTCTACGCGTGCGTTACGTAACAATCGTGCATGACAGTCGGATGATGGCGGCGAATTCATTAAAATTAGGGTGTCAAAACGCGTTAACGGTCTTGTTTGTGTCCCGTTAAAATATATATATTATATCATATAATTAAATTCTAATCCGATTTGTTAAGTTTATTACGTTAAAATCTTAAACCCTAACACGATCTATTAAAATAACGGGTTAATACGAACGGGTCGTGTCGTGTCAATCCGTTTTGACCCATTAGTAAATATTATAAAATAAGTTAACACGATACAATACGATTCGTTTCAAACTGTTTATGTAAATGGGTTGAATAGACTTGAAATTAACCAATCTGACTTAATTAAATTTATCATAATTTTATATAAATTTTAAAATCACAATATTTATAAAAACTATAAAGTTAACTATAAGTCTAAAATTACAATCCAAATAATAAAAATATCGAAATTGAAATTCTCATAATTTACTTTTAGGTATAAGCTTATAATTTTAATTTTATTAACGTGTTATAATGGGTTATAACGTGTCATAACGGGTTGACCAATTATCAATCTGTTAACTAATTNAAGATGAAATGAGATTAAAGTGAGATCTATAGAATAAGATAAAATGATATAATTTTAGATAAAATTTAAAAATTAAATAAAACATTATTAAATATTAAGAAATATATAACAATATAAATTGTACGAAATAATCAATAAAAAAAATAAAAATCTATATAAAAATTTAACGTGATTTGACGATATACCTATATTTATAAGGAGTGAGCGGTACGAAATTCACTATTAGTCAAGTAGAGTTACATAATGTGTATTTATACTAACTCTAGATGTCCAAACATATTTTAAAAATTACAAAAATATTCTCTGTATGGGCATGTTGCTATGCTACGCAACACTTTACTCGTTCCGGCATCTGTCTACTTTTACTTTATGAGTTATATATTTTAATATTAAAATATTATTTTTTAATCTTGTTGCCCAGATGACTAACACAAGAGGGGGGGTGAATTGATTGTATTTAAAAAAAATAACAATTATAAATCAAATATACAATATAAAATATAAAAAAATATGAAACAACAATAAATATAAAGAGTAAGGGTAAGAGAGAAGCAAACTCAGTATGTTAACGAGGTTCGGCCCCACTGCCTACGTCCTCGCCTCAAGCTACCCCTTGAGGATCCCCGAATTCACTATTCAATCTCCTTCAGGTGGAGATAGAAACCTATTACACCTTTGAACAACACCGCTACAAAGGATCCGTGTAGAACACCCTCTACACTTGCAATCACCTTACACGTGGTGATTCAACGATTCCCTGTGTAGAACACTTTCTACACGCACAAGGGTTGTACACACCCTTTTACTGATACAAGAATTGATAGTGGGTAGGATATCAGAAAACACTCCTCAATGAGTGAAATAAGAACAATACAAGCACAAACTATATCTCTCAAAATGAACAAGGGTTAAGGCTCAATGCTTAGAGAAGAGAGAATGAAAGCTTTGAATGAGAGTTGTATGCTCTTGGTGTTGTGAATGTGAAGCTCTCAAATGATCTATTTATAGGCATATGAGACTTCATATTCAAATTTAAAAAGATTCACATGTCAAAGACATCATCATTCATTTTTCAAAAATTTCAAACCTAATCTTTTTACTTTTTGCATATGACAAAATGAGCACACTTTGCTTTTCAAAAATTTCAAACCTAATTTTTTACTTTTTGCATATGACAAAAGGAGCACACTTTATTTTTCAAAATATTCAAACAAAGGCATCTTCCTTTTGCATAAGTCAAGAAAAGCATCAATCACTTTTGAAAATATTCAAATAAAACATGCACATGTGAAAGATGACAATCAATCATCTTTAATATTTTCAAAGTTCAAACCTTTAATCATGGCATGCACATGTGAAAGATGACAATCAATTATCTTTCAAAATTTTCAAATTTAATTTTCAAAATATTCATGCACATGTGGAAAATGTATTTTAATGCTTTATGATAAAATATTAATTTTTGAGCCTTAATCCTAATTTCGAATTTTAAGAGATTTACAACATTACTCTATGACTTTAATGTGAACTTGTTCTCCTTCTTGCTCATGCTTGGTTTCTTGATGTGCTTGACTCCATTGTGTGGACAACTTGAGCTTGAGACTCCTTCATTCTTTGAATTCATTTGTTATCATCAAAATCCATGTGTAAATATATAATTACACAAAACTTGAAACCTTAGGTTCAACAATCTCCCCCTTTTTGATGATGACAAATACTTGATAGAACCTGAAGCCTGTATTAATACTTAAGCTCCCCCTGAGAATGTGCGTTAGTTTTTCAAGCAAAAATATAAATATAATTCCAAGCATATATAACAAGTTTAGCAATTTAAACAATGTTAATGTTCTAGTCTAAAACTTCTCCCCCTTTTGGCATCATTAAAAAGGATCGGCAGCAAGTAAATAGACTGAAGAAAACGGTGCGTTAAAATACACTGTAGATAGTTGAAAAAGAGAATAATTGGATCCGTCCGTGACCCGACAAGTGTGGCTGGAGATTTGAAAAAATCGCCTGATGTTGTTGACAAACGAGATTGAAGGCTCCGAGTTTCTAAAAAATGTCATTTTCACCGAACGGAAAAAAAACATTACTCTTTGACTTGGATGATAGCTCGTCTTGTTCTTTATGCTATCTCTATAAAAGCAGTCTTAAAGTTCATCCAATCCGCATCAAGTTTTCTTCTTATCTCTATAACTCATCTGAATTCTTCTTGTAACAGCCCGCTAAAATTATCAGTTTTGGATTCTTTCCCGACAGCAATCACATCTCTCTCGTCTTAACCCTCTATTTTTAGTTATTTATGTTTAACATAGTTGATTTGGTTGGCTGTAGACTGTGTAGTTAGTGTTTGTGGAGTTGCTGCGTAGTTGTGAAACGAAGTGTGGTTGTGAAGTGTTAGGCTTGATTTTGTAGTTTTGTGGACTGTGCTGTGAAGTATAAGCGTGAGATGGATGCCGTAGATGTGATACGGCGGGTTGTGTGAAGAGAATACGCGTGTAGCGTATTCTGTGTAATGCAGCGACGCGCCGCGCGACGTGCGCTGTAGTGATGTGGGTCGTAGAAGGAAGGGAGTACGCATGTAGTGTACTCCGTGTGGTATGGCGATGCATCGTGTGATGTGCATCGTGTTGATGAGTGTTGTAGCGAAGGAAGTACGCGTAGCGCGTACTCCGTGTCGCGTAGCGATGCACCGTGAGACGTGTATCGCAGTGATGGGTTTTGTAGTGTGAATGGAAGAGAGTTCACGTGAGTGTACTCTGTACTAAGTCGTGATACACCGGATGGCGTGTCACGAAGGGTTGGATGGCGTAGCAGAGAAGTGTGGAGCGTATGGTGTAGTGTTGGGAAACTGTATGACAGTGTCCCGAAGCAGTGGTGTTATGGATTATAGTCTGGGGTGACTGGTGTCATCTTGTGGTTGACTATGGCTAAGAGTATATGGATTGAGAAAGGAATTGTTTGTTGGTTATTATTGATAATTTTAATGAACTTGTTTTAGTGCAAAGGTTTTCTGAAGTCAAATTATCTCTTTCGAGTATAGTGAAACCTCACGTTGCCCGTAGTGTTGCAAGTGCTCACAATATGGCAATTGAGTTCAGAATTGAAAATCTTAAGGACTTGAGTGTTCCTCTTCCAGCTGTTGTGCAGTTCCTCGTGTTTCGCACTCTATTCTCATAGAACGCGACGATCGAGGTAAGTTAGCCTCTAACTTACTATCAGTTTATTGTGTATGTGTGATGGGTAAGGGAACTACAATTTATGTATGTATGTTATCGTATATGCCATGTCATGCTATGTCATTACATGTTTATCTGTTACGTATGATTTAATCTCTCATGAATAATTATCTGTTAAATAATCTTTTCTGCCATACAATGATGTATGTTATAAGTATGCCATGTTAAGTATGCCATATGATACATGTATGCCATGAAATGTTTATGATTAAATCATATTATGCCATTTACAAGTATACGCCATGTTAGAAAAGTATATGATATTAATCATATTATGCATTTAATACGACTCCACAAGTTGTTGTGGCCCCACGTATTCAAGTAACATAAAACATAATACGTACTCCACAGTTGTTGTGGCCCCACGTATTCTACATGTCACAATTGCTGTGTCTCATGTAGTGTATGCTCCACAGTTGTTGTGGCCCCATACTTCATGCTCCACAGTTGTTGTGGCCCCATGAATACATAACATAAAATATAATACGTACTCCACAGTTGTTGTGGCCCCACGTATTCTACATGTCACAATTGCTGTGTCTCATGTAGTGTATGCTCCACAGTTGTTGTGGCCCCATACTTTATGTAACATAAAATATAATACGTACTCCACAGTTGTTGTGGCCCCACGCATTATAAGTAACATAAATATAATACGTACTCCACAGTTGTTGTGGCCCCACGCATTATAAGTAACATAAATATAATACGTACTCCACAGTTGTTGTGGCCCCACGCATTATAAGTAACATAAATATAATACGTACTCCACAGTTGTTGTGGCCCCACGCATTATAAGTAACATAAAATATAATACGTACTCCACAGTTGTTGTGGCCCCACGCATTATAAGTAACATAACAATAATAATACGTACTCCACAGTTGTTGTGGCCCCAAATGTTGAGAACTGTGACGCGGTTGCCAAACCGAATTCGCCACCTCATGTCGTGCGGTGTAGAAAAGTTGGACTTGCTGCCGAACATAATTTCTCAATAATTTTTGCTCTAAGATTTATGCGAAAAAAATATTTTCTTATTTAAGTTTTATTTATGTTTAGAAAACTATATTCGAATTACACGTGGAATATCCTTGTTCAGTTCCATCCCCAACAGCATTGCCTCTGCGGTCTGTCGCAGTTCCTCCGGCCAAAACAGAAAACTCAACCATTTTTATTTTTAAAGTCATTTTCCTGAATTCGTCGCTATCATCCGACTGCTCATGCACGATTGTTACGGTAACGCACGCGTAGAGCTCCATTTGGTCTTTACTTTTTAGAGCGAAAAAAGCAATTCACCATTCGTCGATAATATAATCGACAGTAGACTTAGATTAGATTGAATTTTCTGCTTTTTTCTTCTCTGAATTATCAAATCGGCACACATGCGAAACAATTGACTTTCCTTTATACACTGCAAGAAGAAAGAGAAAGCATCTCATCACTCCCACACTGGCAACTTTCCGAAACCTAGGTTGGTTTTCTCATCTCCCGCGTCTGGCTTTTATCTTATTCTCTGAATATGTTGAGATATTTGTAATTTTGTGCTTGACCCAATTGACGGTTATGCAAAACACTAATGGGTTTCCATTTCCTCGTTGGTATTTTCAAATATCCTTGCCGTTTCTGTCCCATCTCTCCTGTTTTTAGTTTAAGTTGAGATTTGCAGAGTTAAGTCTTACAGGGGCATTCGGATTTTGGCAAGTTTCCAATTCATATCTTTTATTGGGGTTTCGGACGCGTGATTAGGGTTAAATTGCATATTATTGAACTTGTTGCTTGGTTTACATGTTAATGAATAAACCAAGAACATTGTTCAATTTGTTCTGCTGTATTTTTTATTCTGTATTGTTCTTTATGTTGTCTTCTAGCAGCGTGGCCATAGCATCTTTCACGGGCATTGATATTTACTCCTTCTATCTTCTTTGTTTCTTGGAAGTTACTTCCCTTTTCGGCCATATTGATTCAATGTAGTTGGACGGTGATTTTATAGTTGTAGGTAGCTGTTCTTCTTGGGGATTACTCTGTCATAGATTTTATAATTTACCATATATTGCGATTATCGATCTTAACATCTATAGCTTGTCTTCATTTTCGTTGATGTGCTCACACATATTCTGCTAATCAGGTATTTAACTGATTTTGGGAATACTTGTCGTTGATGAGCTTTTAACATAATGACTATATTTAATTGTCAACTGCTGTTGCTCCTTTAGATTCACTGATTACCATATCTTTTATTTTTCAGCTCTTTCAGATTTCGCTGGAGGATACTTTTAAAAAAAGAAAAAGATGCCACTTGAGGTTGTAACTGAAATTGGTCAACAGAATGTCATGTTGAAGAAAACAGATTTATTTCTTACCCTTTAGCCGTGTGAGAGCTTGTTTGAGGTAGCGGAATGGAAAAGAAAAGAACTGATGACTACGAACCAGGTCCCATTCCTTCACCAAGACAATTGGACAGATTTGGGTTTGTAAGGCAGGAACCTAATAGCTCTCCTGATGGTTTAACTAGAGGCAGGTCAGCTCATGAATACGAGAGGTATGTTATTCTTTTACTGAATCATATAAAACTTTTCTGCTGAATGATTATGCATGATTACACATTCATCTTGTTCATTTACATGGAAATTGATTCCTTTAAGGGAGGAAGGAAGGGTTCGAAAATGGAGGAAAATGATTGGGGTCGGAGGGAGTGATTGGAAGCATTACGTTAGGAGAAAACCCCATGTTGTCAGAAGGCGTATACGGAAAGGAATCCCTGATTGTTTAAGAGGACTAGTTTGGCAGTTGATCTCTGGAAGTCGGGACCTTTTGCTGATGAACCCTGGGGTTTATGAGGTATGCCTTTTCCTTGTCCTGATAAGTAGCTTTGAAATCTTTTTTGCACTTGATAAGTGGAAGATATATCCATTTTACCGTTGCCATTGCCTGATATATGTCTGTGGACTGCATGAGTTTGTATTTGATTCTCTAATGATCATGGGAAAAGGAATTTCACCCTCTTTGCTAATTCATGACAATTTTTTTCAACAATATTTCACTTCTCATGGAATGGAATGGGCTAGTTGGGATTAGACTTTTAGATTTTTGTAGAATAACATGAATGATATGTGGATTTAGATTTCGAGTTGATTTACAGTTTGACTTGTGTTGATTGTTTTCGTGGCACATAGCAATTGACCTTTTTGCATTTATCTTTCTCTTATAAAAACCTTAAATGATTAAAAATATCATGCCTCTTAATTGGTGAGATGGAACTGCTGCATATTTTATATTTGCTTTGAACTAGGCTGCTTTTTTTCAGACAGCCTTGTGATAAAAACAAGCAAAGGTTGCTACTGGCAGTAGCCCAAAGTTTAGGGTTTAAATGTCACATCCATTCCTAGAAGAACATGCTCGTACTTGACGAGGTCCATTTGCTTTAATGGCTTTCTGCCTTTCCCACCTGATTTAGCTGCATATTCCTACAAATGAGAAGGACCAAGACATAGATTAATTCACCACAATTTTTCTATTCCAGATTAGTCATATTAACTGGTGCAGGTTTGCATCATATTGCCCTGCATATCTAACAATTTTGTGTGTACATTTAAACTGAAGCTCATGATCCTACCGCAGCCATAAAAATGATTTCTTATTTAATCACACATCCACAGCTAAGGTTGCTTGCTTGACAAAGAGAAATGTACTTATTATGTGAAGAAATGACTATTGAGTATTGAATCTGCATCCATGATGCAGTGAAAAAAACTGGAATGAGACTGGTGAGAAGTCTTGGGTGACACTTTTGCCATGTTGGCTCAGGAACACCTCTTGGGTGAATTGTTCTTGATAAGTAACTCTTGAATGAATTCTACTTGAAAATGAGTGTCTGACTGATCGTTAGGTATGCTTTGGTTAAGCCTTTTGCACTACCAAAGTGGGGCTTGGTTGGAAGATCACAACTATCTTAAAAAAGATGGTAGTTGGTTGAGGTTCTGGAGCTTGGTTTCTGTGGTGCAATTAAAGTGTCCGGGAAATGCAAAGGTTTTGTTTGACATCAAACGATAAATAATCTGGTAACAGAGCTTTTGCTTTACTTAGGGAAGTTGGGCATGGTTCTTAGTTTTGGCAACTCAGAATTTCAGGTTACCTTATGCTTTGCATATATTTGATTATATGGCCATTTTGACCTGGTTTGTGTTATATACTCAGAAGATTGTTTTCCAGTATCAAATTTGATGCCTTAGGTGGATTGTGGACATTAGCTTTGTGCTGTTAACTTAGCAAGTCCATACCTTTTTATTTTCTAATCTGACCAAAGGGTTCTGACTCAAATCCAGTAATCTTTGCCTGAGCTGAGCTAATGTTGGCCAGCCTGGGTTAATTATCAAATTGTGTTGGGTAAAGAGTAATTATTAAACTGTGTCTAGATAACTGCCTTCTTTTTATTAATAAAATTTTAATTCTACTTATAAAAAATACTTTGCTGTTAAACGATAATGTTAACTTGGCATCCATACAGTGCTATACACCATGATAATGTGGAAATTTTGGGTAAAAATCACGTCATTCTGCTAATGTCATGTTTTTATCTTGCCAGGCACGAGTCTTTCAAGTTAATTAATTCTTCCTTCTTTAATTTCAAAGAAACTAGCACTGCTCTTATCTTGTTCAGCATCTTAACAGAGTCCAGTCTGTTTTCCTCCCTAACAGAATCAATATTCTTGGCTTTGGTTGATTCTTGAAATATTCGGGGTTCATTTTCATTTAATGCTGTTCTTCCATGCCATGGACACTTGCACATCTTTATGTGTTACGCTGATGGGATTTTATGTTCTTGCAGCAACTAGTAATATACGAGACGTCAGCTTCAGAACTAGACATAATACGAGACATTTCTCGTACGTTTCCCTCACACGTTTTCTTCCAGCAGAGACATGGACCTGGTCAAAGGTCACTTTACAATGTTTTGAAGGCATACTCTGTCTTTGACAGAGATGTTGGATATGTTCAGGTTTAACTCTTGGATGCTCTAATTGCTATTCTATTTACTGTGTCTATAAATCTATGATACTAAATGATAGATCTGAAATGCAGGGAATGGGTTTTTTAGCTGGTCTCTTGCTTCTATATATGAGTGAAGAGGACGCTTTCTGGTTATTGGTTGCATTACTGAAAGGAGCTGTCCATGCCCCAATGGAAGGATTATATCTGGTAAGCTTTTTCTCTGTAAATACATCCTTTTTCTCACCTTAGAGGTGTAGCCAGCTTAGCATGTCGGACAAAATGCAAGGTTGTAAGAATGACTTTAGGCTGACTGCTAGGTCAGTCAGGGGATTTTGATCTATATAATAAGTGAACTTGTTCTTGTTTTTCAAAATTCTTTTGATAGTGCAAAAAGAAGCGGCTATAATCTAGGAAAAACAATGAACTTGAAATGACTTTTTTGCTTAATGCTAGCTTGTGTAGTTATACCCCACGTTATCCCATAACAAATTAGGCTCAAGAGTGGCTTGTAGAATCCCGTTGAAGCTGCTACAGATTAATTTTCTAAGACAAGTCTAGATGGTATCTTTCGACTGAGATCTTCTAATGTTTTGTCATATGCTGGCCAGAAGAAAGGGTAGTCTCTAGTAATCCAAAATTTTATATTTTTTCCCAGAGCATACTAATACTGTTCTATGCATTTTTGTCTGTTAATTAAACCATAACAACTTATCAAAAAAGACTAAATGATAACTTTCTGAGAAGTAGTATATGTTGACTTCAGGCATATATGTCACAAGTAGGCAAAATGGGAGGGAGGTTGGGGGGGGGAGGTCCACTTGTTTTACTCTTAGCATCCTAAATCATAATTTGAAGTGATTTTTTCGTCCACAAATATTTTGGGATGATGCTAATCTCACTTGAAGATGAAGGTTATGATTTCATATAAATATTCATACACTAAAGGGCTGTTGAATTGTCTATTGTTCATTATCAAAGCCAAAGTCCCATCTATTTTGATTTGACTGCAATGAGAAATATATATTTGATTCTCTTAAATCTCTTGTGATATGTTTGTTTATAGGCGGGGCTACCTCTGGTACAGCAGTATCTTTTTCAGTTTGATCACTTGGTGAGAGAGCATTTGCCGAAGCTGGGGGAGCATTTTTCCCAAGAGATGATAAACCCTAGCATGTATGCAAGTCAGTGGTTCATTACAGTTTTCTCATACTCTTTTCCGTTCCACTTGGCTCTTCGAGTTTGGGATGTCTTTCTCTATGAGGTTGGTGATTGGTAACATTATATGTCTTTCCTTACAATCATTTTTATTGTGTTTGGAACTTGATATATATATCTATTATTTATATTTTTCAGGGTGTTAAAATTGTTTTTAAGGTTGGTTTGGCCCTATTGAAGTATTGCGCTGATGATTTGGTGAGTATCAGAAGATCATTTGTGTGCTCAAGATTTGACCTAATAGTCTAATGCCTGCTTGCCATGTTTTTTTTATTAGACAAAATTACCTTTTGAGAAACTCATACATGCTTTGCGTAACTTCCCCGAGGATGCAATGGATCCAGATACATTATTACCGTTGGCCTACTCAATCAAGGTCCTCTCTCTCCCTTTCTCATCCATCTGTAAATGGTGTTGGTTTTGCAAGTGCCTGTGTACTCTGGTCGTCTCCATGTAGTCCTTTTCTGGTGCTTGAAATGCTTTGTTTGAGGTCCTTGGATTTTCATTCCTCACTCTTTTTCCAATTACTTGGCGTAAGTACATTTTTATATGATGATTAGGTATCTAAGCGTTTGGAGGAACTGAAGCAGGAGTATGAGAAGAAGCATGGAAAGACAGTTGAATCAGCAGAATTTAATGACAAGCAGAGACAGTCGCAATGACGCTTCTTTTCTTCTAACAAGGAGCTTAAAAATAACTCTCCTAGACACATATATATTCGCTTTGGTGGATTAATATCTCATGAAGAAACATGCCTTAAACATTGACCATGTAATCGTGTGATTGTTCATATATAGCTGCTCTATCCAGACTGTTAATGTAAGAATTCTACTCAGTCAGTTTACACGTGAAAGCTTTTACCAGCAAAATTTAAACTCCCATCCCATCTTCTAAATACGGATGAAACCCATCTGATGTATACACTGTTTCATTTGGAAAGGTCAGAGAATGTCTAGGTGGTTGTTTCTGTAAATATATTNCAAAATATTTTATATTTTTTTCCAGAGCATACTAATACTGTTCTATGCATTTTTGTCTGTTAATTAAACCATAACAACTTATCAAAGAAGACTAAATGATAACTTTCTGAGAAGTAGAATATGTTGACTTCAGGCATATATGGCACAAGTAGGCAAAATGGGGGGGGGGGGGGGGGGCCACTTGTTTTACTCTTAGCATCCTAAATCATAATTTGAAGTGATTTTTTCGTCCACAAATATTTTGGGATCATGCTAATCTCACTTGAAGATGAAGGTTATGATTTCATATAACTATTCATACACTAAGGGCTGTTGAATTGTCTATTTTTCATTATCAAAGCCAAAGTCCCATCTATTTTGATTTGACTGCAATGAGAAATATATATTTGATTCTCTTAAATCTCTTGTGATATGTTTGTTTATAGGCGGGGCTACCTCTGGTACAGCAGTATCTTTTTCAGTTTGATCACTTGGTGAGAGAGCATTTGCCGAAGCTGGGGGAGCATTTTTCCCAAGAGATGATAAACCCTAGCATGTATGCAAGTCAGTGGTTTATTACAGTTTTCTCGTACTCTTTTCCATTCCACTTGGCTCTTCGAGTTTGGGATGTCTTTCTCTATGAGGTTAGTGATTGGTAACATTATATGTTTTTCCTTACAAGCATTTTTATCGTGGTTGGAACTTGATATATATATCTATTATTTATATTTTTCAGGGTGTTAAAATTGTTTTTAAGGTTGGTTTGGCCCTATTGAAGTATTGCGCTGATGATTTGGTGAGTATCAGAAGATCATTTGTGTGCTCAAGATTTGACCTAATAGTCTAATGCCTGCTTGCCATGTTTTTTTTATTAGACAAAATTACCTTTTGAGAAACTCATACATGCTTTGCGTAACTTCCCCGAGGATGCAATGGATCCAGATACATTATTACCGTTGGCCTACTCAATCAAGGTCCTCTCTCTCCCTTTCTCATCCATCTGTAAATGGTGTTGGTTTTGCAAGTGCCTGTGTACTCTGGTCGTCTCCATGTAGTCCTTTTCTGGTGCTTGAAATGCTTTGTTTGAGGTCCTTGGATTTTCATTCCTCACTCTTTTTCCAATTACTTGGCGTAAGTACATTTTTATATGATGATTAGGTATCTAAGCGTTTGGAGGAACTGAAGCAGGAGTATGAGAAGAAGCATGGAAAGACAGTTGAATCAGCAGAATTTAATGACAAGCAGAGACAGTCGCAATGACGCTTCTTTTCTTCTAACAAGGAGCTTAAAAATAACTCTCCTAGACACATATATATTCGCTTTGGTGGATTAATATCTCATGAAGAAACATGCCTTAAACATTGACCATGTAATCGTGTGATTGTTCATATATAGCTGCTCTATCCAGACTGTTAATGTAAGAATTCTACTCAGTCAGTTTACACGTGAAAGCTTTTACCAGCAAAATTTAAACTCCCATCCCATCTTCTAAATACGGATGAAACCCATCTGATGTATACACTGTTTCATTTGGAAAGGTCAGAGAATGTCTAGGTGGTTGTTTCTGTAAATATATTATGTCTTATTATTTGATATTGTTGGAAATATACAACATATATTACAATCATCAAACAAATTTAGTTGTGAAAATTGCTCGAGAATTTTTACATATATTTTTTTTTCCAATTTTGTTGTCCAAATCGAATGATTTAATTTGAAAATTGATATTGTAAGTTTCTTTCTGTTTGACAGAATCTCTGTAACTTTCATTGGCCGATTCATTTTCTGTGGTAACCCACAAATGCTTGTATATAATTTGGACACTGCATGCAAGTCAGTATTATGGCGAATATAAAGTTTCTGAACCATCGGATAAATCATTTAATTTAGAGAAATTATAGTTACAATTGTGAATGAGTAAGCGTTCAATTATTTTTTAAAAAATAAATAAATATGAAATTTATATAAAAGAAATTAATTTTTTAATAATAGATTTAATTCTTTTTTAAAATGATTGTACAATATTTATGCACTTCATAAATATATGTCTTTAATTTATATTCTAATACTACTAGGAAAAAAAGAAAGTTAGCAAGAAAAGGCAATGAAAAGAAACGGAAAGTAATCGCGTGTTCAGAAATTATGCTGGTGGTTTTTGTTTCATATTCACGGAGGGAAGGAGAAGAAAAGAAAAAGTAAAAATAAATTAGTATCTTATTCTCCTGTAAAAAGAAAGAAATAGATGAGAGAGAAATACACGAAGTCCATAAACCAAGAATCATGTGAGCCCTTCAAAGGAGTACTGGTGCGCACTGGATCATCCTTTCAAGAACCAAGGTCATTTACAATCCCACTTAGCTTTTTTTCCAACACTTCTGAACATATCTGCCCCAACATGTGGTAGAAAGACATGAGATCAGATAACTGTTCTACTGTCATTTTCCCCATCACAATCCTTGCCAACCTTTCTTTCTCCGCGTTCAACTTCAATCTTTCTATGTAGGAACCCGCATTCCTCACTGTTGCACCCATCTGCTTCAGCCTATTTTCTTGCTGCACGCTCAGCGCTGTGTTCGACTGCAACTCAAGATCAAAACAAATAAGAAACACAGTCGGAAACAAAAGAAAAAGGTCGAATCATGCCTGTATTTGTTATAATGAGGAAACCCACAAAAAAATTGTTTGAAATATATGTCAAAGCTGGATTCTTTTATCTGTATTTCGGTACATTAATAGTACGTACCTCAAGAAAGTCTGCTCCAGCTTCGAGTTCAGATTCTTTCCAGGGATGCATCCCACGGCCAGTTGCGTAGATATTTTTTGCGAGTGAGAAACTCCGCAAGATAACTTTTCTTTTATTCTCCATTTCTTGATCGAGCTTTATGGGTTTTGGCACTGATGCTGTGCTATTACGTTTCTTCTGATAAGCAATAACTGCCTTCACAAATTCCTGCCCATATCAACAGTAAATTAATAATTTAAGAAATGGATAAACCAAACATCAATTTCATCAAATCTGCTGCTGCAAATATCTTAGATGAGAGGTCATGATATATATACATATATATATATATATGAAATCACAATCTTGAAACCTGATAAGCAAATGGACATCCTGGATAATCAAATTCGTCAGAGTCCGTCTGCCTCATTCTCTCTGGATGAAATTGGAGTCCCATAATGAATTTACCCTCATCTGGATTATAAGCATCAGCATCATAAAACCCTTCAATCAAACCATCGGGTGCAAATGCCATTGGAACAAATCTCTGAGCCAATCTCTTAACCCCTTGGTGATGATAGCTATTCACCCAAATCCCCATTTTCCCTTCTTCCTCCAAAGAATCCTTGAACCAATGATGCAAGGGGGTATTCTCCACCACCTTAACCACATGCCTATGCCCATCATAATTGTCATAATCAATGTGTTTGACTCTCTGCTCATCTGGACACTTGCTTGATACTTCTTTCTCTATGTCTTGGTAAAGGGAACCCCCACATGCAACATTTAATACCTGTGAACCCCTGCAGATTCCCAAGTAGGGTATGTTTCTTTCTAGGCAAAGCTTTGCGAGCCTCAACTCGATCGTATCCTTCTCTTTATCAATGGCGGTATCACTGGAATGAAGCCCCCTGATTTCTTCTAATTCTTCTGGCGAAAGGCCAGAGGTTTCTTCTTCATATAGAGATGGATCAATGTCCTCTCCTTCACAAAGAAGAACGCCATGGATGGGCTCAAAGCTATCTAATAACATATGAACCCCATGAACACGGGGAACAATGACAGGTACTGCACCATAGCCTACTATAAGATCGAGATGATACTCACCTGAGAATTATTACATGTTCAATTTTAGCGTATTCTTATAAAATAAATAACAACAATATTTCAAAATTTCTCCGTATTATTAATGAGGAAAAAAGAAATGAAGAATACATACATATATATATATATATATGCCGGCTCATGTAAAACTTGATTAGACAAGAAACTTTGATGTGAAAGAGAACGTACATACCCACAAAATCGACGAACTTGTTTTTGCGAACGCTACGTCTAGAGACGATGAGAACGCGAGGGAGGATCACGGAGAGATCTGAGGCCATGACAGTGATGATGAGAAGGATTGAACTATGACTTTCAAGATTGGATCGATATACTCTAAGGGAAGTTTTCACAAGTTGGATCTCTTTCCATACACACACATATATAGATAGATATTAAGAAGAAAAGGAACAGCGCTAAGGTTTTTATTTATATTTTGTTAGTCTTTGGTTAGAGAAACGGAAGTCAGAAACATGCGCGCAGTCCTCGCGCCGCGTATGATCGAGCGAAATTCCATTTAGGACTTGCGTTTTTTGCATTTATCAAAATTAATTAGGTAAATGCTTTATTTATAAAAAATAAACCTATAAAATGATATATTTTGATGTTATACGTTAAATTATAAAATTATTTTTATTTTAAAGTAAATATAATATTTTATATGAAATTATGTGAATTTATGAGTTTATTTTTATAGATTTTTTTGTAGTTGCAGTACTTGTAAATTAATTAAAAATTAGCATTTGTGGAATAGGATTATTATTATTATTGGGTAATTTAAATAAATTAAACAATAGCTAGCTAGCTAATTAATATACGTACATTTTATGGAAAGAAAATGTGATTTTATATATAAAGAGATCTCATGATGCAAATTAAAATATTAATTAGTAGCTAGTTAGCACCTGCACCTCACGTTATAACCAGAGTGTAGTTACCAAGTGTTGGTCGGGAAGATGGGGCAGACTTGACACTTGGCTGGCTAGTCATGCTTATCTTAATTGGGACTTAGTTAGGTAGACATAAAAGGGTCAAAGCTGAGGCCGCCGGAAGCTGATGATCATGATATCCTCGATAATTAATTAATTAATTAAAGAAAACAGGTAGAATATTTTTCTAATGAATGGATGGATGGATGGGCACAGGATGTGGCCATGAATTATAGGTACGTGTATATATTATTTATAGGATGGCGCGCTAGCTTTAGTACTTATCCACTTGTAGTAGTTCAGATCAAAACACACATCCTCACTTTCATTACAGCAATATTTGTTTCAAGAGGGAAGCCGCGTTCGACAATCAATAGAAAGGGTTTTTTTTCTTGTGGGAAGAATTTTTATGTGCAGTTATTTTTATATATTTTATTATTGTAATTAGTTGTATAATTTTTTTAATATAAAATAAATATTTTAATCAATTACATCAACGTAATAATATATATATATATATATATAGGACTCCCAAGTGAGTAGACGTTCAGCTAAATAAATGCAGAGATCAGATTAAACAATTAAGGTATAAAGATACATGAGATCCGCGAGCAGCGCCTCATGATGATCACGCCCAAAGAGTTGGATCAATAAATGCATTAATGATATGTATGCATGCCCTTGACCACCTTGTTAATGTCATTTTTTTTTTTTTTTTACTAACACCTGGATCGATTGATCGATGCAAATGGACGTTGCATGCGTACGTCCAACTGATCAATGTTTGTTAAAAGGTCGGTGATGATGACTCACTGCTCACGCGTCAGGGCTCTTGTTCCAAACTATGACCAATATGACTGCATGCATTAGTGAATTTTAATTAGTTTAGAATTAGCCAAATTTACAAAGCTGAATCGCTTCATTAATTTCTTCATGCGCAGTACAATGTATGGGACCAACTCTAAAAGGTTCAATATATATCTCTTGCAATACGGTACTCGATCGATCGTTTCAAATTGAAGGTCCGGACGTACGTCTTGTACGAAGTACTTTCATGAAAAATTATTATATCACTTTCAAATTCATGAGATTTGGTTAGAGAGATCGATAGATGGGTCGACAGATTATTCTCACCAATCTGTTGTTCAGAAGAAAAAATATAGATTTTGTATTTTTCCTCTCTTTTTCATGAAAAGTTGAAGAAATTTGGTAAAAGTACAAACCCGGCCCGATTAATATTGCATGCATATATGGGGTAATTTGACTGTATGGCTAGCTACTTTGATAAAACGATTATATATATTATCTATGCAAGAATGAAATCTCCTTGAACATTTGAAGATAAACATGTGGAGAATGGAGATGGCATGAGAATTCGAAATCACGTCGTCTTTGTTATCGCCAACAAGCTTAAAATCAAGGCACAGCATATACGTCCTAGTGAATATTGAACAAAAGTTCATATTATTTTGAGCTATTAGCAATTAAAACGTATCAGAATTTCAGCAAGAATTTACCCCACCCGCCCCCTTTTTACTTTTGATATCCCACAATGAAACCATCAAAAGAATAATAATAATAATAGAAAAAAAGAAGAAGAAGAAGAAAATTCCTGTTTTCAGTCCATCACCTGATAAACAGGGAACAAAAACCGCTTCACCTGACATATTAGGAGATAAAAATAAAATAAAATTATCCCCACAGGACACCATTGATAGCTCAAAATCAAACTTCATGGGTTCTGCGTTTCCTCTTGGCTCTTTACTTTTACCCTGAGCATGTCTGTGAAATTGCCCCTCATGATACGACCAAATCTAGTGTCCTCTACTGGCAGTGGTGGCAACGGATTTGGGGACTTGGGAGGCTCTTGTGGCGGCTCTGTACTTTCTTTCTTTCCCAGCAGCCCACCTTCCCCAAAGAAACTGCTCACTGATGAGGCAAGTCCGAGATGAGCACCCATCACCTTACTGATTGTCTCAAAAGTTCCACCTGATCTTTCCTTCATTATGATTTCAAGGGCTTCCTTGTGTGCTGGATCCAGTGCATCTGTGTCTTTTAATAGGTTCTGCACAGCAGGTAGGAGGAAGTCTCTAACACTAGTTGCTGGAAGATCTGCAATAAGCAAAGGTTATATCCAGCATCATACATTCAGCATGTAAAGAAACACAAAGCGAAAGAGAAAGTAAACCTGTAGCATCCAGAGCACGAATTGCCTCACAGAATGCATTGGCCTTCTCACGACAACGCAGCACATCACTTGCAGAAGTTGGGGTGGTTGAGAGTTGGAAAATCTTGGACAAAAGATGTATCTTATGTTAAAGAAATAAACAGCATAACTGGTGGCTTGGTATTAGAAGCCAACTAGAAAAATGATACATCTATTAAAAACACCAAATGAGAAGCGGGAAAAAAAAAAATGAAAGAAGGTGCTTTTGTGTGGGTGGGTGGGGGGGATGGGGGTGGGGTGGGGGTTGGGGGTGCAGCCTACTGATAAAAGGGCAGATTTGGGATGAGCTGTAGACTTCTCCGAATTGGCACCAAGGAGCTTTCCTAGATTATCTGACACGTGGTTCTGGTGGGTGGGGTTTTGAATCCCCCTATGGGAGGGTCCTACCTTGGTGAGGATCCATGACCTTTAAAAATATATATATATATTAAAGAAGGTTGAGGATATAATCTCGCAATTTTTCCGTTGTATGTGGTACAGCAACAACCATAGCACGAACCACAGCAATAGTAGCTTCATGAGACCCATCTTCAAGAAAAGCATCCATTTGTACACGTATCTTATCAACAATCTAGGAAATATCAAAGTTTGATCAGCCAAATGCATTAAACTGTCCCATTACCGTGTCAGGGCAGGAAAAACAAAAGCGTACCATATCATTTTTAAAATGCTGGGCCACTGCTCCAAATGCATCTATGCTTGCATACTTCACATTTAGGTTTTGGTCAGAGCCCAGAGTAATTAGAGCAGGCAAAATGTGAGTAGAAGCAACTTTTGCATCAATATATGGTACCTGTTAAACAAATGCAATTATAAAAGTCTTAATCTCAATGTCAGATGCAGCTGGAAGTCATAGTTTCACAAAGTGGGTATGCTTACAATGACTTTCAACAAATTAGCAGCACTTATTTTCATATTTATGTTGGAGCTGACAACCATTTCCCACAGAATATTAAAAACCATACCATGATGTTCTTCAAAGGTGCTGCATCACAGAAAAGACCTATCAGTCAAACAATGTAGAAAAAATAATTCGTTCTAAAGTGATGCTGATATACCAACCAAAGGAAACGGATAGCATTGAAAATCTCATTGCGCTTTGTAGGTGTACTTTCCTCCATGCTACCACCAATCAACAGCTTTCTCAAGTAATCTGCTAATTTTTCATGGTTATGAGGAGAAGCCAACACGCCTGCCAAAAGTAGTGGCAAGACACACGTAGTAGCGAGTTTCTCAGCCATGGCAGTTCTTGGTCTCAAACCTGCAATCAGGCAACAGTCAAACATCTCACAATGATGTGAAAGAACAGAGCATGTTAAGATCCACAACCTTTTATTCTTGATTGGACTCTAGAAGGGAAAAATGTCAAATCAGCATCATCCCCAACAGCTACCAAAAATACAGGCAGCATTATGTGCGTGACGTAAGAATCCCCAAATTGTTCCGATACAGCCAACAAAAACTGCATTACCAAGATATAAATCAAGAGCAACTGGATGAGTACTATTCCCATCATATAGACAAAACATGTTAACATGAACAGCCCTAAGGTTATGCATTGGTACCTTTGTAGTTCGATTTCGTAAACTATCTTCTTTCTGAGGTAACAAACAGGCAAGCTGAATCAAGTCAGGAAAGCAGTCGCCATGCATCCACTCAAATGCAGGCCATTCAACATGTCCCCTATTCAGTCATATACAAAAATAAATCAAGAAATAACTATGGTAGAAACAAGGCTATCAAATGAAATAATGAAATTATCTCAAGAAAAGGTTATGTAATAACCAGGAAAAAAAATTATAAAATAAATTAATCAATAAAAAAAATACAAGGGGAAAAACCAGATACCCTGCATACAACTCAAGAAAGGAGGTTGAAAATGTTGTTCCTGATGTTTCAGGATCGTAAGACAATGGGCATGTCTCAAGTGCTTTCTTGTGCACACAAGGAAGCAATTCTGTCAGCAATCTCAGTAAAACATCAACACTCCAGCGTTCTCGTTCTCCTAAAACTCGAAGATGTGACTCCATGGATCCTTCAACCCCCGAAAGAGGTGGACAGAGCTGCAATATTAGATAAAAAAAAGATAAATATATAATCCAGAGCGAATGGAATGTTCTCACTAATAACTGACTAAGCAATACAAAAAGCAGCATACCTGAGCAGAGCTCAAGATATGGGAAAGTAAAACTCTCATAATATGGTCTAATTTGTTTCCCCAATTTATCACTGCAGGAACAAGTTCTTTGAGTGTAGCTTCAACCACAACTCCAGAAGGATCGCATATTAATTGGAACATGAGCTCCTCCACCTGTCAACAAACAAAATAAAGCATTGGAGAAACTTTTTTTTCGATTTATTTTACATCTTCTCCTATCTTATAAGTCTTCATATTATGGTAAGGGGAAAAGGCTCCATTCCCTAGATCATGTGTGATCGTCAACCTGTTCTAGAGCTTACATTGCAGCCAAATCTTTCAAGTCAGAATTCTTCTCCATGACTGCCTCGAAGCATATTTAGTGAGGCTGACCTTGAAATATTTCTCCACATTTGGACAGCGTGGAAGCAGCAAAGCCAGATTATGAGCAGCAGCCTCCCGGACAACAGTTGCAGAATCCTCAATAAGTTGTTGCACAATAGACAAAATTAGAGAATCGCGAATCTCAGGCCGGACAAATTCTGCAAGCTCTCCACATGACTGGGCAACAAGCAGCCTGCGCTCCTCATACATGTGATTTATCTTGACATTCAAACAAAATAATTTTTTTTTATAAGTAATTTGATCTCATTAGAAAAGCATACAGGGGTGCAGCCCTTGTACACATGAATTATACAAGAGAACCCCCTATTCAGAAGTAAAGGAAGAACAGCAATTCAGAAAATCAGAAACAGAAACAGAAAAGAGCAAACCATTATGTGCTGCTAATAAAACAAAAGATTGAACACCTATTGCTTGAGGTAAAAGCAACAGAATGGGTATAATGATATCTATTCACCAAGAATGCAAAACTTACTTGTTCCCAGCACTGAGGAAGCAATTCTGTTTCTGTTCTCATTTCTCCAACATTCTTAGCAAGGCTGACACATGCCTGAAACAGTGTTGAACAGATTACAACATTCAGAACTTAGTATCCCTATTACACAAATTTAGTTTTTCAAGCAATAACCTACATCCATTATAATTCTTCTCTGCTGCTCATCTGGACGTTTGATTAAATTAAACAAAGTGTGGGTCAAGGAATCTCTAGTGGTGCTATCTGGATGGCGCTCAATCGCACACATAATCAGAGGAAGAAGTTCCTGTAGAGAAATAACACCAATACATCATAGACACAACATTTCATTGGAAAACTCCAGCGATAAATGGCAGGATAAAATATGTTGCTAAAATCAAACCTCGCGATGGTTGATCAAGACATAAGGAACAATCTTGGGCAAGGCATCTGCCAAGATCTGAATGGTTTCTAAGCCCTGTCAAGGTAGAAATATATGTCAAATATGGACTGCAAAAAATTAGGAATATTGATCCACGGAGCTAAGGTCCAAAATATGGAAGAAATAGGTGTTTTTGCAACTCTACCACCTAGTTAAATCTGTTTCCACCATATAAGCACATGCAAATTCTTCGTTTAAATTTTTGGGGAGGTAGGGGGGATGCAGATTTAAGTTCTTAATGAACTTAAGAAGTTTTGAATTTAAATGGAGGGGCCCATTAAGAACAATAAGAGGCACCACAAGATTTACACAATAAGAAACCCAGGCCAGGCCCCTGTCTAAGAAAAAACTTCCGGTGGAGCCCTGTGGGGAAGACTATATAACGACCTAAAGCTAGAGTAAAATGAACTTGCCATTTTTTCTGGATTAGCTTCACCAGATAAATTGTCTGATTTTGGAAGTAGCCTGCTTTCTTCTGATTGTGAATCACCATTGGGTTTGGAAACATTCTCAACATTTTCGTAGATACTAATATCATTTGAAGAATTTATTGATAACTCTTGTGAAACTTTCTCAGATCCATCTGTGTTGTCATCAAAAGTTTGGGTAGCCTCTAATTGATAAACTAAATTATCTACAACTTCTGATGCTGCATCAACTGGATGAGATATTATACTCTTATCTTCAAGTATCTCAACAACTTTCTCTTCTGTCTGGGCAGATTCTTTTTCTGAATTGATAGAATTTATAGAACCAGGAGCAATCCTATTTTTTGCTTTCAAACTTTCTAGTTCCTTCTGCAGCAAATTTATGTCTTCCTTGTATTTTTCTAAAGACTGGGATTGGATATGATCAACATTGCTAGCTACCAAATTTTGTCCCAGATGAGATACTTCTATATGCATTTTCAGTGCAGTGATTTCAGCTCTGCAATCATTGAGCTCCTTCCGTTGGTGCTCCAAGGACTGCTTCAAATCTTGTACCTGAAATAACCAAAAATAATTATCTCACATAGTCAAGAAATAACCAGATCTTCTAAAGAATTCATTGCAGTAAGGGAGAAGTACCAGGCTTTCTTTGTCTTTAAGATCCTTCTGAAGAACTTCTAAAGATCTAGTCAATGTACTTAATTGACCATCGGCCAAATCTTTGTTCTTTAATAGGAACTCCTTTTCGTGAGTAAGCCTCTCATTTAATTTTCTCAATGACTCATTTTCCCGAAGCATGGCAATTTTCTCCTGCAACAGAAGGTGCATTGAAATTTATGCACAGTTCAGAGCAAGAAGACAATTGAAAGTTACAAAAAAACATTAAACGAGGTGCCCTATGTATCTACAGCATAGGGATCAGGTATCTATTACAGTAATGTCCCGATTAAAGGATTTAGAAAGAAAGGAAAAACATTCTGTAAAATGGCAATTGGCAAAAGAAATAGCAATGAACATATGGAGAAAATTCACAACTCTTAAGGATAAGACTGGTGTCAGTCCAAATCTGTAGATCTTAATTTGCACATTGAGGCTAATAATCCAGTGAGAGAATGCTAGTTTGAGGAATGTTGATCTACCATACTAATATCCCAATATTGACAGTTCTATTGTATCACGTCATCAATTCCAATTGACACACTGATATGTGAGCACTTTCAGGTCAACACCTCCAGTGTTATGTCTAACTGAAAAATGGGTACAGAGATTAAATGTTTTCTTGTGCTCATTATATGTAGTAGACTTTAGTTTATTGCTGTTCATCCAATCATCTAAAGTTCAATTCATCAGTTAACCTAATTATTTTTTTATTTATTATTGGCACTGGGTGTCCAAGAACAAAGACTCGACTAATCCCAGGGGTATCAGTTAACCAGTTTATACTCAGTGACATAACATCTATTAAGCATACTGCAGATCGACTGTAAGAAAACCAAAAAGGATCGCAAAGGTGCAAATCCTCTTTTAACAAGCCAGGTGGAGCCTAGTAAAAGGCAATGACTTTTAAGAATACATAAAAAGAAATTTGCCTCTATATATCTCAAGGAATACCTCAGCAGCCTCTGTAGTCGATGAAAGATACTGATAGTAATAATGCCGTAAGGCATCTGGTACACATGCTGGTGAATTCTGCCAAACCTCTAGATTCTGATCAGTGACCTGAAATGAACAAACCGAAAGGTTATAATAATTCTTCAAGATTTTAAATGGTTTCCAGTTCCATCTTAATCGCAACCACCACTGAGAATCAGATATCCTGTCTAATATGAAAGTTTTCTAAAGCTTCCCTCATTTGTTTTATATTTCCAGTAATGCATGAAGACTTTACAATGACTTAAAATGTTAGAAATTTTCCATTCCCAAAAACTGTTGATGCCAATTTATTGTATTTGTTAAGCATCATTGAATAAAGAAGGGATGTTTGGCTAAAACTTTTTGATAGATATTAAAAAATAAGGGGAAGATAAGAATGAAGAGAGAGAGAGGGAGGGAGAGAGATGAGCATGCCATTGATTGATTCCATATATTTTTCCATACATACATACATGTGTATGCTTCCGTATGAGAGTGCATACATGTGCATATGTACAGACCAAACCGACCAAAACAAGCATTCTAATGCAAACCACACCCCAAATAGTAAACCTTCTAAGCCTAGCCCCAAGTACCCGTATACCAGGAATAGGAGAATGCCACATCCTAGTACCCATATCATGATCCAAATATTCCATATTGCACGTAACTTTGAGTTTTGAGTCATGTAGGATTTTATAATATAAAAACTTACACATATACACTCATAGCAATACTCTCTGGTCAGGCTAGCAAGACAGCTGACAAATGCATGACAGTGATCGTTTCAGTCTTCTAATGGTGATTGAAACAGGTTGACTAAAAAATCAAGGAAAAATATGAAAAAAAAACTAGGGAAGAGAGCACAGATATGCGTATCTCAATCAGAAATAGTCATCCGAGAGAGAGAGAGAGAGCAGAAAAGAGAATTGAAATCGATAGTCTTGCATACCTCTTCATAAAATGTCATTGCAGTGAGCCGATACCCTGCTAAAAGCAAATATTCCTTTACAGCACAGTTAAGATCTCGACGTTCATTATCCTTCAAAGGTCCTAAATCAGAGAGGGAAGAATCCCTTTTTTGCCGTTGAAATTCTGGCCCATGATTGACAGAAACATCTATATTTGACTCTGCAAAAGAATCCAAAGATAGAAATCAAAATGACGGTAGTCTAGCTAGTAGACAGTGAATCTTAATATGCCACTAGTTACGGTTAAATTATGAGGGTTTGGACAAGAAAAAAACTGCCAACAATTGCAAAAAGGGTGCAAATATGTGTGTCCATCTCGAAAACGTTGCGTAGCATGGTGACTGAAAAATAAAATTCCAGTGCATACACACGAGCATGGCTGTCAATTCCTCCATTGCAATTGAAAGAACAAAAAAAGAGGTTCCATTATTATTTTCTGTCATAAACTCACAACTGATTCATCTAGATGTATTTGGTGAGCTTATTTGGTAGCTCATCGTGAGCATAAAGTTTCATTGGTTAAAGAACTAAAGATCACGGAGTCTTCAAATAGAGTGCAATGTCAATGCAGGATATTATCTCGCCAAACCATATAATTTCAAACAGCAGCTCATAAAAGAAATATACACACACACACATATAATCTCAAACAGCATACAGAAAGATCTGTCCTGCAAATTAGCCGGAACTTACAGAAGGACGCCGTTTAAAACATCACACACACATATAATCTCAAACAGCATACAGAAAGATCTGTCCTGCAAATTAGCCGGAACTTACAGAAGGACACCGTTTAAAACATCACGCACGCATGAGAAATTACCACTCGATTGTTGATGAGGTATTTCTGCTTTCTTGTTTAATTCAGCCTTCAATTTTGAAATGTCCTCTCGGGCTAAACGAAGCTCGTACTCACTGATTGCTAGTTTTTCTTCCATTGCTTCTTTCTCTTCTAGCAAACTTTGAGGGTCTGCAACTGCATTTGAAGAATGAAAGACGAAGAAAAGAGAATCAGTAATGTTATGCGGTCAGCATTAATAAAGAAATTTATGAATTCAGTGAGAAAATTTAAAATCCAATTGGGCACGTCAATTCGTGATTCAGGCATGGGCTTAAATCATCGAAAGGTGCATTCACTGTTTGATTAGCTGAATGCTTCAGGCAGAATATAGTGCAATTCTTTTCTCGTAGTTGACTGTTCTCTTGAATTTTCGATTTTTGCTTCATGAGAGAATAAAGTAAACTCAATTTCTTCCAAATTTATTGCAAGAGAGAGAAAGAACCTCGGAGCGAGTTAAGGCGAGTGATCTGATCGGGAGGGAATTGAGAGGGATCGGAGAAGAAGTCCTTGAGACGAATTGCCTGGGCGTCTCGGCCATCGTCGAGGAGTTCGTGGAGTAGCTCGAATGCCGTTAACAGATACTTCTCCTCCAACAGAAAGTTCACCACGCAATTACACAACGAAGACCTCTCCACGTCCATTTCCCCTACTCTAATCAGACGACAGATCCAAAACCTTAATCTCCCTCTCTCTCCCCAGCGACATTGGAGGATGACAGAAGCTCTTGAGTCTTGTGCTAGATCTGTGTGGTTTATAGAGGGGTAAATATTACAATTTACAGGGCTTTGTGCGTGCTCGAACCGTTGTTGGAGGGATGGCAAACGGTGTTTCGGTGCTGCGCATCAGCATTAGAGTTCATGATTAGCCAGATTCGCGTTGACTCGTCTAGATAATCCTAAACGTTGGATCAGGCTGACTTGGCACTGATTTTCACGAAAGTGGATGGCCTAGATGACGCAATATTCAGGTCGCACCCTGCAAGTAGTCCCTTTTTTTTTTTTTTTTCTTCTCTTTTTCTTCTTCATCTTCTTCTTCTACGTACAAATAAAGTCGCGTTTTAATCTGTATATCAATATTAATTTCTTCATACTTAACATTTAAATTAACATTGTTTTCAATAAAATTTACTTTTTGACTAATTATATTAAATTGATACGCAGATTAATACATAATTATACTTGCAACTAGATTTTTTTTTTTAATATACTAAAGAGTTATTTTACCATTGGACTTGATAAGTAATAAAAATATTGAGTTGCGTAAATATAGTACATTTATTCTGTAAAATAAAAATTTTTTATGTAAATTTTATATTTATACAATTTTTTAAAAAGAGTACGCAGTATTTATGAATTTTATAAATATAAATATTATTTCTATTTATTTTTTCAAAATGCATATTCTAATGGTTGAGAATATTACCTTGAATGTTGACCACTAGTCTAAGTTCATTTCCAAATTCAAGAAACCTTTTATCTTTATTTGGAAGTCTCCTATATATATATATATATATCCACTTGTGGTAATTGAGCAAGGAAGATATGAAGAAGGTTTTTGTATTTGGATTGGATTGGTGACACCATCGATGGCTTTTCTCCGTGCGATAAGCAATTCCCATTTCTTAAACTTAAACGCCAACCAACCCAACAACAATATTACTGACCGCAATAACGATTGACTGGAGAAGAATTTAGGGTTGACAGCATACTTATACCTGTATTATCACACACACACATATATATATATATATATATATATATATAGATATGGATAATACTAATCCCACCTCTTATTACTCCGTTGGGAGTTACTGCAAGCACTAGTTTAATTTTATTTTTCCTTTTTAATTTGGTGATTAAAAAGGTAATTTTTTAATGTTGTTATGAATATTTTTAAAAAATTATTTAAAAGTGATAAAAATATACATGTAAACAAAGATAAAAAAAATATAAAACACAAAAAGTAAATAATGGTAGCTCTCAACCGGAGTTGTGATGGAAAATACATCAACAAAGGAGATAAGTGTTAGGCCATGGGCCCTCACAAGCCTAAACAAGGCTTACCCAGTTAATAAACATTAAAGGAAAATACAGAAACATAATGGCCCAAGGACATGCCTCTGGCCCAGCATTCCTAACATAAAGAAAATACTCTATAGCTTTATCCTAGCACGGCCCATCTCAGCAGCTTAAGAGTCCAACTTTACCCAGCCCGGTCCACGCACGTGTTCAGTTGAGTTGAAGTTGAAAACAGACAAGTACCCAGCACTTCTGCACGACGGCACCCTTCTCCAGTTCTCCTCAACTTCACGTGAGCCCCTTCCAAGTTCCGTAGAATATAAATCAGTCAAGAGCCCTATAGGTCAGAACCCACCTGTTACACAAGTGGATCGGGATATCAACAGGGGATAAAGACCGGCATATAGCAAGCTAAGAGTATTGGCAATAGCCTCGCTATTGCCCATGCAAGTCTAAAATGGAGCATAAATTTATAGAAATTCATCTATAATGACCTAGCTAAAACTTGAAAATTTAACATAACTGATATAGTAATTGTATCCCTTCTTCCAAACTTGGCAAGCGACTGTTGTCCAGCCAAAACATATTTTATTATTTCCGCTCCTTCTTCCTCAATTGATCTGCTCCTTCATTTCTTTCTTTTTTTTCTCTATGCCGGAGCTCCGTCGCATGCCTCTGTGTTTTCATTTTCAGTAATTGGAGAACCTCAAAACAGAGTAGAATATTGTGCTCTTGCCTGTTGCACAACCATACGCCGTCGCTTACGCCGCTGCACCTCCACATCGCCTCAGAAGATGTCGCCGAGTAATGCACGTCAGCCACACTGACGGCCGCGTCTCACAGTGAGCTCTGTTTTTAGGAAAGAAAAATAGGGCTGCCAACCGGAGCCTCGCTTACGCCACTGCACCTCCATATCGCCTCAGAATATGCCGCCGAGTACTGCACGTCAGCCGCACTAACGGCCGTGTCTCACAGTGAGGTTCTTCCTCTCAACGCCGTGCAATCTGTTTTTTAAATTCATCTCCGTTCTCTCTCCGATGATCACTCTATCTCTCTCTCAGTCACAGGGCCATGCAGATCAACGGCATTTTTTTCTAGCGCAGCTGACCTCCGTCGAGCCACTTGTGGGCCGCCCAGCTCCATCGCATGCCTCTGTCTCTATTTTCGTTTTTATTTTCGTTTTCATTTTCACATACTTCTGTCGAGCCATTTGCATAAAATATTATATTATTATTTTTACTTCATTGTAACTAGTTCAATGTACTTAGACTTAGCTAAAAGTTTTGATTATAGTTCAAACTTTCTAGTTCCTTCTGCAGCAAATTTATGTCTTCCTTGTATTTTTCTAAAGACTGGGATTGGATATGATCAACATTGCTAGCTACCAAATTTTGTCCCAGATGAGATACTTCTATATGCATTTTCAGTGCAGTGATTTCAGCTCTGCAATCATTGAGCTCCTTCCGTTGGTGCTCCAAGGACTGCTTCAAATCTTGTACCTGAAATAACCAAAAATAATTATCTCACATAGTCAAGAAATAACCAGATCTTCTAAAGAATTCATTGCAGTAAGGGAGAAGTACCAGGCTTTCTTTGTCTTTAAGATCCTTCTGAAGAACTTCTAAAGATCTAGTCAATGTACTTAATTGACCATCGGCCAAATCTTTGTTCTTTAATAGGAACTCCTTTTCTGAGTAAGCCTCTCATTTAATTTTCTCAATGACTCATTTTCCCGAAGCATGGCAATTTTCTCCTGCAACAGAAGGTGCATTGAAATTTATGCACAGTTCAGAGCAAGAAGACAATTGAAAGTTACAAAAAAACATTAAACGAGGTGCCCTATGTATCTACAGCATAGGGATCAGGTATCTATTACAGTAATGTCCCGATTAAAGGATTTAGAAAGAAAGGAAAAACATTCTGTAAAATGGCAATTGGCAAAAGAAATAGCAATGAACATATGGAGAAAATTCACAACTCTTAAGGATAAGACTGGTGTCAGTCCAAATCTGTAGATCTTAATTTGCACATTGAGGCTAATAATCCAGTGAGAGAATGCTAGTTTGAGGAATGTTGATCTACCATACTAATATCCCAATATTGACAGTTCTATTGTATCACGTCATCAATTCCAATTGACACACTGATATGTGAGCACTTTCAGGTCAACACCTCCAGTGTTATGTCTAACTGAAAAATGGGTACAGAGATTAAATGTTTTCTTGTGCTCATTATATGTAGTAGACTTTAGTTTATTGCTGTTCATCCAATCATCTAAAGTTCAATTCATCAGTTAACCTAATTATTTTTTTATTTATTATTGGCACTGGGTGTCCAAGAACAAAGACTCGACTAATCCCAGGGGTATCAGTTAACCAGTTTATACTCAGTGACATAACATCTATTAAGCATACTGCAGATCGACTGTAAGAAAACCAAAAAGGATCGCAAAGGTGCAAATCCTCTTTTAACAACCAGGTGGAGCCTAGTAAAAGGCAATGACTTTTAAGAATACATAAAAAGAATTTGCCTCTATATATCTCAAGGAATACCTCAGCAGCCTCTGTAGTCGATGAAAGATACTGATAGTAATAATGCCGTAAGGCATCTGGTACACATGCTGGTGAATTCTGCCAAACCTCTAGATTCTGATCAGTGACCTGAAATGAACAAACCGAAAGGTTATAATAATTCTTCAAGATTTTAAATGGTTTCCAGTTCCATCTTAATCGCAACCACCACTGAGAATCAGATATCCTGTCTAATATGAAAGTTTTCTAAAGCTTCCCTCATTTGTTTTATATTTCCAGTAATGCATGAAGACTTTACAATGACTTAAAATGTTAGAAATTTTCCATTCCCAAAAACTGTTGATGCCAATTTATTGTATTTGTTAAGCATCATTGAATAAAGAAGGGATGTTTGGCTAAAACTTTTTGATAGATATTAAAAAATAAGGGGAAGATAAGAATGAAGAGAGAGAGAGGGAGGGAGAGAGATGAGCATGCCATTGATTGATTCCATATATTTTTCCATACATACATACATGTGTATGCTTCCGTATGAGAGTGCATACATGTGCATATGTACAGACCAAACCGACCAAAACAAGCATTCTAATGCAAACCACACCCCAAATAGTAAACCTTCTAAGCCTAGCCCCAAGTACCCGTATACCAGGAATAGGAGAATGCCACATCCTAGTACCCATATCATGATCCAAATATTCCATATTGCACGTAACTTTGAGTTTTGAGTCATGTAGGATTTTATAATATAAAAACTTACACATATACACTCATAGCAATACTCTCTGGTCAGGCTAGCAAGACAGCTGACAAATGCATGACAGTGATCGTTTCAGTCTTCTAATGGTGATTGAAACAGGTTGACTAAAAAATCAAGGAAAAATATGAAAAAAAAACTAGGGAAGAGAGCACAGATATGCGTATCTCAATCAGAAATAGTCATCCGAGAGAGAGAGAGAGAGCAGAAAAGAGAATTGAAATCGATAGTCTTGCATACCTCTTCATAAAATGTCATTGCAGTGAGCCGATACCCTGCTAAAAGCAAATATTCCTTTACAGCACAGTTAAGATCTCGACGTTCATTATCCTTCAAAGGTCCTAAATCAGAGAGGGAAGAATCCCTTTTTTGCCGTTGAAATTCTGGCCCATGATTGACAGAAACATCTATATTTGACTCTGCAAAAGAATCCAAAGATAGAAATCAAAATGACGGTAGTCTAGCTAGTAGACAGTGAATCTTAATATGCCACTAGTTACGGTTAAATTATGAGGGTTTGGACAAGAAAAAAACTGCCAACAATTGCAAAAAGGGTGCAAATATGTGTGTCCATCTCGAAAACGTTGCGTAGCATGGTGACTGAAAAATAAAATTCCAGTGCATACACACGAGCATGGCCGTCAATTCCTCCATTGCAATTGAAAGAACAAAAAAAGAGGTTCCATTATTATTTTCTGTCATAAACTCACAACTGATTCATCTAGATGTATTTGGTGAGCTTATTTGGTAGCTCATCGTGAGCATAAAGTTTCATTGGTTAAAGAACTAAAGATCACGGAGTCTTCAAATAGAGTGCAATGTCAATGCAGGATATTATCTCGCCAAACCATATAATTTCAAACAGCAGCTCATAAAAGAAATATACACACACACACATATAATCTCAAACAGCATACAGAAAGATCTGTCCTGCAAATTAGCCGGAACTTACAGAAGGACGCCGTTTAAAACATCACACACACATATAATCTCAAACAGCATACAGAAAGATCTGTCCTGCAAATTAGCCGGAACTTACAGAAGGACACCGTTTAAAACATCACGCACGCATGAGAAATTACCACTCGATTGTTGATGAGGTATTTCTGCTTTCTTGTTTAATTCAGCCTTCAATTTTGAAATGTCCTCTCGGGCTAAACGAAGCTCGTACTCACTGATTGCTAGTTTTTCTTCCATTGCTTCTTTCTCTTCTAGCAAACTTTGAGGGTCTGCAACTGCATTTGAAGAATGAAAGACGAAGAAAAGAGAATCAGTAATGTTATGCGGTCAGCATTAATAAAGAAATTTATGAATTCAGTGAGAAAATTTAAAATCCAATTGGGCACGTCAATTCGTGATTCAGGCATGGGCTTAAATCATCGAAAGGTGCATTCACTGTTTGATTAGCTGAATGCTTCAGGCAGAATATAGTGCAATTCTTTTCTCGTAGTTGACTGTTCTCTTGAATTTTCGATTTTTGCTTCATGAGAGAATAAAGTAAACTCAATTTCTTCCAAATTTATTGCAAGAGAGAGAAAGAACCTCGGAGCGAGTTAAGGCGAGTGATCTGATCGGGAGGGAATTGAGAGGGATCGGAGAAGAAGTCCTTGAGACGAATTGCCTGGGCGTCTCGGCCATCGTCGAGGAGTTCGTGGAGTAGCTCGAATGCCGTTAACAGATACTTCTCCTCCAACAGAAAGTTCACCACGCAATTACACAACGAAGACCTCTCCACGTCCATTTCCCCTACTCTAATCAGACGACAGATCCAAAACCTTAATCTCCCTCTCTCTCCCCAGCGACATTGGAGGATGACAGAAGCTCTTGAGTCTTGTGCTAGATCTGTGTGGTTTATAGAGGGGTAAATATTACAATTTACAGGGCTTTGTGCGTGCTCGAACCGTTGTTGGAGGGATGGCAAACGGTGTTTCGGTGCTGCGCATCAGCATTAGAGTTCATGATTAGCCAGATTCGCGTTGACTCGTCTAGATAATCCTAAACGTTGGATCAGGCTGACTTGGCACTGATTTTCACGAAAGTGGATGGCCTAGATGACGCAATATTCAGGTCGCACCCTGCAAGTAGTCCCTTTTTTTTTTTTTTTTCTTCTCTTTTTCTTCTTCATCTTCTTCTTCTACGTACAAATAAAGTCGCGTTTTAATCTGTATATCAATATTAATTTCTTCATACTTAACATTTAAATTAACATTGTTTTCAATAAAATTTACTTTTTGACTAATTATATTAAATTGATACGCAGATTAATACATAATTATACTTGCAACTAGATTTTTTTTTTTAATATACTAAAGAGTTATTTTACCATTGGACTTGATAAGTAATAAAAATATTGAGTTGCGTAAATATAGTACATTTATTCTGTAAAATAAAAATTTTTTATGTAAATTTTATATTTATACAATTTTTTAAAAAGAGTACGCAGTATTTATGAATTTTATAAATATAAATATTATTTCTATTTATTTTTTCAAAATGCATATTCTAATGGTTGAGAATATTACCTTGAATGTTGACCACTAGTCTAAGTTCATTTCCAAATTCAAGAAACCTTTTATCTTTATTTGGAAGTCTCCTATATATATATATATATATCCACTTGTGGTAATTGAGCAAGAAAGATATGAAGAAGGTTTTTGTATTTGGATTGGATTGGTGACACCATCGATGGCTTTTCTCCGTGCGATAAGCAATTCCCATTTCTTAAACTTAAACGCCAACCAACCCAACAACAATATTACTGACCGCAATAACGATTGACTGGAGAAGAATTTAGGGTTGACAGCATACTTATACCTGTATTATCACACACACACATATATATATATATATATATATATATATAGATATGGATAATACTAATCCCACCTCTTATTACTCCGCTGGGAGTTACTGCAAGCACTAGTTTAATTTTATTTTTCCTTTTTTAATTTGGTGATTAAAAAGGTAATTTTTTAATGTTGTTATGAATATTTTTAAAAAATTATTTAAAAGTGATAAAAATATACATGTAAACAAAGATAAAAAAAATATAAAACACAAAAAGTAAATAATGGTAGCTCTCAACCGGAGTTGTGATGGAAAATACATCAACAAAGGAGATAAGTGTTAGGCCATGGGCCCTCACAAGCCTAAACAAGGCTTACCCAGTTAATAAACATTAAAGGAAAATACAGAAACATAATGGCCCAAGGACATGCCTCTGGCCCAGCATTCCTAACATAAAGAAAATACTCTATAGCTTTATCCTAGCACGGCCCATCTCAGCAGCTTAAGAGTCCAACTTTACCCAGCCCGGTCCACGCACGTGTTCAGTTGAGTTGAAGTTGAAAACAGACAAGTACCCAGCACTTCTGCACGACGGCACCCTTCTCCAGTTCTCCTCAACTTCACGTGAGCCCCTTCCAAGTTCCGTAGAATTAAATCAGTCAAGAACCCTATAGGTCAGAACCCACCTGTTACACAAGTGGATCGGGATATCAACAGGGGATAAAGACCGGCATATAGCAAGCTAAGAGTATTGGCAATAGCCTCGCTATTGCCCATGCAAGTCTAAAATGGAGCATAAATTTATAGAAATTCATCTATAATGACCTAGCTAAAACTTGAAAATTTAACATAACTGATATAGTAATTGTATCCCTTCTTCCAAACTTGGCAAGCGACTGTTGTCCAGCCAAAACATATTTTATTATTTCCGCTCCTTCTTCCTCAATTGATCTGCTCCTTCATTTCTTTCTTTTTTTTCTCTATGCCGGAGCTCCGTCGCATGCCTCTGTGTTTTCATTTTCAGTAATTGGAGAACCTCAAAACAGAGTAGAATATTGTGCTCTTGCCTGTTGCACAACCGTACGCCGTCGCCTATGCCGCTGCACCTCCACATCGCCTCAGAAGATGCTGCCGAGTACTGCACGTCAGCTGCACTAACGGCCGCGTCTCACAGTGAGCTCTGTTTTTAGGAAAAAAAAATAGGGTTGCCAACCGGAGCCTCGCTTACGCCGCTGCACCTCCACATCGCCTCAGAAGATGCCGCCGAGTATTGCATGTCAGCCGCACTAACGGCCGTGTCTCACAGTGAGGTTCTTCCCCTCAACGCCGTGCGATCTGTTTTCCAAATTCATCTATGTTCTCTCTCTGATGATCACTCTATCTCTCTCTCAGTCACAGGGCCATGCAGATCGACGACGTTTTCTTCTTGCGCAGCCGACTTCCGTTGAGCCACTTGTGGGCCGCCCAACTCCGTCCTATGCCTCTGTCTCTGTTTTCGTTTTCGTNCTAAAATTTACAATTCTAATCAAAATTTAGACTTCTTTAGATGCAATAGCAATGGCAATGCCTTAGCGGTAAATGTGCTAGACGAAGTGCAGCTTTCTTCTTGTTAATTAGCCATTCATTTATTAAATATTATGCGGATGGCGATGCCCCCAACAACCATGAACCTTCAATTTTCTAAGCAGCGGCGGCACAATTATAGCCATTCAACAACCCACAATCAGTGGTGCCATCATATTCTATCAGTCAAAGCAAATTATGATTTTTTTAAAAAAAAATTATATTTTCAAACGAACATGGACGCATAATATTATACTTAAATGACATGATTTAATTAAAAAAATAAATTTTAAAATTTGAATATATAATCTTATTAAGTAAATCTTATTATTTAAGTGATAAAGCTATGTACTAACTTGAAAATATAATAATTTTTTTCTTCCCAATAAGAATCTGTACATAGACGAATAACTCTGAGTCATTCCCGGATAAATATATATGTAATGAATTTTCACTAACTGTGAATTATTTTAGGATTCTGTTTCTCTTTGTTTTGTTTTGTTTTGTTTAAGGCATGATTTGTACGTTGATCCATCTGGTATATTTAGAAAACACGAATATTTATTAGAGTTTTTCCTTTTATAAGTCCCTATACTATACATTACACAAATTTTTATTTTTATTTTTACTTTTAAAATTTTTTTATTTTTATTCTTCTTAAAATAATTAAATTTTTCTACTAATTATTTATATATTACACGTCTAGTAAGAGAAAAAAATAAAAAAAAATAACAAAAAAAATGATGTACGAGGCTTATTAATAGAAATTTTCAATTTATTAAATTACATATGTGGGTGAAATTGCTTTAAATATTTGTGGAAAGGCCTTAAAGTTTGACTGACAAAGGCCTTAAAGTTTGACTGACTTTAATATTGTTTGTTGTCTTTGTTGATGGCCAATCCAATCCTCCCAAAAGGCAACTTAAATACTAGTCAAACCAGCTTTATTTGACCTGACTTTCAGCTTCTATCACTTCTACAGGAAAAATCGTACCCTGCTGAGCAATTCGAATTTGCCACGATTTCCATGCGGCATGCTCTCCCCCTTCAATATATACATATATGATCTGTGAGACTCACCACTTTGTCATCTCTCTCTCTCTCTCTCTCTCTCCGTCTTCTTCCTCAAGTTAAATGGAGTTAATTCCTAAACCAATTCAGGGTAGCCTAAAGAGATGCTGGCGAAGACAACAGTACCAACGACTCTATGGATCAAAAACCAACCGAAGGAACATGAAGGTCACGAGACTTGGAGACAGCCCTCGTAGGGTTTGGAGGATTAGAGCAATTCCAAAGCTGCGCTGGAAGATTGGGTCACCTTTCAAAATCTGGGCAAAGCTAAAGAATGCTTATATCAACATGATGGTTAACTTGGCCGGCAACGTAGGGTACTTGAGCACTGCCAACGTTTTTGGAGGAAAACGCATTCCAAAAGGTCGCAAAGGCGCTGCCTCAGTTTATTCCGTTGAAGAAGTTGAGAATAGACTAATTTTTGAGATATATAAGGTTTTACAGGCTTCTCGTGAATTAAGTAGTACTACTGTGTAGATCATCAGATACTGTTATATATTGTCTGTTTTGTCTTTTCCTTTTGTAAGTAACTTTGCATATATATGGTCCTTTTGAAAGTAATTTGGACCTGTGATGTTGTTTTCTTTATTTGTTTACCTTGTTTTTCATTTGTGATTCGTTTTCCTTTGATCTTAAGTTTTGTCGGAGGAAGCTTTAATGCCAATAAATTTGTTTTCCGGGACATCATGCTGCATATACTTTCATGTTTGAGTTTGCACGCACGAATTCGAACTTGTCTGAACAGACATACACACGTACTCAACCCCGTGCAACAAAACTGATAGGACATGATACAGCTTCTTTAAAAAATAAAAATAAAAAACAGATAAAAGCTAGATCCTTAGGTGCTAAATCCTTAATCTATGGCAATTTTCTAATAGGAAAGAAATAATCATGAATTTTCAGATCGAGGAAAGATCGACCACATGATATAGATCATTAGCCTTAGATTGGTTTTATTAGTTGGGATCTAGGTTTCAAGGAAGCATTCCTTTTACACTCATAACTATAACTAGCTAGTTATGATTTTACATGCTGTTATGATTCTGAAGGTCAAATGTTTAACCAAATTAGTTACCAACAGTCTAGAGTTTTTGGATCAATAGTTGGGTCTTTAACAATTAGTAGTATTAGAATAGATACTACGTTAAGAGTTCAAATCAAATAATGAGCAACCTATAATCTAAATTAAAATGACTTGGTACTATGTATGGACAGAGTCACGTTAAGTTATTGAATACTAATAGATAAGTGAAGTTGTCAAAAAGTAATTGATTACCACATGGTTGGTGTCGATAGAGTGGATTGTGGATATCGAATTTAGAAGCACGGTGGAATGTTATAATTCTAAATGGTTAAAATATCCAATAATTCTAAAATTTTTGGATCAACGATCGGTGGACATAATATGCATGCAATACTTTGCCTTGATTAGGTACCCAATTCTACCAGCTAGCTATGAGGTGGTAATGCTTTTGAACAGTTGCAACCCTTGCGTACATTTAATTCCTTGGTGTCATGTTCAACTTTATTGTGGTGTCGACCTTAGCTAGCTATGACGTCAAAGATAACGGGTCGTTGGAGATTGTCGTGCAACACTTGGCCTCAAGCAAATTCAACTAGTCTACATTTCATGATAACATTAATTAGTTTTGAAAACTAGAAATACTTCTTTTTCTATTATAAGGATCATGAAACTAATTATTATATATATATATATATATATATATTGTTAACGTCATATTTTCACAACTTTGAGTTGGACTCTCATCATTCGAGTCTTCAGTCTTAAGCCTACAAATACAAAGAGAACATCACGAGACGGTGACCGTGGTGGTGGCTGAGGAGTCTCTGATGTCAAAGTCAGTATCGTCTTAGAATTTAATACTACAAGAGAATAGAGAGTTTAGAAAGAGTTCCTAACTAGTACTTGGGAATTGCCTTTTATACACGATTTTTGAGGTTGGCTATCCATGCTCTATGTCAAGAGGATATATATGTCCACTCAACAGTTTTTTTAGTCAAGTTTTTTTTAATACAGCATGGCTTCTGGCGTGGCACAATCAATACGTCGTGGCTCTCTGCTCAATTTATCTTGTGGATGCATGCTGTCAAGCTCCAACTTTCCCATCTTTCAAAGGATCAATGGCTCCCCGTGATCATTTGCACTCACCTATCTACTCAGAACCACATGGAATTAAACTCTTTAGAGGGATACCAATGTGGCGTGTTCTACATTCCTTTGAGCTTGCCCTCTTCGTACTTGAGCTTGCATATGGGGATAAAAAATCCCCTTTTATATATATATATTTCAAAACAGAAAACAAAAGGGCCGGGTGAACATATGAATGTTCTTGAAGTTACCGGGAATATTTCGCATTGTCCCTTTTCAAAAGAAAGGAAGATTGTGCGACATTTTAGACGAATTTGGTTCTATTTTTATTTTTGTTGATTTTGCGTGGTGCAAAAGCTACCTTTGAGCATCGGGAAATTTGGTGTAACGAAAAGGATAGCGACAGAAAAATAGAAAAGCAAATTATATTATTATATGCTAATGAAAGGATATGATGAGATCTTCGACTATCGAACTTTTGTTCTGCATCAAAGAAATTGCTTGGAACTTTCTCATCTATATGTAGCCTTTGCGAAATTGGTCAAGCCCCTTTCTCACGCAAATAATTATAAAAACTATTTTACAAGGTGTCTCGACTCTCGATCGAGATGCTTCTTTACAAAACATGAATTACGCTCATTAATCTATTTATCTTCTTAAGTTTGTATATAACTTTTAATTTACAATATTGACATTGAATGAGATTCTTGCAAGTAATAATAAATATAAAAATGAAGATTATGGGTCATTTATTCTATTTTTCTAGGTTTTTGTTTACCATTTCTCAAGTTAATTGCAGTCTCACTTCTTTTAAAAAAATAAAAAATAAATTGATGATAAAAATGTTTGGCAATACAAAATTTTAAATTTATAAATTGATATGTATTGACGTAATATGTAAGATTATAAAATATACCTAACATAACATATAAAATCATATTAATTTATAAATTTATTTTTATAAAATCAATAATTCACAATTTACAAAGCCTTATAAAAAGAAAAAAGAAAAAAAAAAACTACAAAAGCAAATAAGTAAAACTAAAAGCATCATTTTGCAATTCAGTAGCTCTATAGGGGTGGGTAGGTGGCGTTGTGGTCCAATTAGGGTTGGAGTCTCTATATAAAGAAGGCGAAGATCTAGTTGCTTCTATCGAAAGTTATTTATGGTATAGCGGCCATACTTACGAGTGAAAGCAAGAAATTAACAATAGCTGAGGTCATGTTACTGAGAAGAGGGAAAGGGAGATTAGAGCTACTGGAAGTTGTGGGAATGGGCTGTTTGGGATGAAAGAAAGGAAGAAAGTTCTGATCTTTGCGGAGTTGATTCTTCCCAAAGCCGCCCATTCCAATGACTTCCGGCGGTTCCTCCCTTTCCCTTCCATCTCTACCCATTTTACCCGTTTGGGCTTCTGCTATTCTGCCTCGTTGAGTAATCCGTACAAGGTATAATTATTTTTTTTCTTCTCTTTTTGTTAACATTTGTTTTTCTTATTCTTTTTCGCCACCCGCCGGCAGTAAGAGGGAAACGGATTGAAAGAGAACAAAGTCAAGTGTTTAGATCTGAATATAAGATACTCTATCTTTTTTTACAGGATAATTATAAGATGCAGTTTCATATAGTGGATCATGTTATTTTTCAGATTAGGGTTCTTGTATAAATCCGGTGGGCAACCCTGTTTGGATCTCGGTAATAATGAGGGGAAAATAATCTGGGAAATTGATTATTATTATTTTTGGATTGATTTATTTCTGGGTACTATAATTTTTGCAATGATATTTAAATAATCTACTATTTGTTTGGTTTGATGCTGGATCAGTGGAAAAAACGCGACTCAAACCTTATGGGCCGGCCACTGGGTTGAGGACTTGTACTCTGACGCTATTATAATATGGGGACTCTAAAAGCTAAATAAATAATCCGGTCACTTCCCATTAAAGTTTGGATTAACAGCTTACAATATAAGTTAAATTATAAAATTTGAATTATGTTAAGACTGCAATGGAATGTCGAAGTCAAATGGTAAATCTCATTAATGACCGATTGAGATGGAGTTCAACAGAGCTAAATTTGAGCGATTGGTAGATATGGACGGTGCGCTACAAATTCAATCATTTAAAAGATGGAACATATGGCCTTTGAAGTTGATAATTTTAATATTTCCTTAGAAGAGAAGTGGTAAAAGCATTGATATTGGTTTAGCTATTTTATTTTTTAAAATTTGACTAATAAGTAACTTTTTTTCTTTTAGCTAATCATTCAAAAGTTGAAATTTATACTGGATTAACTATTATTTTTTCTATAATAATAAAATATTATTTTATTATTTTTTATTATTTATATTAAATTATTTTTTATTTTTTAAATACTTTTTATTTTTATTTCACAATATCCAATATTATCCAAGAATCATACATTTCAACTTTTACAACGGAACAATGACATCGGAATTTATATACGTATAAATCGAATAATTGAATCTCATCTGCTAACATATTTTATAAAATGTGAAGGATTTTTAACTAAGTATGAGAAGGAAACTTGGTCGCAGGTGGGAAAACGAAAGGGATCAGCTATACGAAAAATGATTAAATATTTAATATGAAGAGCTACGGTTCATTTCAAATATGACTTCTCTTTTAAAAATATTGTAACTCATCTTGTAAATGAAAATGATTTAACTAATTCGATATAGAATTTTTTCATCAGATTGGCTAAATTATAAAGAGCACCGGCATTTGGCTAACGGCAACTTCTTACAAGTTTGAACAGCCATGTTTGACATAGTGCATCATCTGGCTGCCAGGTTACCCCATAAAGGACGTTATTCCATCCAGTCTCATCTCTACACATTTAGACATGAACAACACATAGTCATCAGATCCAAATAATACCGTTTCGGGTGAAAACAGTAAAAAAAAAAAAAAAAAACAAATTATCCAATAAAAAAAAAAAAAAGTGTTTTTACAAATAAAAGGGACTTGTCCCGGTGTTAAACATCTTAACACAGCATCCAATCTAAACGCTAACTTAGGGCAAAGAACACCAGCGCTCACACGTAACTGGGCGAAAAAGTAGGAGAAAAGAATGGTAGTACAGGTACTTTGTGGCCATGGCAGGCAGGCATATCTCTGATGAAATGATACTGCTGTTTGCGATCCTTATTCAACCTTTATTTGTTATTGGTCAATGGGTTTGGCAGTTTTGGACCTTTGGTCTTGTGCTACTTGTTTGTAAACTTTTAGGTTCATTTGGTGCAGCACCTCTTGCCGTTACAGGCCTAAGCCTCTTTGCCTTCCCAACGGTGGCATCTATATATAACCAAGAAAAATATTTTAATTACAAAAAAATAAATTGACATGATATATTATGTTATAAGATGATATTATAAATTTATTTTTATTATAAAATAAATATAATGGATCATATAAAATAACATCAATTTATAAATTTACGAATAAATTTGATGCTCACAAAAGTATAAAATTAAGAGCTTAATCTCTTTGTAATAAATTTGCTGGTGCATACTAGTGTTATGGGATCATATAATTAGAACATTATTAATGCATTTGTTAATTGAAAAATGATAGTATGACTCTCAAATATGCTTATTAAATATGTCTACTTATATATTTTTATTTTTTAATTTTTTTAATAGTTAAAGAAGTTACTATTAGTGATTTATTTTTTATTTTTTTAATAATTAAGAGTATTTAAAAAATACTTAAAAAAATTCATTTATGCTAATGTGTATATTTGGAGTGACCCTAACATTTTCCTTGTTAATTTGTTTTGAAAATTAATTTTTAACAATTATTCCTTATTTCATCCTTTTTGATTTACCATGTCAATGAGTAAGCAAAGCTGACATGGCAACATTCATAAACTCATGTGGGAAGAGGTGCGGGCGGACTATGTACCCTCCCTGTAAAATCTAGGAAGAGAAGCTGGCGTGGTTAATGTGAAGGTCGTGTCCCACCATTGACCAAAGTCGTCAACATGCAAATCAAAGGTGAATGGCACTAGATGTATGAGGCCACTCCGAATGCCTAAGTCAATAAAGTATATCGTATAATCGTTCAAAGATATTATCCAAAATAGTTTTAGAGAGTTATCTAATATCTATATATATATAGGCATGAAGATGTATTAGATCAATACTGTGATTAAATTACCTTTATGTGATATATTAGCCGTGAAATTTATTTCTAGATAATTGGAATAGTCTACATATCATGGCTTATCAACCTTATTAACAAGGAGAGTATTGGGCCGTAGTGGGCCTTTAGCATGTGGTTTGGGTTGGGCCAATATTCGACCCTCCAGTTAATGTTGCCAGTGCAGACGTGGAGGCAATGGTAGAGTAAATTAAGGTGGCTGGACTGACATATATGTTAACATGGAAGAGAGCATGATTAGCTTGTGCATGTTTGGATAATTGAGTGATATGATATTATTTTGTTATAATTTAATATTTTATCATTATTTTTTACATTCTAGGCTAAACATTACACCAAGATAACGATAAAGTAATAACTTAATAAGACGGAACAGAGGGAAAACAAAGAAAAACTACCTGCATACTTCTAACTAAACAATCCGGTTAAGATAAATTAGACAGGAGAAAGTAAGAAGACAGCAAACCTGTGGAAAGCTGCTGTCTGCGTCGAACAACGTGTAACCCAGCTTTGTCCATTAGAAAATAAGTTATATTCATGTACATATGCTATTGTATCAGTACGATAATATTCTTTATGATTGATGGCATATTGTCATGATCAGTCTAGCTCGTTAATTTTTATTTGTATCATTTTGTAACGAGTTCTAAGAATATTTGGCCAGTCCTTGAAGTTGATGCCCCCACAAGTGCATAAGCATGCACTGATTAATGGGCGATAAAAACGCAAAGCATTAATACTGAATCTGTTCGTTTTCCATGCAAAGAGTTGGACGGGAATCACTATCTAAATAAAATAATCGCATTAACGACAGGAATATTGTGACATATATTCGACCACCTTTAATATTGTTCATAAATATTCAGATATTTTACCAGTCTTAATTTGTTTGGTCCAAAATGCGCATGTTCTTAATTTATGGTGTCTATCAAAGGATAGTCCTTGATATTCTTTCTGATGCTAACAGATCATGTAATTATTGTATAGCCTCTGTCTCTGTTTTCGTTTTCGTTTTCATTTTCATTTTCGCATGCCTCCGTCGAGCCATTTGCATAAATATTATATTATTATTTTTACTTCATTATAACTAGTTCAATGTAATCAGATTTAGCTAAAAACTTTAGTTATAGCTAAAATTTATAATTCTAATCAAAATTTAGACTTGGCAATAGCAATGGCAATGCCCTTAGCGGTAAATGTGCTAGACGAAGTGCAGCTTTCTTCTTGTTAATTAGCCATTCATTTATTAAATATAATGCGGATGGCGATGCCCCCAACAACCATGAACCTTCAATTTTCTAAGCAGCGGCGGCACAATTATAGCCATTCAACAACCCACAATCAGTGGTGCCATCATATTCTATCAGTCAAAGCAAATTATGATTTTTTTAAAAAAAAATTATATTTTCAAACGAACATGGACGCATAATATTATACTTAAATGACATGATTTAATTAAAAAAATAAATTTTAAAATTTGAATATATAATCTTATTAAGTAAATCTTATTATTTAAGTGATAAAGCTATGTACTAACTTGAAAATATAATAATTTTTTTCTTCCCAATAAGAATCTGTACATAGACGAATAACTCTGAGTCATTCCCGGATAAATATATATGTAATGAATTTTCACTAACTGTGAATTATTTTAGGATTCTGTTTCTCTTTGTTTTGTTTTGTTTTGTTTAAGGCATGATTTGTACGTTGATCCATCTGGTATATTTAGAAAACACGAATATTTATTAGAGTTTTTCCTTTTATAAGTCCCTATACTATACATTACACAAATTTTTATTTTTATTTTTACTTTTAAAATTTTTTTATTTTTATTCTTCTTAAAATAATTAAATTTTTCTACTAATTATTTATATATTACACGTCTAGTAAGAGAAAAAAATAAAAAAAAATAACAAAAAAAATGATGTACGAGGCTTATTAATAGAAATTTTCAATTTATTAAATTACATATGTGGGTGAAATTGCTTTAAATATTTGTGGAAAGGCCTTAAAGTTTGACTGACAAAGGCCTTAAAGTTTGACTGACTTTAATATTGTTTGTTGTCTTTGTTGATGGCTAATCCAATCCTCCCAAAAGGCATCTTAAATACTAGTCAAACCAGCTTTATTTGACCTGACTTTCAGCTTCTATCACTTCTACAGGAAAAATCGTACCCTGCTGAGCAATTCGAATTTGCCACGATTTCCATGCGGCATGCTCTCCCCCTTCAATATATACATATATGATCTGTGAGACTCACCACTTTGTCATCTCTCTCTCTCTCTCTCTCTCTCCGTCTTCTTCCTCAAGTTAAATGGAGTTAATTCCTAAACCAATTCAGGGTAGCCTAAAGAGATGCTGGCGAAGACAACAGTACCAACGACTCTATGGATCAAAAACCAACCGAAGGAACATGAAGGTCACGAGACTTGGAGACAGCCCTCGTAGGGTTTGGAGGATTAGAGCAATTCCAAAGCTGCGCTGGAAGATTGGGTCACCTTTCAAAATCTGGGCAAAGCTAAAGAATGCTTATATCAACATGATGGTTAACTTGGCCGGCAACGTAGGGTACTTGAGCACTGCCAACGTTTTTGGAGGAAAACGCATTCCAAAAGGTCGCAAAGGCGCTGCCTCAGTTTATTCCGTTGAAGAAGTTGAGAATAGACTAATTTTTGAGATATATAAGGTTTTACAGGCTTCTCGTGAATTAAGTAGTACTACTGTGTAGATCATCAGATACTGTTATATATTGTCTGTTTTGTCTTTTCCTTTTGTAAGTAACTTTGCATATATATGGTCCTTTTGAAAGTAATTTGGACCTGTGATGTTGTTTTCTTTATTTGTTTACCTTGTTTTTCATTTGTGATTCGTTTTCCTTTGATCTTAAGTTTTGTCGGAGGAAGCTTTAATGCCAATAAATTTGTTTTCCGGGACATCATGCTGCATATACTTTCATGTTTGAGTTTGCACGCACGAATTCGAACTTGTCTGAACAGACATACACACGTACTCAACCCCGTGCAACAAAACTGATAGGACATGATACAGCTTCTTTAAAAAATAAAAATAAAAAACAGATAAAAGCTAGATCCTTAGGTGCTAAATCCTTAATCTATGGCAATTTTCTAATAGGAAAGAAATAATCATGAATTTTCAGATCGAGGAAAGATCGACCACATGATATAGATCATTAGCCTTAGATTGGTTTTATTAGTTGGGATCTAGGTTTCAAGGAAGCATTCCTTTTACACTCATAACTATAACTAGCTAGTTATGATTTTACATGCTGTTATGATTCTGAAGGTCAAATGTTTAACCAAATTAGTTACCAACAGTCTAGAGTTTTTGGATCAATAGTTGGGTCTTTAACAATTAGTAGTATTAGAATAGATACTACGTTAAGAGTTCAAATCAAATAATGAGCAACCTATAATCTAAATTAAAATGACTTGGTACTATGTATGGACAGAGTCACGTTAAGTTATTGAATACTAATAGATAAGTGAAGTTGTCAAAAAGTAATTGATTACCACATGGTTGGTGTCGATAGAGTGGATTGTGGATATCGAATTTAGAAGCACGGTGGAATGTTATAATTCTAAATGGTTAAAATATCCAATAATTCTAAAATTTTTGGATCAACGATCGGTGGACATAATATGCATGCAATACTTTGCCTTGATTAGGTACCCAATTCTACCAGCTAGCTATGAGGTGGTAATGCTTTTGAACAGTTGCAACCCTTGCGTACATTTAATTCCTTGGTGTCATGTTCAACTTTATTGTGGTGTCGACCTTAGCTAGCTATGACGTCAAAGATAACGGGTCGTTGGAGATTGTCGTGCAACACTTGGCCTCAAGCAAATTCAACTAGTCTACATTTCATGATAACATTAATTAGTTTTGAAAACTAGAAATACTTCTTTTTCTATTATAAGGATCATGAAACTAATTATTATATATATATATATATATATATATTGTTAACGTCATATTTTCACAACTTTGAGTTGGACTCTCATCATTCGAGTCTTCAGTCTTAAGCCTACAAATACAAAGAGAACATCACGAGACGGTGACCGTGGTGGTGGCTGAGGAGTCTCTGATGTCAAAGTCAGTATCGTCTTAGAATTTAATACTACAAGAGAATAGAGAGTTTAGAAAGAGTTCCTAACTAGTACTTGGGAATTGCCTTTTATACACGATTTTTGAGGTTGGCTATCCATGCTCTATGTCAAGAGGATATATATGTCCACTCAACAGTTTTTTTAGTCAAGTTTTTTTTAATACAGCATGGCTTCTGGCGTGGCACAATCAATACGTCGTGGCTCTCTGCTCAATTTATCTTGTGGATGCATGCTGTCAAGCTCCAACTTTCCCATCTTTCAAAGAATCAATGGCTCCCCGTGATCATTTGCACTCACCTATCTACTCAGAACCACATGGAATTAAACTCTTTAGAGGGATACCAATGTGGCGTGTTCTACATTCCTTTGAGCTTGCCCTCTTCGTACTTGAGCTTGCATATGGGGATAAAAAATCCCCTTTTATATATATATATATTTCAAAACAGAAAACAAAAGGGCCGGGTGAACATATGAATGTAGGGGTGTGCATATATCTTTATAACCCGGTTGACCCGATCAAATCCACCCGATCAAAGTCGGGTTAAAATTGAAGCGGGTCATATGAAACGTTGTGCGGGCGAAACCGCAGCAACCCGTGATCTCTCAGACGCTCAGTCCCGACTCCCATTTCGTCTTCAACCCTAGCCCCCCTCCCTCTCTCTCTCGACTTCTCTCTAACCAGCGTGATCTCTCCTTCTCTCTCTCTCTCTCTCTCTCTCTCACACACACACAGACGGTTGCGTGGGTCTCTCTCTCTCTCTTCGACCGCAGCTCCAAGATCAGCTTCGGTGTGAGTCTCCAAGAAGGAGGTATGTTCCTGATGATAGATGTGTTTGGATTTTGCTTACGGCGTGGGTCTCCAAGAATTGTTAATAGATCGATTGATTACTAGTCTGCAATATTATTATGCTTATGGATTTGAGGCATGTGGCTGATGATATTTTGCTGAGATGATGATTCTGGTTTATACTGAGATGATGATTCTGGTTTTTACTGATTTTCGAGTTTGGTAATTGGTTTTTTTGCTAGTTCTAGGTTTAAGATGTGGTTTGCTAGGAACTTTGTGGGTGATTTTGGTAGTGTCCTGCTTTGGTTTCGTAGGTGCAAATTCTGTGTTTGGGGACCAAGAGTTCACCCAATACCAAGCATTAATGGGGCAGAATGCATTAATGGTAGAAACTGAAGGAAATAAATGTAGGGGAAAATTGATTGTTGAAAAAATGAGAACTTTTTGAAAAATACAGCAGAGGGAAAGCAAAAAAAAAAAAGTGGTCAGAAAAGGACAGGAACCGAGCTTGATGTATGGTAATAAGATATACAAATTAAAGTTTGAGTACTTTGTTTATAAATAAAAGGATTGAAGAGTACTTAATTAGTTTGGTCCCAAAGATATAAAATCCCAAACTTGCATTTAAGCAACTGGTATTTTTATAGCAGAATTTGAAAACTACTAAATTCCAAAATTAGACGAGGGAAGGCAATACATGGGATTAAGGTGAAAATGAGAACCATTTAGGGTGGTGACTCGGTGGTACATAAGTTTGTCAGTAGCTACTAAATCCTAGGATTTAATTTTGCAATGGGAAGTGCTTAAGATTATTGGTTATCTATTAGCTCATAGACCATTAATGCTCTTGTGGAGCTGGGTCAAGTTATGGCTTAAGTCTGATTTGTAGGTTATCTAATCTACAATGGGTCCAGTTAAACTAGGTTATCTAATCTAAAATTGAAAATCCTTACCACAGCATTTCCACGCTCTGAGATACCTCTTTGCTTTCCTTTACCGAGTTGCACTCTCACTCTGAACCTGTCGACTCTTTATGATGCTCATATGAGAAAGAAACTTCCAAAAGCTAAAAGCTACAAGCAACCTCCCTGATCTGTTGTGAGATGACATCAATGAAAAGGAGGGCTTACATCCCACTTGATTTTGGAATAGTTTTTAGTTTTGATATTATGAAATGAAATGCCTGAAAACGACTAGAATATATTAACTACAATTTTCATGCACTTGTGTTTTGTTTCCCTTTGATTTTGTTTTAATCTTTGCTACAAGGGGTGCCAATTTGTCAATCATTTCGAGATAATTGAGCAAGAAAAAGCATTTCAATATCACACTGCTGTCACCATGCTAAAGCAATGTCAAAGAAATTTCTGCAGCAGTACCTTAAGTATCTGTGTTTATCATCATTTACATCATTTACATATTACTCACTTGATATGTAAATGTGTTTATTATACCATTTTTATCTAATTTTGTTTGTACTCAAAATTGGTTAAAAGATCCAATACCTATTGATCTTTGTGCCTCGTTGGACAATGTTGAAAGTTTTGAGGTAGAATCAGGTAATGAACATATTTCTTTCTTCCATATTTATTGAAGTTTTTCATAATTTTTTTTTTATATATATATAATTTAATAATCTTTTTTTCTTCTTTTTTTTTTCAGAATTTGATCCCCAATCAAGCTTTATTTATGTTGATGATGAGTGACTCAAGGCTTATGGTCTACACATTTTATATTTATTTTTAGTTCATGAATTTGTTTAAAATGGCTGTAATATTTTCCATTGATAATATATAATTATATATATGGACATTCTATTCATGTTTATTGTTTATGTTATGGATAGCCTATAGGATATAATGTAATGGATGAATGAATGGATTTGTGAGAAAAGCTAGACGTTATATTCATGTTTATTTCTAGTTCATGAATTTGTTTAAGAGGACTGAAATATTTGCTATGGATCATAATATATATGTGGACATTATATTCATGTTTATTATTTATTGTTTATGTTATGGATGGCCTATGGAATATAATGTAGTAGATGGATGGACTATGAGATGTAATATTTATTGAGAAAGGCTTTGGAAAAAAAAAACTGGAAATATTTAGTGTGAAAGGCGCTGGGAAAAAAAAAAAAAAACGCAAATTCAACCCGACCCGAACAATTCGGGTCGGGTCGGGTCATTATGTGAAGGTCATGGCTTGCGGGTCACACGGATCGGGTCATTTTATGGGTTGGGCGGGCTATTGTTCACCCCTATATGAATGTTCTTGAAGTTACCGGGAATATTTCGCATTGTCCCTTTTCAGAAGAAAGGAAGATTGTGCGACATTTTAGACGAATTTGGTTCTATTTTTATTTTTGTTGATTTTGCGTGGTGCAAAAGCTACCTTTGAGCATCGGGAAATTTGGTGTAACGAAAAGGATAGCGACAGAAAAATAGAAAAGCAAATTATATTATTATATGCTAATGAAAGGATATGATGAGATCTTCGACTATCGAACTTTTGTTCTGCATCAAAGAAATTGCTTGGAACTTTCTCATCTATATGTAGCCTTTGCGAAATTGGTCAAGCCCCTTTCTCACGCAAATAATTATAAAAACTATTTTACAAGGTGTCTCGACTCTCGATCGAGATGCTTCTTTACAAAACATGAATTACGCTCATTAATCTATTTATCTTCTTAAGTTTGTATATAACTTTTAATTTACAATATTGACATTGAATGAGATTCTTGCAAGTAATAATAAATATAAAAATGAAGATTATGGGTCATTTATTCTATTTTTCTAGGTTTTTGTTTACCATTTCTCAAGTTAATTGCAGTCTCACTTCTTTTAAAAAAATAAAAAATAAATTGATGATAAAAATGTTTGGCAATACAAAATTTTAAATTTATAAATTGATATGTATTGACGTAATATGTAAGATTATAAAATATACCTAACATAACATATAAAATCATATTAATTTATAAATTTATTTTTATAAAATCAATAATTCACAATTTACAAAGCCTTATAAAAAGAAAAAAGAAAAAAAAAACTACAAAAGCAAATAAGTAAAACTAAAAGCATCATTTTGCAATTCAGTAGCTCTATAGGGGTGGGTAGGTGGCGTTGTGGTCCAATTAGGGTTGGAGTCTCTATATAAAGAAGGCGAAGATCTAGTTGCTTCTATCGAAAGTTATTTATGGTATAGCGGCCATACTTACGAGTGAAAGCAAGAAATTAACAATAGCTGAGGTCATGTTACTGAGAAGAGGGAAAGGGAGATTAGAGCTACTGGAAGTTGTGGGAATGGGCTGTTTGGGATGAAAGAAAGGAAGAAAGTTCTGATCTTTGCGGAGTTGATTCTTCCCAAAGCCGCCCATTCCAATGACTTCCGGCGGTTCCTCCCTTTCCCTTCCATCTCTACCCATTTTACCCGTTTGGGCTTCTGCTATTCTGCCTCGTTGAGTAATCCGTACAAGGTATAATTATTTTTTTTCTTCTCTTTTTGTTAACATTTGTTTTTCTTATTCTTTTTCGCCACCCGCCGGCAGTAAGAGGGAAACGGATTGAAAGAGAACAAAGTCAAGTGTTTAGATCTGAATATAAGATACTCTATCTTTTTTTACAGGATAATTATAAGATGCAGTTTCATATAGTGGATCATGTTATTTTTCAGATTAGGGTTCTTGTATAAATCCGGTGGGCAACCCTGTTTGGATCTCGGTAATAATGAGGGGAAAATAATCTGGGAAATTGATTATTATTATTTTTGGATTGATTTATTTCTGGGTACTATAATTTTTGCAATGATATTTAAATAATCTACTATTTGTTTGGTTTGATGCTGGATCAGTGGAAAAAACGCGACTCAAACCTTATGGGCCGGCCACTGGGTTGAGGACTTGTACTCTGACGCTATTATAATATGGGGACTCTAAAAGCTAAATAAATAATCCGGTCACTTCCCATTAAAGTTTGGATTAACAGCTTACAATATAAGTTAAATTATAAAATTTGAATTATGTTAAGACTGCAATGGAATGTCGAAGTCAAATGGTAAATCTCATTAATGACCGATTGAGATGGAGTTCAACAGAGCTAAATTTGAGCGATTGGTAGATATGGACGGTGCGCTACAAATTCAATCATTTAAAAGATGGAACATATGGCCTTTGAAGTTGATAATTTTAATATTTCCTTAGAAGAGAAGTGGTAAAAGCATTGATATTGGTTTAGCTATTTTATTTTTTAAAATTTGACTAATAAGTAACTTTTTTTCTTTTAGCTAATCATTCAAAAGTTGAAATTTATACTGGATTAACTATTATTTTTTCTATAATAATAAAATATTATTTTATTATTTTTTATTATTTATATTAAATTATTTTTTATTTTTTAAATACTTTTTATTTTTATTTCACAATATCCAATATTATCCAAGAATCATACATTTCAACTTTTACAACGGAACAATGACATCGGAATTTATATACGTATAAATCGAATAATTGAATCTCATCTGCTAACATATTTTATAAAATGTGAAGGATTTTTAACTAAGTATGAGAAGGAAACTTGGTCGCAGGTGGGAAAACGAAAGGGATCAGCTATACGAAAAATGATTAAATATTTAATATGAAGAGCTACGGTTCATTTCAAATATGACTTCTCTTTTAAAAATATTGTAACTCATCTTGTAAATGAAAATGATTTAACTAATTCGATATAGAATTTTTTCATCAGATTGGCTAAATTATAAAGAGCACCGGCATTTGGCTAACGGCAACTTCTTACAAGTTTGAACAGCCATGTTTGACATAGTGCATCATCTGGCTGCCAGGTTACCCCATAAAGGACGTTATTCCATCCAGTCTCATCTCTACACATTTAGACATGAACAACACATAGTCATCAGATCCAAATAATACCGTTTCGGGTGAAAACAGTAAAAAAAAAAAAAAAAAACAAATTATCCAATAAAAAAAAAAAAAAGTGTTTTTACAAATAAAAGGGACTTGTCCCGGTGTTAAACATCTTAACACAGCATCCAATCTAAACGCTAACTTAGGGCAAAGAACACCAGCGCTCACACGTAACTGGGCGAAAAAGTAGGAGAAAAGAATGGTAGTACAGGTACTTTGTGGCCATGGCAGGCAGGCATATCTCTGATGAAATGATACTGCTGTTTGCGATCCTTATTCAACCTTTATTTGTTATTGGTCAATGGGTTTGGCAGTTTTGGACCTTTGGTCTTGTGCTACTTGTTTGTAAACTTTTAGGTTCATTTGGTGCAGCACCTCTTGCCGTTACAGGCCTAAGCCTCTTTGCCTTCCCAACGGTGGCATCTATATATAACCAAGAAAAATATTTTAATTACAAAAAAATAAATTGACATGATATATTATGTTATAAGATGATATTATAAATTTATTTTTATTATAAAATAAATATAATGGATCATATAAAATAACATCAATTTATAAATTTACGAATAAATTTGATGCTCACAAAAGTATAAAATTAAGAGCTTAATCTCTTTGTAATAAATTTGCTGGTGCATACTAGTGTTATGGGATCATATAATTAGAACATTATTAATGCATTTGTTAATTGAAAAATGATAGTATGACTCTCAAATATGCTTATTAAATATGTCTACTTATATATTTTTATTTTTTAATTTTTTTAATAGTTAAAGAAGTTACTATTAGTGATTTATTTTTTATTTTTTTAATAATTAAGAGTATTTAAAAAATACTTAAAAAAATTCATTTATGCTAATGTGTATATTTGGAGTGACCCTAACATTTTCCTTGTTAATTTGTTTTGAAAATTAATTTTTAACAATTATTCCTTATTTCATCCTTTTTGATTTACCATGTCAATGAGTAAGCAAAGCTGACATGGCAACATTCATAAACTCATGTGGGAAGAGGTGCGGGCGGACTATGTACCCTCCCTGTAAAATCTAGGAAGAGAAGCTGGCGTGGTTAATGTGAAGGTCGTGTCCCACCATTGACCAAAGTCGTCAACATGCAAATCAAAGGTGAATGGCACTAGATGTATGAGGCCACTCCGAATGCCTAAGTCAATAAAGTATATCGTATAATCGTTCAAAGATATTATCCAAAATAGTTTTAGAGAGTTATCTAATATCTATATATATATAGGCATGAAGATGTATTAGATCAATACTGTGATTAAATTACCTTTATGTGATATATTAGCCGTGAAATTTATTTCTAGATAATTGGAATAGTCTACATATCATGGCTTATCAACCTTATTAACAAGGAGAGTATTGGGCCGTAGTGGGCCTTTAGCATGTGGTTTGGGTTGGGCCAATATTCGACCCTCCAGTTAATGTTGCCAGTGCAGACGTGGAGGCAATGGTAGAGTAAATTAAGGTGGCTGGACTGACATATATGTTAACATGGAAGAGAGCATGATTAGCTTGTGCATGTTTGGATAATTGAGTGATATGATATTATTTTGTTATAATTTAATATTTTATCATTATTTTTTAAATTGTAGGCTAAACATTACACCAAGATAACGATAAAGTAATAACTTAATAAGACGGAACAGAGGGAAAACAAAGAAAAACTACCTGCATACTTCTAACTAAACAATCCGGTTAAGATAAATTAGACAGGAGAAAGTAAGAAGACAGCAAACCTGTGGAAAGCTGCTGTCTGCGTCGAACAACGTGTAACCCAGCTTTGTCCATTAGAAAATAAGTTATATTCATGTACATATGCTATTGTATCAGTACGATAATATTCTTTATGATTGATGGCATATTGTCATGATCAGTCTAGCTCGTTAATTTTTATTTGTATCATTTTGTAACGAGTTCTAAGAATATTTGGCCAGTCCTTGAAGTTGATGCCCCCACAAGTGCATAAGCATGCACTGATTAATGGGCGATAAAAACGCAAAGCATTAATACTGAATCTGTTCGTTTTCCATGCAAAGAGTTGGACGGGAATCACTATCTAAATAAAATAATCGCATTAACGACAGGAATATTGTGACATATATTCGACCACCTTTAATATTGTTCATAAATATTCAGATATTTTACCAGTCTTAATTTGTTTGGTCCAAAATGCGCATGTTCTTAATTTATGGTGTCTATCAAAGGATAGTCCTTGATATTCTTTCTGATGCTAACAGATCATGTAATTATTGTATAGCAAGTCAATGAAGGAGAGAACCGATCGACCCCACATATATAGACCCAGGCCGGGTTTCAAAGCGCTGATGGCAGGCAGCAACAAAAAGTTATAAGCATGCATGCAAGAATATACTCGATCGAAGCTGAACATATATAATAGAAAGAAGTTGCTCACTAAACAGTAAAAAATAGCCATGGTGAGCCCCCTGAGTGGTCTATATATGTAAAGATGACTCATCAATCAGCACCATATATATATGATTCTCTCGGCCATGATCCCCTCATGGAAAATTCTTCCCCTACTTATATGATCATTCATGAACCCCACACCAATCAGCCAAACCACTACAGACCTCTTCCTGCATGCAGTACCACCACACGCTAAATTCTCTGATATATCACTAATTGCGTGCAGATTAACATAGAACATAAACATATATAGTAGATCACTGGATTTCATGTTACACTTAAGAACGACTTAAAGAGTGAAGGAATTTAGGATTATGAGATGATATAACGTACAATTTGTCTGTGGTTAATTTCAAGTTTGGCTGCAGATCTTAAAATCAAATATTGTTAGAAGAAAAAGACTTTAACTGAATTGTAGATTTATTTTAATGAGATTCCATTAAAGAGAAGTCTCCTTCACACGCGGTCCCGAGAGGTGCAAGTTGTGAGGCAGGGGCTGCAAGCAGTGCTGCCCAAATGGGGAAAGCATAAATCAAAATCTTCTTTATCGATTGTAGAAAAAGAATGAGCTGAATGGGGATAAGTACTTTAGGAATGGGCACACATCCACCTCATACTCATTGCTCTGAAAGATTATGGGACCTTACCAATTATAGCCAGTTGCAATGATTCTCCCCTCCCCAAAGTAAGGATTCTTTCGTCAGAGACTCTCGCCTGCTGCTTTCTCTCTTTTGTCCCTTTTCCGTTGTGCGTGCCTGTCTTTACGTATTCTCCGTTAATGATATTCGTTACTCGAACTCTTTCATGGTTATACTTTTATATATAATGGGATATGCTGTAATTTTATTTTTTATTTTTTTAAAAAAAACCCAATTGATCTTGTCCTAGCTAAAATATTTGAATTTAGGCGTTTAAATAAATCCACAATTTGAGATAAAAATATATGTGTCTTCTAAACTGATCAGAAAACCAGGATCTTGATTTAGAAGTAATAGAAACCGACAAAAAGCAATGAGGAAGGAGCTATGGGGGAGCTGACAGCTGGAAGAATAAGTAGCAGTGACCGATCCGTATTGGCCGGTGTTAGAAAGATATTGTCCCGACTTTGATGATGAGAGCAGGATAACGCTTTCGCGGTGGGGGATTCCCCAGCTTTTTGCTTTCTTCTCCATCGTTCTCTGCAACTTGCATGCTTGCCTAATCCCTGATGCCACGCCTCTGATCTCTCTCTCTCTCTGTCTCTCACTCTCTCTGTGTGGCGAGAATTTAACAGCTAGCCAAAATGATCCCAGCTGATCATTTCGGGAGAAGTGACACCAAATAATTATGATCATTGCATATGCTAGCTAGTAGTTGCCTCTTACACGGATCGTATCCCATGCTACAAGTGTCGTTGCCATGCATACTGCAAATTAATCAACGAGGTTAACAAGAACGCATCTGGTAAAGAAATAAAACTTTTTACTGCATATTACTGCAAGATCATGAGTACTTAGTGTGATCATAATTAAGGAACTAAGCCACTACGTACGCGCGCACAAGTTTGATCTGCATGAACAAAATATTACTATAAATGGCTTACAAATATATATATATATATATATATATATATAGTCTGGTTCTGTTGTACGTATTGATTAATCTACAGCAGTGCTCGTGGTAGATTAATACGCCTCATGAAGTAGAATTACAGGTTAATGGTTTGCTTTTGTACAGGTACATGCACCTTGCTTGTGATCGCTATATAAGTTAACGCAGGACCACATGCACCTTGCTTGTGATGGCTTACATGATCTATGTATGTATGTGTTGATATATATATATATATATATATATATATATATATATATAATATCTTTGCACAAATTAAGCTCTTTAATTTGTTAAAAAATTGTGTAGCAAAATAATCAATTAATAAATAATTAAATGACAGTCATAGAAAAATAACTCCAACATTCAAAATACACTAGAAGAAAAATTGGTTTTTGTGGTCAATTTATTGCAACAAAAATAGTATTCGCAACTAATTTAAATACTATTTTCGTTGTAATAAATTGGCCACAAAAATCCGTTTTTCTTGTAGTAATAATCAAAGGTAGGAACATCATGATATATAAGTTTTACTGGCGTTTACGTGCACTGCAACTAGATCTTCAAATCAACATCTGTTCTAAATATATGATACAAAAAGAACGACAACAACAAAATGTGTAAACAACCCGATCGAGCTTTTCATATATAAATGCCAGCAATAATCTAGATTCTCATGATGGGTATCAGTAGGATTCTTTTCACTTAATTAATATTGCATTCAAATGGTGCAGTAGTACTACACTACTACTCTATTAAGATTTAAAAGATTTGATGAAATGTTTCCTAATGGTACTTTCATATTTTCTAATAGTAGATGCAATGTTTGATGGAAAAAAAAAAGATTTAAAAGATTGCCCATTTAAATGCCCTAATTGTCCTAGAGTTTACCGTTTCATTTTTTTGCGGCGAGGACCATGCACCAATAAGAGTCGTCAGTTGATCAGGTACCTAGTAAATGATGGAAGGCATATATAAATAATATTGGTCTAATTCTGGATTTTCTTTTTTGAAAAGCGAGAACATAGAATATCATGAATTTTATGGCGACAGATTTTATTCCTTCATAAATCTCGTGAGAGAAATGCTAGAGGATTTGGAATTGGCACAACTATTTCTCTATAAATAGGGGTTTTGAAAGTCTTAATTTCAAGGTCATCCGAAACACTCAGTTGATCAGTACTTTCTTACACACCCCCCTGACCTCTTCCCTTTCTCCACTCAGTACTCTATGATCCCCTCTCTCTCCTCTCTTATCTTCCCTCAGCTTTCATCGTAAAAGGCTCATGCAGGAAGTCCTCTATGGGGCCATTAGATCGAAGGCTGTAAAATGCTTAGTATTTTTTTTTTTTTTCAAGTAGAGGGGGCAGTAGTGGTGATGTTGTTGACAGAAGATAGAGAGCACAGATGATGAAATGCAAATTGGAGCGGCAGCATCTCACTCCTTTGTGCTCCCTATTCTTCTGTCATCACCCTCCATCAGCTCCTGAGGATCATCTGATCATCTTCATATATTCTAACAAAAAAGTAGTCTAGCTAGCATATATCACTGCCATACTGAAGTTAATTAAACATGATCTAATTACAATATCCACTCTCTATACAGAGCATTTTAGTATTATCTTCGTATATGCTCCCGTACGTACTGCTTCTGTGCTCCTGTATATATAAGCCCTAGCTAGCTACTGATCTCTGTATTACGTACTTCTTCGGTCCTGACATCAGATTCTACGATTTTGTTGAGGTTATTTGGGTCAAGACTATAGTTCTAGTCAGAGATCTAGCTAACAAATTAAGAAGTACTTTCTCCTTTCTTCATCATCAAGGTTATAATATATATATATATATATATATATATATTGGACGTTCTGGGAAAACTGTAGCATGTCAAACATATGGTCTCTAGCCCTGGAAACTGATTTCTATTATTTTTGAGTCCAGTGATTGGTACCAATATCAACTGTTTCACTTTCGTCGGCCATCGCATAACTGATCAAAGGCTTGATACCCTTAGATAACCTAGAGGCAGTAGTCCTATATATATATAGGACTATGGATTTGTTCATCATGTACGTGCATCCGCCTCTTACTAATTTCATCTGTCAAATTAAATCCCCTAATTGCTTGCTTACAATTGCGAGCTATGCTTTCTGATCCCCTTTCTATTATGATCAAGGCGCATCATTTTTTTTTTTGTTTTTTTTGGGGGGAGGGGGGGGGGGGGGGGNTACATGCATGCATATATATATCTTTATATATATATATATGTATACTAACATGATAAATTCAAGTGTATAATATTCTGAACGGTCGGTTTATATTTCATGTAACGAATTCTTTGGAAATTAAGGATATTATGCCTTGGTGTTAATAAGCAATACATTATTTTTCTGCATTAGTCTAGTTACGATATTCATGATCTCATGCATATTATATACAGCTAGCCAGAAATTATTGATCTGATAGTTTGTATATATATATATATATATAAGATATACATGCATGCATATATTCTCACCCAAAATAAATTAGCACTATTATTTGTTCGGAACTAAGAAGGAATTAATCTTATAATTAGCTTCAAGAAAACCAGTATTAATTCCCTCAGTTTTTCTGCATTTTAATTTTGGGGTTCTTAATTCGAAGGACATTTTTCGATTTAATTATATGTTAATTAATGAATAAACTGGCTGCATGCAGCCTTTTGCAATGAATTGCAAAATCTTGTGTGTATATATACACACACATACACTCTGTAATTCTAAGGGGTGTGATCACGAAACGGTATACCCCTTGGGATGACACCCTTTTCATGGTAATGGTTTCCATAAGGGGTGATGTTTAAGGAAGTGTCAAGAGGCACAACCTTTTGAGCTATCTGACTAATTAAGTGTTAAAAGACACAACCTTTTAATTTAGTCAAAAAAAGATTGTGTCACTTCTTAAGGTTGTGTTATTTGCCAACTATTGAGTTACTAATGATTGTGCTATTTGCCAACCGGTGCATGATGACCTATAAATAGGGGTCATTGGTCCACAATTTAACTTACTTAATTTTTTTTATTTATTACCAACTTGTGGTATAAATACCCTCACGGAATTGTCATCATTTTATCATTTTATCAATTTTACGTTCAATTTTTTTTCATTTTGTTTCTCCATTTTTCTACACACTTGACCCATAACAAATAGTAATAATAATAACAAATACTAATTGCAATCACATTCAACTCTTACCAGATTATTTGAGAATCTGAAGCAGATCAGAAACCAACTTTCCATGGGCAATCCATGGATCAAATATTTTTTAAATATCCAATCTTTCTTTTTTCTTTTTCATTTTTTAAAATTTTCAAGAGAATAGATGTTACTTATCATAAAAGTTATTTTATAATTTAATATATCAAATCAAGATATAACGTTGGTCTATAGATTTAGGTTCGGTTTGGCCAAGCCAAAATTCTCATCTTAAACAAAAATTCTCATCTCATCATTACAACTTTCTCAAATCCTCATACAAAATATAATAAATAATTTAACTTTTTCTTAACTTTTTCAAACTCCAAAACAATAATAATATTAAAATATAATATTTTAATATTTTATCTTCAAACTCAAAATTCTCATATGAGAATTCTTAGTGGCCAAGCACTTTTAGAAAATTTCTTAGCTAAAACATGATTTCTCCTACTTGAAAGTACTCATTCGCGGTTTTTCGAAAACACTCATCAGGGGAGGCCAGCTAGCTGGAGCACACGCGTGTGTATATATATATGTGTGTGTATATATATATATATATATAATATAGTCTGATCGTGATATTGCCACGCACCTAAACATCAATATCTACGTACCTACCTGCATATTGAAATGGCAAGAATATTAGCTGGTGATGATCAATCTTTTAATTCATACATGTTTATATTTAGGTGGCCACAAGATCGCTGTGTTTTTTTTTCAATTGAACTCATGACTGTGGCCTGTGATCAATTGAGTACTGAAAAGTAATGGATTCTTGCTGCATGCCTAAATAATTAGTTGAACACATGCATTTAATTTGTCTACCATTCTTCCAACTAACGGTCCATCAATTATTTATGCAATCTAGAAACTTGTCTTTGAGCTTCATCTTCCAACAACCCTATAACTGGTGATACTACATATATATAATAAACCTGATCCTATCTCCACTGTATTGATCTTGACCTTAGTCTCTATAACACAGCAGTACTTCTCCTGCTACCTTTTGCAACTTATTATAAGCTTCAGAAACATAATGCCTTTCCATAGACATCCACCTCCACCCCTATTCCCAGATCCATTAGGCCCATCTCCTCCTCCGCCGCGTCCACACATTGACGGTCCTTTGCTGCCAGCTCCTCCAGGTCCTAAATTCTATCCTCCTCAGCCACTGCTGCCAGTACCACAGCACCATCATTCTCCAAGACCAGCCCCACCACCTTATGGTCATGATGCACCACTACCCCCGGCCGCCGGTAACCCTCTACCACCATTTGTAAACCCACATCGTCCTCCTCCACTCAGGTACTATCGCCCTACGTCGCGTTACTAGCATCCGGGAAAGTATACCGATCGAAGAAGCTAGCTCGATCACATTTGTTCTTTTGCCATCTCTTTCAAAAGGAGAAATAAAATATCTTCTCCAGTCTTAGTTACGCAAGGTGTAATTTTGGAAAAATATTGACTTTTTATTTGATACGTTAGTAGTCCATATATAGTCCGCGGACTGTTTGTGTTCAATTGTGACGTTTATATTAATACGAGTAATGTTATATATAATTTTTAAATAAATAAACTTTATATAAGTTTCTTTTGTAAAAAAGTGAATTTTATTAATAAAAAATAATGTTTTTACATTTTTTTATATGAGATTCAATTTTTTACAGAGGTTTATATGAGATTTATTTATTTAAAACTTATACAAATCATTTCTTTTATAACACCTAGTTTTCGATCGAGCAGATCAGAAATTTAAGGATTCCGAAAGAGCTTAATAGAGCTTATTATGATCAGGTGTCCCAATAGAAAACCTTTGTCTTCGAAAGCTTCAATTACATGACATTTCTATTTGCAAGCCATAGAACACACTATCTATATTACTTATATGATAAAATTTAATTTATAAAATTTAAAATTTCTCTTTGAAATCAAATAATTTCATATAAATATTTTGATAAGTGAGTTATCCACACTGAATTATAAATAAAAATTTTCAAAATAAATACAACATCCATGTACATTTAAAATAAGCTAGCTAGACTTGCATGCGTTTTGTTAATGGAAAGAAATTGGCTGGCATATATAAGAAATAATGCTACATACAGTCACTTTTACGTACTCTCTGCGCACTCTAGTGATATGATTGGCTGAATTAATTTTTTTTAATACACAACCAATTATATCACTAGAATACACAAAAGAGTATGCAAAAATGACTGCATATAAAATTTTTGATATAAGAAATGACCGACATAAGAAGACATCACATTATATAAGCGTCTACACAAGAAGGGCAACAATTGAAATAAAAGAGGCTCATTTATGTAAGACAGTTAACATGGTGCCAAGCGCTAACAAGACATGCATGTGCAGTTCAATATCTATTAAGATCTCATCTATTAAGATCTCGTTTGGAATTTAGATTCAATTGAGATTAACTCAATTTAATTTATAATCTCAATTGAATCTAATTTTAAGCTGAATGTAACATCAAAATACTCAACTTTCAAATTACTAAACTCATCATAATTCAAAACCTCTTTATACGTGGGACCCATAACTTTTTTCAACTCAATACCTATTTACATGTGAGATCCACAACATTTTTTAACTTTTTATAAATACATGTAAATTTATTTTAATATGATCTAAACACATCTTAGGTGAGCTCTATAAAACTCAATCTACCATATCAACTCATTTCTATTTATAAATAATTTAACTCATTTCAACATCCAAACGTGGCATAATTTTTTACTGTTAAAATCTTTTGCAACTTCAAAAAATTTGCAATTATATATGTATCTCTATTAATTCTCATAAGAAAATTAATGGAATGATTGTAACACATTGATATCACATGTTAGCTTTGGTTGACTGCAGAGAAATGATATGCCACGTTTAATCTTGGATAGATTGATGATATAACATATTGATATTATGTGTTAGCCTTTCGTTGTTTTTTTTTATAAAAATTTTATTATTATTATTTTTTAACATTCGGGAAGAGGCTGGTTTGGAATCTAAGACCTCCATTTTAAAGGCTCAAGGGATATGAAAATTAAGCCACGGGCCTCTGGTGTGTTAGTCTTTAATTGATGAAGAGGAAAAATATACCACGTTTTAATATTGGTATGAACAATTAAAAACTAATACATTAACATGATGAGTACATCCTGCGGTTAAGTTTTATTGAGTTTTGTTATATATAAGTAAAGTTGTGTATTAATCTGCGTATCAATACTGATTCATTCATACTTAAAATTTAAATTAACACTGTTTTTAATAAAATTTTCTTTTTGATCGATCACATTAAATTAGTAAGTAGATTAGTACACAATTATACTTGCAACTAGATTTTTCTATTTTTACTAGTGTGACGTGATATTAATACACTTTTCCACAATTGATAAAGTGATTTTAAGGGACATACAGATATAAAGGACTGAGGAATTATGGAACTGACATTCGCTTTTCCAAAAATTTAAGAAATATTATTGCCATGATATGTTTGTTACCTTGCTTGATTTTTTAAAAAGTATTTTTTAAATTTTTTTAAATATGTAATAATTTTTTTAAATATTTTTAAAAAATTAAAATACACTAACAATCAAAATCAGGACAAACATAAAGAGCAAACTAATATTTTCCATAATAAAAGGGTTGGTCTCTCAGAATGAAACGAGTGAACGTATTGATTTGTGGGTAGAAATATTTATAAGAGCTTAAAAAAGAAGTGGGCCTTATTTCATACAAGTGTAATGACACTAATGTGGCCTTTTATTATTGGGCCGGGCTCCATCACCAAATAGAATTCTCTCCCTTCCCCTCGCCTCTCCCCGCAGTCGTACTCAAAACCTGCTCTGCTCTTTCCTTCCTCTCGCTGCGCCCGGCCGTCACCACCTTTGTTCAGTGTGAGACTCACTCTCTCTCTCTCTCTCTCTCTCTCTCTCTCTCTCGCTTCCCCTCTATATACATAGATAGATAGAGTTGAGCTACTTTTACTCTTTTTGTTAACTAATCGCAAATTCTCAGGGGAAAAAATGAATATAGCAAGTAGTCTGTGAAAAGGTAGGGGCATCACTTCTCGGTGAAAATTTGAGGGTAATGATATATGTTTTAATGTCAAAGAAGATTGCTTTAATACAAACGTAAGTAAAAAGAAGATTGATTTCATTCAAGTTGGGGCCCGAGGAGATAAGAGCAAGGTTGGAAAAAGAATACGGGTTGATATTCAAGGGAAACTTCGTGGCATATCTCTAAAATGGAATGTATTGCTCTGTATAATTTTGAATGTGATGATGGAATTCTGTAGGCTGCCCCAACTAGATGGTGTATAGGAATTAATCGAGTTCTTAAATTAGTTATAAAAGACGTGGTCTTGCTTGATTGCGTATTTCATGAGACTTGTTAGTCTCCACTTGGAAATGTAATGTTTAAGTTATTGGCTCTATTTCTTATACTGCATCTAAGTCCATTATCTTATCCCAATTGTTTTTCGTTGCATCTTTTAGATCTTATCTGGATCAGTTTTTTTTTAACGGTGTTTTAAAAGCTACTTTGCTTTTCTGATTGGATGCTAAATAATCTCAATTGGTTGGACAAAAATATCATGGTCTTGGTATCCAGTGACGAGTCATAAACTTTATTGGTGTTTTTAAATATTTTTTTTATAATGAGTAAGAAACTTTATTCCCAAGAATAGGCAAAGCCCAAGTACACTATACAAAGGAAATACCTAGATCTCTCTAAAAACAAAAGAAATGCGAATACAAATATTTAATATTGCTACCACATCAGAACTTTAATATCTTCTTCTCCACTTCAGGTTCTAAGCAAAGAAGCTTCTGAAATTCCAAAGTGATAATGAAATTCTAATTTCTTTTTGAATTTCTTTGAGTTAATACATAAATGGGTTTGTTCAATGGGACTTCTCTTTCTCTCTCTAGTGGGTTTAAGCTTGGTGTGTGTATGTGTGTGTTTGGGGGGTACGTTCATGCCCCATTGGGTGTGTGAAACTTAACAATGTATTGTATGCTATCCCTATAAGATCCTTTTCTGGTCTTTCTTCTCCACATAATTTGTAATTTGTATTAATTGCAGCCTTGTCTTGTTTTACATTCTGAATTGTTTTTTTTGGTTCTCATAGTCTAATTCCAAGAGAAGAAATGATAAAGAGGCGATTCTACAGGCTAGAACATGCTGATAAAGATCAGGCCTCAGATTCATCATCATCCTCTGACTCTGAATTAGAAGCAGAAGCCATAGATGATTCAGATGATGATGTAGTTGCAGAAGTCAAAGAGAATGAAGAATCTTGCTCTACCTCGTCTGGTTGGTTCAATCTTATTTCCTTTTCTTCTTTCTCTAGATATCAATTGATTGTTTGTATATGTTGCATTTTTATTAGGACTTATGCTCATCCTTCTTTTTTCATTGGTTCCTGAGTAGGGTGATGCAGGAAAATCTACTGTTATTTCATGCAAAATCCCATGCATACTTACTATTATCTCTGTTTTGTGAACATCTTGTCGTGTCACCTAGAACCTTATAGACTTTTCCACCTACAAAAATCTCATTGATTCCAATTTATTTTATGCTTCTTTTTTCATTTATTTGGCTGGTTTCAGGATATGAGGGTGAGGATAGCTCAGCAAATGAGGTTGATCTTGACTCATCGGGTAGGATTTACTGTATTTTCTGCATCGCTGGAATTCTGTAATCTTGCTGTTGAGATACATTGACATGCATTAGTCCTATATCCACTATGATAATATTAATTTTTTTTTTTATATGTACGAAAGAGTGCTATGGTAATATTACTACTATGCTTTTTTCATGACCAAGCAACAGAATATATGGGATTGTACAAGCTCTATTGATGAATATCTATGTGTTGTGTTTGTTTAAGCCCTTTTTTGTATTTATAAGTACAAATAGAATTTAGGCATCATAAAAACTCATAAACTGGCTATAAAATTAGAGGTTTCAAGGATTTACCTCTCATGAACTTTTTTTTTTTTGGTCAGGTATTAGGACCAATGTTGTTGATTCTTTTTTTATAAATAAGTAAACAATATTAGTAATAAGGATCGGCATAGCCCAAGTACACAAGATGGTATACAAGAGTTTGATGTTATTATAAACACATTTGTATTTAAGATTGCTTTTGCACTCTGTAGTTTAAGCAACGCTTGAACAAGGATTTTGATTTTCCCTTTTCATGGAAGGATAACTTTTAGTGCTTCAAATTGAATATTATATATATTGGACCTGCCCTTCCTTTTGCAGGAATCCCAAAAAAAGAAATGTATCTTGTGAACACGGAAAGATTTTCTCCCTCAAAATATTTGTGCCCATTAATGGTTGCTCCTAAAAGTAAAAGAGGACATTTGTATCCAGTACCTGAACTTTCTGACCTTATTTAAAGCTTCAGTTATTTTCTTACTGACTGGCTTACAATTACACAAGTCAGCACTTCTTATGATGTCGGTTTAAATATTGGTGCTTTCAAGATGGATAGAGGCGATGGACGTATAGTTATAGCTTTTCTGAATCCTTGTTGGGGATTTGTATTTGGAAGTCTATTAAGAAGGCGGTCCACCTTTAAGTGGGGATCAATTTCAGCACGATATGTGGTGTAGGCCCTGTTCAATCTGTGAGAATTTTGAAGTTGGATATTTTATGAGTAGAGGGGTCTAGGACGTACTGCATTTCCTTGGCAAAGTTCTTGCCCTCTATAATGATTTCAAGGGGTTCTAATTGTAATCTTAACTGGTTCTTTTGGATTATAGGCTTAGATGTGGGTTGAGCTTTTTTGAGTCGTGACAAAGGAATATAGGGAAAATTGTGATCGACTCCTTATTTGTTTGTTGGCTTGTCAATGATGATTTATTGCTTTGTTTGTAAATATACTTGGGGAATGGCACTTCTAACACCCACAACAATGGGGAGGTGGGTATGGTTTCAGTTTAACTCTCATGGGGAGTGTGTGAGTCATTTACCAATGCGTGCACACACACATAAACTATGGGTAATGCCATGGTTGAGTACATTCCTTGATATTTGATGTGATTGCTGAATGGCAGGTCTAACCATAGTGGACGATGATGCTGAAACCGGAAATGAAAGACAAATCCTTACTGATAGTCATTTGTCTGGTAAATGTGGTTCTGAAGCACTGGAGACACATTCCAATATCATGGCTGAAAAAGAATTGTTACCAGCAGATATTCCAGCCTGTATAATGAAATGCAAATCAGTTTTCAAGTGCCGGATATGCCCTAGAATTATCTGTTTGAATGAAGAGACTCTAAGGGCTCATCTAGACTCCAAGGTGAGATGTCTCGCATATTTCTTCCTCTCCTCTTCATTCCCCTCATTTTTACGAGGGTTAATCTCTCTCACCTTGGTTTGGCAAGGATGATGGTAGTTGATTTGAATGATGGATGATAGCTCAGGTAGTAACACTCCTTATACCTTTATATTTCTTAGCATTTGTGTGCTTAGTCAATTACGTAGTCTTTGGTTCTAAAAGTGAGGAACTCAAGTTGGCATGATAAATTTAGAGGAAAAGTTGTGTCTGTGCACGAACTCACCTCAGCCATCACTATCCTGCTGTGTCGGAGTATTCTTCTTTGTTATGATTAGGGCACCATGTGTACTTGTGTATACCTCTAGTGTACTTGGGCTATGCCTATCTTTATATCAATGAAATATCTTATTACTTATAAAAAAAAATGATTAGGGCACCATGTCGTCTTTCTCATATGTTCTGGCAACTACTTAATAGTGCTCTCAGGCACTTACTCTCCTTACCTTTTATTTCTGAAAATAAGTACCTTTGGCCAATTTCGTAGTACGTGGTTTGGTAACATGTACTTCTATTTGTCGTAATGAAGCAAGATGAGAGTAATGTCTCATAACTCACCTTAGCCACCACCCTCCCGGGTTTCTGTATGTTGTGCCATTAGCCCTCGAGTTTATTTGATTTGTGAGAATCATCACCATATTGTACTTTGTTAGAGGGCCTTACCTTGTTGTCCTAATTATTACTCTTTCAATATCTTAGAGACATGCTCGATCTGAGAAATTACTGAATGAAGGTAGACTGAAGGCTATACTCAACAGTGATGGGGAAATTGAGAACCAAGAGACTCCCGCAGAGATGAATGCTCGAATTTTAGCTCTTCCGCTGGTTAGTATTTTTAATTTGAAAGTTCCAGCACAATGTTTTAAAAAATAGATTGAAGAGTACATCTTTATACAAGATGCTAATGTTTCTCTGCTAATGTCAGAATAACAAAAAAAGGAAAAGCAGAAACAGGCTTGGAGAGGAGAATAGAAAAATAAAGAAGGTAATTAAGGTTTTATATCTTGATGCTATCATTTAATCTGAGATTTAAGCTTATGTACGGTTTATCTGATTGCTTGATGTGAGTAGGAAATGGGATATGAAGAGAACATAAAGAAAGCAAGGAAGTTGACAAAAGGTTCATCCAAGAAAAGGCATAAAAATGAGAACTGAAGAACGTTGCGTATTTTTGTTTGCCTCACTGCTGGAGAAAATATGAAAGCTAGAGATGAATCAAGAATTTGAACATTTCTTCAGCTACTAACATTTAGACATTGCTCAGATTGATAACTTAATAGAGTGATCACTTTATACTGCCATGTTTCTTTTATTATCTTTCTTTGCCCTCCCTTTCTCTTGAGGTTGCGGGTTGTTTAATCTGGATCTGGATCTGTATCCTGTTCTATACTCTGTAATAGCCTAGGCGCTTGATTTTGGTTTAATAGTTCCAAAATTTTGTTATTCATGAAAATCAAAGCCATCGAATGTTGTGCGATTGGGTAGTTGTTTTTACTAGAGTTTTGTTACGGAGCAGCTAATTGTAGCAGTGCACACTGCACATACTACGTGGCTGCTTCTGAGTTTTTTATTTTATTTTATTTTATTTTATATATATATATATATATATATATAAACCAAAACGTGCGTTTGGCCTATAGAGTGAAACAGTCTAGTTTTTACTCTTCCATTTGTTTGGTTCTCGAGAAACTCCGAAGAAATATATTATGAAAAATTGAATTTGAGAACTACGCTATATGCTCTATTCCAACGATCAGTTTTGTAATTTTGAAGCATACGGCTGTTGTTTTCTAATTCTACGTCTTCTTAGCGACCAAACGAGATGCAAGCGTAGCTGGGTGTCTCTCCATGAGAAATTGTAACGAAGCTGGCTTTTTCTTGTCCAGGTTTTAGAAGATGGAATCAGGATCATGGCACATTGAGAAAGAGCTAATTTAAGAGGCGAGCCGTTCATAGATGTTGACAATGTCCCCGAAACTGGGTGCCTCTCCATTGTTGTGCTCGGTGCTTCTAGCAATCTCGCCAAGAAGAAGACTTGTTTACTCACTTTGAAAGGCACTGTAGTGCTTGGCTTCGATGGCTGTCGAAGAAGACGAAGGGGGGCTGTGAGGTGTTTTGGGGGGAGGGGGGAAGAGTGAGGGGCTTTTTCGTTTCGAGACTGAGGGCTAAGAGATGAGAGACAACAACTAGTGAATCGGATCAATGTTTTAGTGAACCCGGCCTACACGTAATGTGTGCAATGGCTTCCCCCAAATGGTGGCTTCCGCGAAGGATATTCTTACCATACATCTTCACGACCTTACCTTTTTCAAGCCTATGGTTTTAATTCGAATTCTAGTTTTTCTATGTTTTGCTCCTCCTCTCTTTGTTTTTCAGAATATATTTTATTAATCTTTGTAGTTTGGGATTATGACAGCTTCGTTTTTCTTTTCGTACGAATGCACATTCCAACTCAGCAATTGATGATGTACTTAGGATTTAAGCGTAAGAGATAGAAGGGGAAGGAAGAAGGGGTGAAGTTCCTCCAACTTAATAACCTCTTGCAGTTGCCATGAGAGTTGAGAGCACTGAGAGATGTTCAGGTTGCATAACGCATTGACGCAATGACATGTTCAGGTTGCATCATCATTTTCGATGCATCTTGAAAATTGACTCTGCACAATAGCAAACTGTTTGAACTACTTCAACATGGAATTGGAGTTTTAAGTATTAGAGATTTTCCTCCCTTCAACTATTCAACTAGAAAAGTTTCAAGCAGACTAGAGTATGTCGTCTTTATAACTTGTTAATCAAAAGCATTACTGAAAACAAAGAGTATGTTAAAGACCACACCACTTTTTCCATGTATTGAGGCAAAAGGAAGAAGAAAAGGGAGAGACATCAAAAATCTGTTGCAAAAATAAAATACAGCACTTTACAACACACCACCCCACACCCCAACATCCCCCCCCCCCCCCCCCCCCCCCCCCCCCCCCCCGGGCGCGGGTAGGGGGCCGATAACATCGGAGCTCTTCAAACCATTCAGTTGCTCAAAACACCCTCATTTATGAAGCTTTCTACCCGTTTGGATTCAAAAAACGTTTTATCTCATCTCATCATTACAATTTTTTCAAACTCCCACACAAAATCTAAAACAATATAATATTAAAAAATAATCTTATAACAATATTTTATTCAACTTCTATCTTTCATCTAAAACCATCTCATCTCATCTTTAAATCCAAACCATAAGCTCAAGAAAACATGCTAAGACCATTATTTAACCTTCCGATAAGTACTAAGACCATCAAAATTTCAAATGAAATAAGTACGCAGCAAGGTCCTCGACCCCGTCTTTAACAGTAATCTCTACCTTTATGAGTTCACTGGAAAAGCGAGCAACATCAACTCACATTAAACAACCTGAGCCACAGGTTCAGACGCACTGGATTCTTCCAGCCTGCAAATTACAGGTAGCCGATAAGAGACATAAGGTACACTTCAGGCCTTGTGCTGGTAAAAGTTAAAACATCTTATTTGCAACAGGATTTAAAGGTTGTAAGCCAGTAATATATACATAGGTTTTGCCTGTAATGACAAGATTGGGTATTGCAGAGTAACATCAGAGATGCTCAATGTAGCAAGATAATGACCCAGCATGAGAAATGCAGATATAATTTCGTCAGTCACTGAACTTCATTTTGTTAAATCAAGTTTCTGTGTAAATAGGTGAATCACTTGTATATGTCTCATGTACTTGGAATTTTCCTTTTGTGGTTTTATTGATATTTTATTACTTAGAAGAAAACTCAATGCGTTTGGGCATCATTTGGTAACTAAGATCTTGACTAGGTCCAAGGCTGTCGCTAGGTGGGATAGAAGAACCAAAGAACTACAACACATTACATTATATTATCATTGTTGTACATCACATTATACAACAACATTTAAGAAAGCTCATTGTTGCCTCTGGAGAATTTCAACTACACACCAATTTCTTATAACAAAGAAGAAAAATGACATGTACGTAGAGAAAAGTGCATGGTTTCTACCTTTGAATTCCTTCTCCAATTTCCATTCTGAAAAAACTCCCTATCTTCACAGGTGAGCCCACTTCCTTGGAAAGATTATTTAACAATGTCTGCAGAGTACCATGCAAAAAGAAATCAACTACATTTTGCAACACATACATGCTCAAATGCACGCACACATACATAAAAGAAGCCAGAAATTATGCATGCCTTCATGTTACAGAAACTTGTACCACATTCTATAGATGGATGAATGTGGCAGATGAAGAGGAACAATTCATAACCCATGTAACCTGTATACTTGGGCTCTTGCCTATTCTCATGATCAATAAAATTTTGTTTACCAATGAAAAAGAAAAATAATATTATTATGTTTTTACAATTTTATAGCTATCGTTGAATGTTTATTTTATCTTATCTTTTTGCTGTAAGTTTGTTTTGATTGAATATGCAGTAAGAAGTTGGGTTATTTTTATCACTTGTGGTAACAGATACTGATTATAGAACTGATTTTATCATGAATTGATTTTATCGTGAACTTTTTTTTGATAAATAAACAATTTTATTAATCAAAGAAAGGCAAAGCCTGAAGTACAACTCCACTGTCCCACCTAGGTGGGTACATTGGAAGTAAGAAATTCTTGAAAGGCCATGCCATTAAAATCTACCGCTATAGCCCATGTACAAAGAGTTCTAAAAAATAAACTTTTAAGCTCTTCCACTGATCTTTCCTGGTCTTCGAAAGTCCGATCATTTAGTTGTGCATGTGAACAATTGATAAAATTTATGATTATAAAATATATAATTGTGTACCTGGTCAAATTAAATATTTGAGTTAACTCAAACCATTTCTATTAAATGGATTGAAATGGGTCGTATTTGGGTTGAGCAATTTACTCCCATGACTTGACTTGACACGAACCACCTGTTTTACATGGCATGTTGCTTTGATTATGGTATATACTTAAGTTTGCAACATAACATTTTTGGTCCCCCCCCCCCCCAAACAAGAAAACTAGTTGGTCTCCAAGCTATGCTATCTGAATAACAAGTTCTTCTTTATATCAACTTTTACATACCTTTACATTTAAGGCATCATTCATAACAAACTTTTGCTCCATCAGAACAACATCTTCGAAGTATTTGCGTAATCGGCCTTCTACCATTTTATCTATGGCCATCTGAGACTTCCCAGTCGTTTCAGCCTGTGATGAAAAATCAAATAAACAATTGAAATCCAAAACTTTTTTTTATAAGTATAATTGGAATCTAAAAACTAAAAGATCGAACATTACAAACAAAAAGTTGGACGATATAAATTATATTAGCAGAAAACTACTTGATAGATTGAAGTGTGTGTGTGTGTGTGAGAGAGAGAGAGAGAGGATAGTATAATCAGTATCAAAGATTTATACCATCCAGTAGAGAAGAAGGATTGAGTTCATTTGGCAACGAGCCTTAATAACGACATGCTTAAATAATTTAAGGGTTCATACTAAAAAAAAAAAAAATGAGGGCTCATACTTTGAGTTGCCATCCATTACGGGGAAGACTTCATTTTCTCATTTGATGCAACCAAAATTCAACAAAATCAAACCAAACAAATCAGGAGAAGAAGAAGGATCTTGAGGGGAGAAACCATACAACCACGGCAATAATTTCTAGTCAATCTAACTCCAAGAAGAAACTAAACAAGAAAAATATGAAAATGCGGCCACCAACTGCACATTGACACTCTGAACACGCACGGGCAGATGCATGGACATAGAAAATAAAGATTTAGAAAGCCTCATCCATATAGAAACCTCAGTCAGTATCGTACACAACTATAATTACATTAAATAAGCATAATCCAGACTCTGATTCGGTAAGCTCACATTCACTGTTCAAGTCATGTTTCACTTAGAGCCCGCTACAAGTGCTAAATTGTATAAAACAGTACCTGAGACTTAAGAATTTCCCTTTCACTTGCTAATGCCTCAGAAGAAACGAGGTCCTTTGTTAAGAATAGCGGCTTAGCTGCTACAACATGCATGGCCAATTCTGAACCAACACGTTGAAGAGCATCCAGTTGAGAATTCCCATCCTCTACTTCAAGAGTTAAAATTCCAGCAATACGACCCAAACCTGTTTCCAGATCAAATGCTTAAGAGATCATGTCAAATGAGATAAACCTCTCCGTCACTGGAAGAATGGACTTCCATTAGAGGACCTGCCTGTGTAAGTGAGTCTATTTTCTTAAAAAAAAAAAGGGACGTAGTTTGGAATCACTGGCCAATGTGCTCAAGCTCAAATGGAACCTCTTCCGTTTGTAATGTGCACAGGGTAACTTCGTGGATGCAAATCCCATTTAGGTGCTTCATAAAACTTACAAGATAAAAGGCAATTTGAAATTATGTACCTGGTTGGGGACTTGTATGGAGATAGGTAGAAAGAACACCATTTAAAGAAGTAGACATCACAAATCCCCTTCTAAATCTGACATTTTCTCCCATCATTGCAGCCACTTCTGTTATTGCATTTTGTACAGTTGTTTCTCCACTAATCTTCGGATGTTCAAGATACAACTTCAAGTCCTGAAGGATGAAATTTGAAGATTACATTACCCTGACCAAAGACTTGCAAAAACTTCAACCACATGATAGTGCTAGCTTGAGCTTTGTTCCACAGTGCTAAAAATACTAGGTCTAGGTGTCGGCTCAAGATGGTGCTGGATTTCCTTCTTATTTAGAGTTTTTTGTCTGTCTGCTTTCCTTCACCTCCTTAGTTAGGTGCCCCTCTTATATGCACCCTGTGTACAAGGGTAGCACCTTGCGCACCCAATAAAAATTCTTATTTACCAATAAAATTCTTATTTCCAGAAACAAGTTGTGAAAGTTTTATTCACGATATTTAAGAAAAAAAAAATTGATAAGTCGATATTTTTAAAAACGAAATCTAGGTTGCGACATGCATGACTAGAACAGTCTAAAATGGATCAAGATCAGGGATTCAGGAAGAATCACAACGTATCGTATTCAAAAAATGATTGCTAGGGAGTAAATAATGGCAGTCAAAATGTGAACTAAGACCAAAAGCAAAATATCAGTATTTAAGATAACAAGAAGAAAAAACAAATAACCATTTTTTACAAGAAAGGGAAAAAAAACAAAGTAACACAGTATCTACCTCTAGATTCTCAGGTCCAACTTGGAAGGGCCCGGCACCCTGCTGAGAAGCACCTCCAACCAGCAAAGCCTGCTTAGCCAATGACAAAGCCTATTCGAGAAAAGAGTGAGAGAGACGCTTTAGCCTTAAATAAAACATGAGCATCAAAACTGAAGAACATGAAAGCACACAACTAAGAAAAAAATGAAAGCACACAGAATTATTAATTTTTTTGATAAGTGGAAGCACACAGAATTATGAATACTAAATAAGAAAGTCACACAAATACCGACCAAGTGCTGAAATATATCATTTCTGGCAACAAAATCGGTTTCGCAGTTAAGCTCAATAAGAGCAGCCTTGCTCTCAGTCTGCGCCAGAGCAAGAAAACCCTCGGCGGCCGTACGAGCCGACTTCTTCGACGCCAACACCTTCCCTCTTTTCCTCAAGTCCTTCTGCGCCGCCTCTGTCAGAAAATATTACATTTATATCTACACCGAGGAGAACCAAAAGAAAAAGGAACAGAAAAATCAAAACGGGAGGTTTTGGGGAGTGATTTCGGACCAATGTCCCAATTGCATTGGATAAGGGCGGCCTTGACGTCCTTTATGGGGGCGCTGGTTCGCTCCCTCAGTTGCTTTATCAAGTTCATTTGGTTGGAAGAAGAAGATACTTCGGCGCTGAAGCTCCTGGAAAAGATCGCGAGGCCGCCGCCGCCGACGCCGCATCGTGAATCGGCGTAGGTAAAACTAGAACTTAGCAGCCTGTTGTGGAGGATCGAACCGAGAAAGCGCTTAGTTGCGCTGGAGAGAGCCATAACACTCTACCTTTGACAACGTGCGAAACCCAACAGAGAACTATTTAAAGAAACAATGAGAAAACAGCGCTCTGGAGGAGATCGACCCGACCAGCTCTTGTAACAGACACTGTGGCTAGAAAGAAACGTTTTTTTTTTAAATGTAAAAACGAAACGATTCCTTCTTTCTGTCGTTGTTTAAAACGATACCGTTTTGACTGGAAACGGTTTTTTTGTTGAGTTATAAACCCTAAAATGTTAGAAACCAAGTTCAAATTGTATTGTATGACCACATTTAGCCATCAATGGTAATCTTAGGTACACCTACCCCCCAATAGTGATTTTAGGTACACCTAACCTCCTTTGTACTCTTTACCATTGGATTGATGACAAGTGTAACAATCCTAACCATTCTTTGTACCAAGAGATCCCTATAAATAGAGGGAGTCCTCATTTGTATAAGACACAAAAGAAATAAGAGAAAACAAAATTCTCTAAACATTTCTCTCATATTCAAGATCTCTCTATCTTTTGCTCTCTCTCTTTTCATTAGTTTCATAACACGTTATCAGCACGAAGGTTCTGACGATCTTGAAGCTAGTAGGCTTATACTTCAAGTAAGTGTTTCAATATATTATTTGTAGTTTCCAAATGAATATGAAATGTTATATTCATTATTATTACTTGATTAAATTTTATGTTTATTCACATATTTTTCATACAAGTTTTATTTATTTTTATATACTTGTTATGAATTATTGATGATAAGATCTATCTTGGAATAGAAATTGAGCATCCCTGAAGGATCGATTTAAATCAATAATTTTATTGAGTATCTCATAATAAAGGATCTATTGATTCTGTGAGATAATTTAAGTGAGCAATATGTGTACCAAAAGGCTCATTATGATTTATGCACCTGAAGTTGCATAATTGAAAGTGTGTTGAGAAAAACCACTAAAGAATATATGTTTAAAATGAACGCCTCGAATGTGCTCCTGAAGTAGCAATATCGAGTGTAAAAGTTCATAATATATTCTAAATTTATATCTGATTTTGTAGTGGCTAAGCAAAATAATGAGATTTTGATAAGAAATCATGAGCCACGTCCTACTAGTTTCACATCATTCCCTGAAGTGAATGAAATTGGATTTATATCATTCCCAGAAGAGAATGACGAATTGTTTTCAAAGAATCCAAAAGATTGGACGTGGTGATGAATATATTTATAGTACTTCAATGATTTCGAGCCAGAAGCTCCTATTAAAAATATTATCAGTTTTCTCTTTGAGATGATATTATGTTGATGAATCAAAAGTGATATGATTCAAAATATTTGTATCTTTTCATGATTATCTTGATCATCCAAAATCAATTATGATAAGTCGAATGATTTTCATATGGACGTCCATAAAAGAACCAGAAGATTCTTTTACTATAAAGCTTTACCACCAGAAGTGGAAAGAAAGTTTTACCACCAGAAGTGGAAAGAAAAATTTGCTAGAAGCAAATAAGATGAAATAATTCGACGTTATCATGATTATCATAGGTGAACTGGAAGTTCATATGATAATTAATGTATGGATGCAATAAGATAAAAGGTCTCATATTCTAGCTGCTAAAATCCCAGTGAGGATTGAAGTCCCTGCAGGGCAATTAAGAAATTTAGCAGTCTAATGAACATAAGACATGTATGAAAGCATGTGAGACCTATTGATACAAATGATAAAGCATCTCGGAAAGAGAAAAGCATAAAGAAAAGAATTTGGTGCTCCTGAAGAGGCCATACCCACAAAACAAGCAATAAAGTCCATCTAAAATTCTCTCATAATGAAAACTCCTGAAGAGTATAATACTCCTGAAGAGTACCTCCTGAAGAGGTTTTCATGAAATGTCTTCCCTTGAAGAGGGACAGGTACCTGAAAATAATGAGATCTCGATATTACATTTCATGAGTAAATGAGAAATTATGGAGAGAAATAAAACCGTTATCGACAACGTATTTTCATATAAGATGACATTTGATATTACTAGAAGTAATAAAGAAAGTGAGCTCAGAACCGTCGAAGAATACCGACGTAAAATATTGGCCAAAATAGAAATAAACAATTCCTGCAGAATTGTTATCATGTGATGCATATGGACTTGAAATCCAAACACCTATGAGGTGATGCTTGTTGAATATCAGTGGGTATTTGTATAAAGGAAATGAAAATGTGATATATAAATCACGAATATATTTCCTGCAGAAATAATATTGATATATTTCTGAAGTTAAAAAGATCATATTGAGATTTGTATTAACTTGATAGTTACCAAGAATTTGGGTATGCAAGAAGCATATAGTCCTGAAGTACATATTCTATCAAGTCTTAAAATCCTTATATGATCTAATGCAAGCTAAACGTATGTGGAACATACTATTTTCATATATTTTCAGTATTTATATTATATTTTATTGCAGTTTATATAGATAATTTAAATGTCATTGAGGCTCCAGAAGAGCTCATGAAAACTGCAGAAAGCAGGAATTGATTATGAGGCTCCAGAAGAGCTCATAAAAACTATAGAAATCAGGGATTGATTATGAGGCTCCAGAAGAGCTCATGAAAACTGCAGAAATCAGGGATTGATTATGAGGAAAAATAATCTCCTGTTATGGATGCAATCACATTCAGATTTTTGACTAATTTGGTAGTTACAAAAATATTGGATATGCAGTTAATGGATGTGGTCACTGCATATTGATATGGGTCATTAGACCAATGCATATATATGAAAATCCCTGAAGGATATAGAATGCCTGAAGCTTCTAATCTGAATACATCCAGAAATATATATGAAAATCCCTGAAGGATATAAAAATGCTTTAAGCTTGTTATCTGGTTACATCCAGAAAACAATCCGGATACATGTGGTATAAATGCATTAGTGAATATTTATTGAAAGAAAGATTTGAAAGTAATCCAATATACCCATGTGTTTTTATTAAGAGATTCCGGATTTGTTATTATTGCGGTTGATGATTTAAATCTTCTTGAAACTCCTGAAGAGTTCAGAAGAACTGCACATATTTGAAATATAAAACCCTTTCGGTTTCAAGGGGGAGATAAATGTGCATGAGAAATAAAATAAAGCATCCAGAATATCTACCAGAAGATAGATACACAAATATGAATATTTGTGAAATTTTATTATCTTGAAGCAAAAATTACAGAAATTTGAGACATTTCGCCTCATTCTTTAAACGCTCTTGTTCTTCAAGAATCTGCATGGCATCTCTGTCTAAAGGAGTAGGCAATCTAAAAGAAGATTTAAGCAGAGATTTTAATTTCCTATTCTCTTGCTTTATTGATTCTATCTTCACGTTAGACTCCTGAAGAAGTCGCTGAAGGATAAAAATTTTCTCATGGAGTTTGTCCAAATCATAAGGTTTGGATTGTAGTCGCTGAGAAAATGCATAAATAGTTGAAGAGTAATGGGCACCGAGATTTACAAGCTCATAGATAGCTTCAACATCTGACTTATTAGTCAGATTAGCACCTGTGGTAGAAGCAGGAACAGCTGATGAGCTAGGTGCATAATACCTTATATATTGGCCATGAGAAGATTGCTGAGCCATTGCAGAAAAAGAATGCAGAAAGAAATTGCAGAGTAAGAATGCAGTATGATTACAGAAAAGTGAAGAAGATGAGATGCGAATGAAGATGATCTGAACATCTCTTTTATAGAGAAAAACTAAGCACCTCTATTGATTCACGGCATCCCTCGTGAAGCATCTCTCTACAAGAGACGAGGCGTAGCATCATAGCCCTGCGGCGCCTGATAGCAGATGTAGCATTATAGCCTTTCGGCGCCTGACAGGTACATAAGAACTGTAAAATCCCGCGATGCTTGTCTGGCCTAAAAAGATGGCCACCGTTTTTGAATATAGAGGTTTGCGGCTTAATTTTGATAACTCCTCTAGTAATTATGTTATTTACAAGAACTCCAGAAGAGTAGTGAATTCAATGATCTCGGATCAATATGGTGAATTTCACTATAAAGTCCTGATTACTCCAATGGTTGCTCGATAATTTGATGAGCAGAAAGATCCATTTCGTCCTTGTGAAGATGATGAAGAAATTCTTGGTCCTGAAGTACCTTATCTCAGTGCAATTGGAGCCCTGATGTATCTTGCAAATTGCACTCGGCCTGATATTGCATTTTCAGTTAATTTACTTGCAAGATATAGTTCCGCACCAACTCGAAGACATTGGAATGGCATTAAACATGTACTTCGATATCTCCGAGGTACAGTTGATATGGGATTATTTTATCAATATGGATCAAGTCCACAATTAGTTGGATATGCGGATGCAGGTTATCTTTCAGATCCACACAGAGGTAGATCTCAAACTGGATATGTATTTACTTATGGAAATTCTGCTATATCATGGAGATCTGTCAAGCAAACAATATCTGCTACCTCTTCAAATCACTCAGAGATAATTGCAATTCATGAGGCAAGTCGAGAATGTGTTTGGCTAAGATCAGTGATTCAACATATTCAAGAAAAGTGTGGTCTTCCAGTGATTAATGATAGTCCAACAATTTTATACGAAGATAATGCTGCTTGTATTACTCAAATTAGAGGAGGATATATCAAAGGTGATAGAACCAAACACATTTCACCTAAATTCTTTTATACTCATGAACTTCAGGAGAAAGGTGAAATTAATGTCAAGCAGATACGGTCAAGTGATAATCTGGCAGATTTATTCACTAAAGCATTACCAACTGCAACATTTAAGAAACTTGTGCAGAAGATTGGAATGCGAAGACTTGAAGACCTATTATCATGCACTTTTCAGGGGGAGTAAATGTCTTGAAGATTTGTGCTGATTGTACTCTTTTCCCTTCGCTAAGGTTTTATCCCACTGGGTTTTCCTTTGCAAGGTTTTAATGAGGCAATCTTAAAGCACTTGACGATATACAGAATATTGTACTCTTTTTCCTTCGTCATTGGTTTTTTCCCACTGGGTTTTTCCTTGACAAGGTTTTAACGAGGCATATTCTTTATATGTGGTCATCCAAAGGGGGAGTGTTAGAAACCAAGTTCAAATTGTATTGTATGACCACATTTAGCCATCAATGGTAATCTTAGGTACACCTACCCCCAATAGTGATTTTAGGTACACCTAACCTCCTTTGTACTCTTTACCATTGGATTGATGACAAGTGTAACAATCCTAACCATTCTTTGTACCAAGAGATCCCTATAAATAGAGGGAGTCCTCATTTGTATAAGACACAAAAGAAATAAGAGAAAACAAAATTCTCTAAACATTTCTCTCATATTCAAGATCTCTCTATCTTTTGCTCTCTCTCTTTTCATTAGTTTCATAACATAAAATATTTTTTATAATTTTATTAGTTTTTGTTTTTTGATAAATATAATTTTATTAGTTAAATTATGAAGATATATAGAAGAGGTGAATGTTACTTGGACCCGAAAGGATGGAGAGATGGGCCGGCTAGGAGGATCCAAACCCAAGACCCAAACCCAAAGTTCAAACTTAGCGAATCAGTGACCAAAGAGTCCCCCACCCACGTTTCATCGCCTCCTTTCTCGCGGGCGGCTGCTTCTTCCCAAGTCCCCCCAATCTCTCAGAAAACTCCTCTCTCCGTGTAGTCTGTCGAGAAATAAGATACAATGGCTGGAATCCGATTATCTCCGGAGGACTCGGAGCTCTCGTCGCAGCAGAGCCGCGGCGCCGTGAGCGAGCTGATCTCCGACGACGACCGCTCCGTGGCGGCTGACTCCTGGTCAATCAAAAGCGACTACGGCAGCACCCTCGACGACGATCAGCGCCAGACGGACGCCGCCGAGGCCCTTTCCGCAGCCAACTGCCGTGCCCCCTCCGATTACAGGTCTCATCTCTCTATATTTCTGTAAACGCTCCGCTTTGTCTTATTTGCGAGAAATTTCGTTGGAAAGTTACGGAAAAAGAAGATGAAGACGAGATTTTGAACGTTATCTTTTGCGATTTTTTTTGGAATTCTGATTTCAACTCGATGACCCTGATTAAGCGCAATTCTGAATCCGTTTGAAATTTAGATGTTCAATTGCGGTATCGAGTTCCTAGAAATGATCGATGAGTTTTTCAGAATATGCTAAAAACAAAGATGTAACACTATGCGTCGGAAATGGAACGTGAAACTGGTGGGCTTATGAATTTGATGCGTGGCTTTGTCAAATCCATCCATTATCGAGTCTGATTTGTTTACTGTTAATCCGAGGAATATATTAGTTGTGATGCTCTACAACTTGAAGTGTCCCCAAGGAATATATTATATGTAAAGAATCTACGATTAGAGAGATGCTGATATGGTTTGAACTCTTGCCATTGGTTCCCTGAGGGTTTAGGAGCAGATTATTTGTTTAAAAATTATAGTTTGGGAAATGGCTGAAGTGTTGCTTATTTGTTAATCGTTAGTCTCTGATTGTGCATATTGATTTTGAAATCACGTGATGTGTGTGCAGTTCTGACAAGGAGGAAGCAGATGCTGAAGAAGCTGTGCAATCAATGTTAGGCCTTCAGTGTTATTGGAATGCTGCATATGCGGATGAATTGGCAAATTTTCATGAACATGGCCATGCTGGTGAAGTTTGGTAAGTGTTGATTTGGATATTTGATTCTCTCTTTTTTTCTCATATAATGTTTATTGTGAGCTGTGGGCATAGCAACAGAATGTTACAATATGCTAAAAGTTTTCTTGGGCTTTGCTTAGTTAATTAAGGATGAGCAGGGTTTGGTTTGATATTAGGTTTGAATTTTACCAATAAAAAGTGTTTGGATATGCTAGATGATAGGAAGAACTATAATATTATATTCTGAGGGATAGTTAATTAAAAAGAATAGGAAAAAGGCAGAGAAATAGAATGATGGGACTTTGAAGAAATCTTACGTTCTCTTGTTTTTGCACTCTGAAATTCATCTATTTGTTTGTTTTCCTCTGTTTCAATAGGTTTGGAGCTGATGTTGTGGAAGTAATTGTTACTTGGACCAAAAGCTTGTGTTTTAGTGTTTCTCAAGGTCATTTGCCAAATCATGTTGATGATATCAAGTCTGAGAGAGTTGAGGAGGGTGATAAATATCTCTCTACTTGGGGTGTTCTTGATATTGGGACTGGCAATGGTTTGCTTCTTCAAGAACTTGCTAAGCAGGGGTATGCTTTGAATTTTAAATTGTATTCCTGGTTATATATATATATATATTGATAGGTGTATTTCTGGTTATGTATGATTACTACAGAAGAAAACCTGTGTAAATTTTTCACTTTTTAAGAAAACATTATGCACATGACGCACACATACCTGTAATCTTGTGTGGGATACGTGTAGGGGCTTTTATTTCAGAGAGTCTGGCAATATTGAATGTCAATAGAGATTGTGTATGTTAATAAAAATTTATTTTCATTGTAATTGATAAACTCAGCTTTAATAAGAATATTTATTAGATGATAATATATGTAGGCCCTACTTATGAGATGTTTATGATATTTTGGCTGAAGAGTGAAATTTTTATTTGCATTTCAAATGTTAGCTCATATTGAACTTAATGGAACTAATAGTGTTTTTATATTCAGGTTCTCTGATCTAACAGGAACTGATTATAGTGAAGGGGCAATTCAGCTTGCTCGAAGCCTTGCTGCTCGCAATGGGTTTCCTAATATTAGTTTTTTGGTACGACTAAACTTTGAGAATACGTTGGGATCCGTTATAGTCATGTGCAGAATTTTCACTACTTATAATTGTTAATAGTGTTGATGCCATGGTCTGTTGTGTACCCTAATAAATGGAAGGATTTCCTGCTTTTTGGCATCACCAAATTACCAGTATGGATCTTAGATTGGTGTGATTAATCGCGCCCACTTTGATTTAGGGGTCTGAAGTGCTTTATCTGTGGCGCTTTGTGTTGTAATCATGTCTAGGATTGAATTAATAATCCCGCGATGAAATTACTGATACTAGTTAATGTAATATATGTTTTGGAAGGTAAAAACTAATGTAATGAACTCTTTTATATTTGATTGTTTTGCATCTAAAACTTCTGTATCATGCACTAAGAAAAACTTAACCGTGTCGCTTTATTTGCTTATAAGGTTGACGATGTTCTTGAGACAAAGTTGGAAAGGCAGTTTCAACTTGTCATGGACAAAGGAACTTTAGATGCCATTGGATTGCATCCTGATGGCCCTGTCAAAAGGTAACATGCACCTCCTCTTTGCTGCATGCGCTGTGAATATAGCCTTTCAAAAGAAAATTGTTTTACATTCACTTCCTAACCACCCCCCCGGCCCCCCCAAAAAAAAGGCTTTTTCCTGTTAAATTTTTAAACTGATCACTGCATAGTGAATTCTAACTTGTAATTTAATTAATGATGTTTTCTGATTTGCAGGATGATGTATTGGGATTCAGTTTCAAGATTGGTGGCTTCTGGTGGAATATTAGTAAGCATCATTAATTTATATAATATTTGTTACTGGAATCGGCCTTCTTGTTTCTTTTACTTGTACCAAGTAATTTGGACTAGCCCTTTGCTTATATTAAAAATAAAAAATAAAAAATAAAAACAAACAGCCCTCATTGATGGAGATTCCCTTAGGAAGAATCATTACCTTATATTATATACCATTTTTCTATCTGATCATGGTGATGCTTTCTTAGGTTGTCACGTCGTGTAACAGTACAAAAGACGAATTGATGCAAGAAGTGGAAAGTTTCAATCAGAGAAGGATTGGTGTGTCGCAGGATCCTGAGACACCCAAGGATCAAGAAGCTGGAAGAGATCCTCCAGTTCGATTCCTGAGTCATGTCCGTTCATATCCAACATTCATGTTTGGTGGATCTGAGGGATCACGTGTTGCGACTGTGGCATTTTTACGGAACTAAAATTGCTAGTTCTTTGACATTGTTGGACATATCCTTGGTCAAATGTTTCTCTTTTTACCTATAAAAAAAAAAAACAAAAAAATTGTTTGACACAGTTTATGCTTGTCGTCTGTATGTTGGGAAGTCAGTGATGTGTATCAGTTAATTTGTTTGAGATCATAAATTTGCTGATTGATGTGAAGGTGAGGTTTCTCCAGGCTTACCATGTGATTTCTATTGGTAGGGGTGTAATGGTCCGGTTCGGTCACTAACTAGAATGTTTCACGTCTAACTTAATTTGACATTGCATGTAGCCCATATGTTGTTAAGACAATATGTTATATACAAGTAGTGTTCAGGGAAGTTTCTGCATTTCTGGGATCACTAATATCGGAGAGCTGTAGAAACCAGTTCTCATTCACGACTATATAATTATAAGGATGAAAAATGTTGGTATGCACACAGAGAGATTCATTTACATTTTGTACAAAATCCAACTTACCGAAACAAGTGAACAAAGAAGGAAACAAGGCAAAGACATGCAATACCACTAAGACAGGTGAAACCAAGAGTCCCACAAATTATGCCCACAAACTCAAAGAACTGTGATATCTTTCTATCTCTTTTGAGTTTATAATCATACCCAGGGACGTAATTCCATCCACTTTCACATTTGCAACACCTCTCAAGTCTCTCCTTCGTCTTAAGCATCTCTACTTTGTCTCTAAGAACACTCAAGTTTGCATCGACGATATTATTCGATTTCCCTAACAAGGATAAAAAGAAATATCAGTACTTCACTAAGGATAAACATAACAATACTTAAGTAGGAATCTTATGGAAGCATCGAAATATGGTTACCAGTTATCCTTTGATTCTCTCCCCAAGCACCAAGTTTCACGTTATAAAAGCCAAGGCACTGGTGAAATATTTGTTTATACTCACATCTCATTTTGGTAGTGTCTGAAAATGAAATGGATAGCAGAATGAAAGTTACCTTCATTACTAAAGCTCTGAGCTCTTATATGCACAGCTTGACGAGTATAGTTCCTGAGAGGCGGTTTTATTGAAACATGGAAAGAAGGTAGGAAAGAAGCCATGTTGTTGCTATATATCTTACATGTAAATCTGCAGAACAATGGTTAAAGAAAACAATGAAACCGAGAGAGATTTCTGAGTAGAGTTTCCTCTCTTGAAGAATGCAATGCGGTGCAGGGGAATAATACTTTCAGACCTTTTCTGGGTTTGCAGATGTGCTTCTTCATGGCTGGCCGGGTCTAAATATATGGGAGATGAGCTGGTAATTATGTGCTGATCAACAAAAACTTTAATATTGTCTGCATAAGAAAATATGATCGATAAAAGAACTATTGAGACAATATTTTTTAGTTTTATCGACCAAATTACCAACTCTAGTGCCCTGAAGAAATAGGATTGGAATGATCGAAAAAAAAAAAGTCCAAACAGAATTAAATAAGCACATCAAACTTTTCCCCTACTTAATTCTTATTTATTTATGAGTAACATTGTATATAATTGTGAAGTGTGCGGATGTCGTATAGTCGGTTTGAAAAAGAGTGTGGTCCAGTATTAAAAAAAGATTTTTTCTTTTTATGTGTATCCTATATTTATTTCATTTTTTTCAAAATAATTATATGCACTTACACACTCATAACCATAAATACCGTATCTCTTTATTTATATACTTTTTAATATATAAAGTTGATAGCGCATACAGTGCATAGGGTATCACGTAAACGGTTTAATTGCTGACTTTGGAGTCACGTTTATGGACAAATTGCACAAGTGGCTGCTTTAGCCGTGATCTCCATATCTCACAGCTGTTGGATTAAAACATTATAAAATAATCTGATGATGTAAAAGCCACCGGTAGATTGATGTTCCTTTTTCTTAAAAGATATGTACAAGTTGACCTGGAACATTATTAAAAATAAAATTAGCCGGAAAGAATTCATCTTGATGATCTGAACGGCTTCACTGTATTTATAGGTAATCCATAGGATCTGAAAAATCATCTGTTTTGAATTTAATATAAAAAATATAAGTTCATTTCCACCATTAGGTACAACAGACCCAATACTTCGTAAGCACGTAATAGCAAGAAATAAAGAAATGAAAATTATTTGGATTCATATTTCTTAGAGTTTCTATCCGAATTCTAGGATCTAAAGTACGTAGGAAAGAAATAAATAAATTAAGAGGAGGCCCATAGCATTTAGGTGCCCAAGCAACATGTCCCACATAAGAAAAACACATGGAACAGCCGACACTTAAGGGGTCCATAAATCTCAACTCAATCATCGTTGTTGTTTGTTCCTCTAGACTTGCAACAAAACATTATCACCAACTTTATTCTGGAGAACAACATAAAAGTACTCATCGCCTATGTAGGCATCAGACTAACAATCAGCAGTCCTCAAAAGATTAAAGATCACCAGCAGCCTCAGCCTCAGCCTCATACATTGGCAGACCCATCCTCGGATAGAGCGCTTCCTCCATCTACAAAGGAGAATAAGGTTCGTCAATATGGTAAGAAAGAGTTCTTAAAAACAAAGAAATTTCAGCTATCAATGTTAATGGTTGGGCATACCTTCACCATCTGAAGGAGCATAAGGAGACTTCCGGTATCTTGTTTGCTGTTGTGTGGGCTACATCATATAAAGATGCAATAATAATATGTCATGAAGAGCATGCAAATTTCAAACAGATAAATGTTTTACTCATTTTAGAAGTTAAGTTTTATAAATGGATGTGATAAGGTAGATGGCTCTAACGACTTCTATTTTAGTCTGATCCATATTCTAATAGCATTACAGAGGAATGCTGTCAGTAGCCTCAACAAATCATTTGACCTACCACCTTGCATTGATTGGTATAATCTAATCAGAACTTTCTGCTCCAGAAAAAAAAACTGATTCAACTTTTCTTGAATGCTTAATGCACCTTGTCCTCAAATACAAGCTTGCACGAGTGTATGTATGGGGTCACAAACACCCTTCCCAAAGGATGTTGTCATTTATTTTAACCAGGGTACAAGATTGTGGCAGAATACTAGAATTCAGTTCCAAACTTTAGCATTAATCATTCAAGAGGCATGACAAGGATGAAATGGACAGGGTGAAACTCGGGACCCGAGCCCAAACGACAACCATGGGTTGGATTCATGGATTGCATTGGTATTAAAACTTCAAAAATGAGGGGTTCATTTGTTTCGGTTTCGGAATTTTCACAAACCGACAAAAATGAAGTAATGCGAGATGCGTTTATTGTATTTAAAAGATATTGAATGTTGTCTATGTAAAACAAGGACATTTGTTTTACTTTCTTTAGGCAATTACCTAATATCCTATGCACTTTTTCTTTTAGGTTTTTGACTAAATGCTCCAAAATGTAAAATCAAATACTGAAATTGTCACCAGCAATGGAAGATACAAATGGACTGAATAGTATTGACCCAAATGACAACCCAAACAACTACATTTTGACTAGTGTAATTGGGCCAACTGGTTACTTCAATGGATCAGTTTATTTTGGTTTGGCTATTCTCTAAACCAATGAAACCAGTTTAGTTTGACACCACCACGCCCCCCCCCTCTTCTCCTAATTCCAAAACAAATTTCTTCTACAAGTAAAAAAAAATAAAAATAAACCTGCAATTTGGGCCGAAGGGCTTCAAGTGGTCCCTTAGGCTTCTCAACGCCTTGCTGTTATCCAAAGCATAAAAGATATTAGTTGAATAACTTAAATCTGTTTCCCAATACCGTCAAGGACAAGCAAAATGATCAGATAATTGTACAAAGTACCTTTCCTAGAGCCCAATCAGCAGAATCAAAGTAAGCACGTTCGTGGTCCTGACATAAAGCCAAAACAAAATAATTTTGATGGAAACCAACTCAAATAGACATATCTTCCAAACCCCAACAGACGAGCAATCAGCAATTTCAGAACCAGAAATCACCTTAGAAATAAGAGGTGGTTTCTTGGGAATTATTCCCCCATACTTCTTCTTTATTACCTCCTACAGAAATAATTTTTTATCAGTAAATAAGAATTTTATTGATGATAATAGCATAGCCCAAGTACACGGGACATATACAAGAGAAATCATAAAATCAGTAAATTGCGAGTTTTGAGAAATTGCTGCAATTGTACGTTAGAAACTTTCCAAATGCAATACAAGTTTGTTGGTAGATCAAGATGCGTGCTTACCCGGCTATGTTAAAATTTTCTTTTTTCCACTACTGTGACCTAGATATGTCTTCTCTAGTATACCAACTTGTGTACTTGGGCTATGTCTATTATTATTGATAATTTTCGTGTACTTAAAAATAAAAAAAAGTGTGTAAAGAAATCCAGAAAAACAGAAGCAACCTCCTCTTGAAGTGAGACTTCGGATTTCTTGGACTCCTCAGGGACATGTCCATCCACCCGTTCTTGCTCTTTAATATCCTCCACACCTGACATAATGACCTTACACCACCCAACCAAATAGCTTCAACAGCAAACCAGTCGTTCACATTCACATTTTAGAAGATTTATTTAGTTATTACGTAGACTGATAAGTTACAATGAAATAAAACTTAAAATTTTAATTCTGAAGGGGGGAAAGCACCCTTTCTAAAACAAAGTGTTTTATTTTCTATTTTCAGGTTGAAGTGGACATAATTGTAACTAAAATAGAGGTCGTCAAAACAGAAGGATGGAATATCCCAGCCTTAGCACGTGATGTCAAACATGAGATAGTTGCTCCAAATGAAAAGAAACTAGAAAAATTACAAGAGCTGTAAATGACCAAGAGGGGTAAAGTCCTGAGTAGCAAATGAAAATATGACAACACATACAGTATAAAAATATGGTATCTTCTGCGCCATAGAAGCAGAATTATGAATCAGTTAATCCAGGAGATTAACCAAGATTTGGACTATCAACATGTAAAGAATATAATGTGAGGGCTGCTTGGCTTTTTTTTTTTTTTCCTTTAGAAAAGCATGTCCACTGTTAACAACTCCGAAAGTAGCTACCCATATTAGAACTTTTCCGGTATGGCACCTTTCATAACTAAATGCCTCAGCAAACGGAAGGAAGAAGAGACAAGACGGATATAGCTTTTAAAAAAGATACAAAGAAAGAATACCAATCAGGTAAGAGAAGCCAAAATCTTAAGGCAACAAAGATATAAAGAAAAGAAAAAAAAAAAGACACTTTAAAGCATCCAAGACGCCGACAAGCACAACCACAAAATGGAGACTGCAAACAGGAAAATTAAAATCCCAAACAACATCGGCAAAGATCAAATGGACATACGAACCTGGAATCAAATCGAAGAACAGAGCTCTGTTAATGGCCAATGGGAGCCCAGATGAGAGAGAGAGAGAGAGAGCAAAGGCGGGGCCCCAAAAAGAAATCGTATATGTTCCAATTTATATTTTTCGAGCAAATTTCTAGTTCAATTGATTTTCTTATTTTTATTGTTATGAAGAACCGAAGGGAAAGGTTTATGAGGGTTTTGTCAATGTGAGTTGGGTCACGGCTCAGTATTTTGTCCGGATATGGTTTGATGACATCTACCTATCTGGTTGAATCGTTTAGTGATAAGGGCTTCTGTCTGGGCTTTGTCAATGTTGTTCCTCACCTCCATGCTCGAGGAGGACATAAAGAGCAGAAATCAGCTACTCGGTTGCTTCTACTTATTGTCATTCTCTTTCAATTCGATCCTTTATCTACGTTCCCTACATTTCGTGATCCTCAAAGATCCGCATTACAGCCCCAGAACTTCTCTTTCTAAATCAAGCTTAAATGGCAAAAACAACTCAGAGATTCGAAGGAGCTACTCTTTATTCAACGATATACTAAGCTTCAAACAACCAAAAAAAGAACAAGAAAAAAGACAAAAACAATAACTACGAGCATAAGAGCGAAGATCCAAGTACAGACAGGAGAAGTTTCACGAATCAATTGATTAGAAATCATGAAGAGGATAGAAATGCAAACGATCTATCATTTTAAAACAGACATTGATAGCTAAACAGCAGGTGGAAGCGTTACCAATTACAAGTAGCTCCGAAGCTGTTCTTCTTGGCTCCCGATGCCAATACCGAGCGCGAGAGCGAAAGAGAGAAGAGAGAGAGGAGAGAGATAGAGAGAGGGGGGTTGCGTGCTTGTGGCCGGAGAAGAATGAAGGGTTGGGATCAGAAGAGGGGTGGCCGTAGCGGGGTCCAGATGATGACGTGGGGAGATCTGATTTGGACAGCATGACAAGCTTGTCTAATCAAGTTCCCAAACTCAGACTCGCTCGGCTCTGTAATCTGGTGACCTCAAAATTTTTGGCTTGAAAATGGAAAGAATATTGGAAGGAGCCTTCACATAATAATAATAAAAGAATAATTCCATACCCATTTTATATTCTCAAATATTAATTTGTGAAATTAGATTACAATTATATTTACAAAAGATATTCATCCAAAACACATATGTACAGTTATAAATTTTCAAATATCAATGCTACTTATAGTTATTAAGTTAATATTGTACATTTATTTTAAAAAAGAGATAGATTTATTATTAAAAAATTAATTTTCTTTTCATGTGGCTCTTATATTTATTTATTTATTTTTAAATAATTATATGACGCTTACACACTCACAACTACAAATATTATTTTTCATTTTCAAAACATTATATTTTATTAAAAGAGTGAATTTGTGATCTTTTTTAATTTTGTCATATAGAATATAAGTTGTAGAAATTGCCAACAAAATTAGATTTTTTTGTTCCTTAATTATTAATTTTTATTTATCATCCAGCTAAAATTTCCTCTCTATATATATTAATAGAATTAATATATATTCGTTTACCTGATTTACAGAGAATGTTGAGCACTACAGTACTCTTTCCAAAACAATAATTCTATTTAAAAATATTTTACCTACAATAATTCTATTTAAAAATATTTTACCTTGAAAATATATATATATATATATATTTTTTTTTTTTGTTTTGTTTTTGGGGTTTTCCGTTACATAAATGTTCTAACTTACTTTTGTCCCGATTCATAAGTTGACAAAAAATACTTTCTCCGGCCCTGATCAAGATCAAGATTCAAGGAGCATTTCTCAAAGGAAAATACATAAATTCTCAGTAGCAGACAGCAGTGCCAGGTAATTCTCACTTGCATTGCATCAAACCAGCTCTCAGGGCCGCCCCTCGTCCCTCCTCTCTCTCTCTCTCTCTCTACCTAGAATTCGATTTCTCCCTCTAAGTTTCGATCTCGATCAAAATCAGATGCGAGCCCTAGGCATACGTCGGTTCTTTCGTTCGATATTCGTAGCTGATTGCTTTTCTGTTCCTAATTTTGATATCGGATTGCTTATAGATCTTACGCCATCTCAGCTCGCTCTCTCTCTCTCTCTCTCTCTCTCTCTACATATATTTATATTTTGAAAATTCTGCAATGAAAGTATAATGACAATGACAGTGATTTAGCTGACTGGTCGGAAGTTCTCTTTGTATCTGAGTTTTTTTTTTTTTTTTTCCCTATCTGAGGTAGTTATTTATTTGTTGAATTTATTTCAAGTTACAGATTATGCTTGTTGTTCTTAGTTGTGGCAATTATTTATTTATAAATTTCGGTTGTGAGTTCTTGCCAAAGTTTATTTTGTGAAACCATCAGGTACACATAGTGGTCTAATAGTGGGTTTGTAATGAGCTGTACTCATGTTTTCGCATTAGTGTTTGTCCTAGATTACCCAATAACATGGTTCTGGCAGGGGTTGTGTATCGAACCCTAGGGGTGGGTCCGAAGGGCCTTGGTGAGGTTCCGGTGTTTAAAAAAAAAAAAAAAATGACTGGTAGAGATTATCTATCCATTCCAAATTTTATTGCAATTAAATGATTAAAAAAACTGGCTGGTAGAATATATATCTAATGAGTTTGATCATGCCTAATCAATGTCGAACTGCTGGGAGTTTAGTTTTTTTTTTTCCTTTCCATGCTTGTACTATTGTAATTGCTAACATTTGGCATAAATTTTACTATACTACGAGTGTCAGACAGCATCAAATGTATTTTTGTTAGAACAAATTCATAAGAGAGAGCATTTGACAACTGCAAGACATTGATGGACACAATAATTGTATGTTGTTTAAACGATTATGTGGGTCTTCCTGGTACAGATAATTCTTATAAAAGAAATTCTTGTAGGGATAATATAGTTAGTGTGATAATCGATTTAGATCAATCTTTTGGGTTGTATGGGTAGACAAAGGTGGAAGAATAATGTGTGACCTTGAAGATTAACTATGTTGTGTTGTGATCAATTTATTGGGTGTGACAATTTGTTCTTTGTTGAGATCACCTTCTCAAGGGACTTGAATGATAAAAATGTCACATGTAGGCTGAAATGTTTTCAAGTTTTGAATTGATTTTCATCTAAGTGTGAACGTAAGACTTCTTTGAATTTGGAAACTTATGAGAATTTGAGCAAGCTTAATACAGTCAAAAAGTTTTCCAGTCCACATTCCTTTTATTCTTGTAAGTTTTTGGTTTTTACTATCAATCTTCGCCCACTCCTTCCAAAAAAAAACTATCAATCTTTGTGCACTAATATGCAGATAGTGTTCTGAGTAAATGTGAGCTATTTTTTTTTTTACATGTTATAAGTTATGTTACTGCGTTTCTACTTCCAAGCTGACTGCTGTTTTATGTGTTCTAGTGGAATCATTACTTCCATAACTTGATATTTAGCGAATTTGCTTCTGTATTTGCAATGTTAACAGCCTACTACGTTTACTTAATTTTTTTCTTCTGAAATTTGTTGATACAGGAAGCTTGCTGGTTTTGCTGCTATTTGCAGATTCTCAAGGTGAAGGCGTCAACATTGAAGTTTCTTTTATGTCCGAACAGGCCACCTTCTATTTGGGATTGATTGGGTTGCTAGGAGAATACTGTCCTTCGTCAAGGAAAAAGAACAGATCAATATCTCAAAGGATTGGCTGCATGCATCTCGGGCCATTTTCGGAATATCATGAGTTTTATGGTTGCAATTGTATGCAACCTTTCCTCACTGCAGAAGACCAGTCTTCTCTTGTCCAGAAACCCTTAGAAGATAATTTTGCTGCTCCCTATTTTCCAAATTTTATCATTTGCTCCCTGTGACATTCAGTATATTTTTCATACAATTTTAAACTGTGGTCAAGATAGATGGCTTTACAGAACATCGGTGGAAATAATGATGATGCCTTTTACAGGTATAAGATGCCCAAAATGGTTACTAAAATTGAGGGTCGGGGAAATGGCATCAAGACAAACGTAGTCAACATGGTCGATATTGCAAAGGCATTGGCAAGACCAGCTGCATACACCACAAAGTACTTTGGTTGTGAGCTTGGAGCACAATCTAAATTTGATGAGAAAACTGGGACTTCTCTTGTTAATGGGGCCCATGACACTCCTAAACTTTCTGGCCTTCTCGAGAATTTCATTAAGAAATATGTGCAGTGTTATGGTTGTGGAAACCCTGAGACTGAGATTCTGATTACCAAAACTCAGATGATCCAACTGAAATGTGCTGCTTGTGGCTTTGTGTCAGATGTGGATATGAGGGACAAACTCACTACTTTCATTCTGAAGAACCCTCCCGAACCAAAGAAGGGATCCAAGGACAAGAAGGCTATGAGGAGGGCTGAGAAGGAGCGACTGAAGGAAGGTGAGGCTGCTGATGAGGAGCAAAAGAAACTTAAGAAAGAGGTGAAGAAGAAGGGCACTACGTCTTTGAAGGATGGCAACACAAAAGCCAGCTCTTCAAAGAAGAAAACAAGTGGCTCTGATGAGGATCGCACATCACCTACTCCCAGTCAGATTGATGAGAAGGAAGAAGCTGATGAAGACGATGAGGATGATGATGTTCAATGGCAAACAGATACATCACTGGAGGCAGCTAGGCAGCGCATCCAAGAACAACTGAGTGCAGTGACAGCTGATATGGTCATGCTTTCTACAAATGAGACACAGAAGAAGCCTGCAGCAGCAAATAAACTAAGTGAAAATGCTGAAAATGGAAACTCAGTCAATCACAAAACACTTGCTGATGAGGTGAAAGAAAATCTGAAGAAAGGTGTCTCAGCGAAGCAATTGCAGTCCCTTCTGGGATCACTTTCCGGTTCTGCCCAGGAAAAGATGACTGCTCTGATTGAGGGACTATTTGATGGCATTGAAAAGGGGTTTGCAAAGGAGGCCATCAAGAAGAAGGGCTATCTTGCTACTGCTGTTGCTCAGGATGAGGGATTGCAGTTGCTCTTGCTTCGTGCCATTGAGGAGTTATGCAGGAGGAAGTCAAACACAGGTGCGATGAAGGAAGTTGCTCTAGTTTTGAAAGCACTATATGATGCTGATATATTGGAGGAAGGGTTCATTGTCCAGTGGTATCAAGAAGGGATGAAGGGAGGCAACAAGGGGTCTCAGATCTGGAAGAATGCTAGGCCCTTCATTGATTGGCTCCAGAGTGCTGAGTCAGAATCGGAAGAGGAATGAAGTGTGTTCTTATTTCACTTTAGTAACTCTTTTTCCCTGCAGGAGTCTACCTTATCTTGCATTTCAAATAAATGGCTGTCTTCTGGTCCTTGTTATCCAAGATGATGCCTTCAATATAGTTGCTTGTTCTGCTTGGTTCTGTTTCCTGTCTGTTAGGTGCATGTTTAGTTGTGTCAAAACTTCGTCCTCTTTTATAATGGATGTGTGTTCATGTCAACTCATTTTCACATTGTTAAGAAGAATAAAACTCATCTTTGTGTTTGTTCTAATATCTTCTGAATGTACAATTTGCATAACTTCGAGCCTGCTAACAGATTATGTCTCTTAGAGCATCTTAACCTAATAGTTTATTTATTCCTTGCTCTAGTCTGTAATATGGCTGCTTTAGGTGAATTACTTGCAGAAAGCAGATGGATGTTTGTCAACCAAACGGCATTGCAGGGTGCCAGATATATTTTTGAATCACGTGTGTACTTCTTTGTCCGTGTCCTTCTAGGTTTTATGAATTCTTCTGTATTGGATTCAAGACCTATCCTCGGAAATGGGGAGTGGGAATGGTTAATCTTAACACAGTATTTAAAGTTTAACGTCGGAACAGTTGGACGTCTGTAGAACACCTTCAACTATATTGTGAGGTTGTTCGAGCCTCGTAGACAATTTTGATCGAGTTGGTTTGCATAGAAGGATAGTAGATCTCCTTGTAAATCGGAGAGGATTGGATTATGTGACAGCCTACAAATTGCACCAGTGTGTTTGTTAGGCTCTTGAAGAAAATTTTGAGGACCATGGCCGAACGATGGAAGAGTTTTAAGACCTTCAATACTCTGTTTCTTTGGGTAGTTGTTATAGATTTTAGTGAGCTGGGTGGCTTATCAAAAAAAAAGATTTTAGTGAGCTGGGTTTTCATGATTTTCTTATATCTTTATTTGTTTCTAATTCGGTATTTCTATTGGTTTAAAAGCCTCTGCGCTCTTCAATAAAATTTCAATTACTTATTTATTAAAAAAAAAAAAATTCCTTTTCATGATACACTGTACCTCTTGTGCACCTTAGTTGCAGATGTCTCTCTTATCGAACCATAAGACCTCCATGTGGTTAACGTTATTCAAGAGAGGTGGTTGATATGACGAGAGGGAGATTCTACATGAGTAAATGGCTCATTTGCCATACCAATGATGATAATGATAGCAACGTAGCACATTAGCAATAGCCTAATTGCTTGATTAACCAAATACTTGCAAGAAAACACATTTCCTTGCAAATCCGTGAGAGGGAGGAAAAGGACGGTATTGTATATGTAAAGTTGTTTGCTAGCCCTCCCACCGATCTAGTAGTTTATGCTTTTTCAATGAGAAAAGGATTAAGGAAGGGGAGACTACAGGTTAGCATCCTCTAAAGCCTGACCATAATTTCATCCCCCACACATTGGGAAACCTCTCCAGAGAGGGTTAAACAAGGAACTACAGGTTTTCTCGAGTCATAACCTAACTCCAATCCCACAAAGGAAAGTAAAGTACTTCAACGATGGACGAGAATAGTGGACATTTTTTTGTCTAATGAGACTGGAACCATGATCTCTCATCCGCCAAACCACCTGGGAATAAAGCTGTTACCACACTAACTATTAAGCCCGTAGCCTTGGTGGTAGTATTAACTATTGCATGCATTTGCCATCTTTGCTATCAAACATAGTATGCGACATTAACTTTGGCTTGCCCATTTTGTTTAAGTAGCATTCATATATGCAGTTCATTGTCCCTTTAACTATACTTTGTATGCATAGCTCTCATATATCTTGATAGGTGTACTTGGTTAGAAGGCTTCTACCAGGAAAAAGTGGCACAATTGAGGCTACCATTTTGAGCATCTCCTGCCCCAACTTACTTCAACCTGGGTTCCAAAGCTGGAGGAGCAGAAGGTTGAGTTCCTCCCTATCACAGTCCACAAAATGTTGATTTCCTTCGTATCACAGTCCACAAGGCTGCCATTTTTCTGAGTTCTTTCCGATTTCTTCAAGCATGATAGGAACCTACTGCAACTACAGCACTCGAATAAAACGTGATTGATGCTGAGGTAAGTTGTTTGTCCCATCTGATGTGGCAATGGAATGAGAATCCTAGACACGAGAGAAATCAAATAGAATTAGTCACAAATTGCTTGCTTACTGTAATCACAAGAGCATAGAGAATGAAATATAGATAGTGCGAGATATGGCAGGTGAGAGGCAGTTAAAGGGCTTCACCAGTCTTGCAAGAGAAGCATTTATAAGAATTTAGATTCCAAAAACACTAACCAATTGCTGACCTTTTTCTAAATGAAATTGACCCTCTAACTGAATTTTGTTTTCTTGTCCAATTCTTGCAACTGTAAGTTCTAAAGGGTTCTAAAGGATATATATATATTTCTGAAAGGAAGAAAACGCAGCAATACAGGCTCACGGTGTACCAATGACCTTTTACAAGAACTGCCAAAACTATGAAACAGGGGGGAATACGAGTTAAAAGATACCACAGAAACGTGCCTCAAACCCATTAGAGATACAGCTCAAATTAAGAAGCAATTTGACAACCATCAGCTGTATTTAGCAGTACTGCTTGTAGGATCTACTCAACTAGTTCTCCCAAACAACCACACATACCAACCGGAGGAAAACAAATCATTCAGAATTACCTTCTGGCAAGTTCTAGTACGGGTCAAAAAATGATTTACAAGCTTTCCATCCAATAGTCAAAATTTAGGGCAAATCTCCTTATCCATAGAGTATAAACTGATTTTAGATTTTTATTCTCAACAAGACTTGCCCAAGTAAAGAAAATTACTTTCCTTTGGGCTAACAGAGTGTTTGGATGCTGTGAAATCATTGTTTTCTAAACCAAATCTGAAAATTTTGGCAGGAAGAGAGGTCTTTTGAAGCCTACATCGTCTATTTTGTACAGTTCAATTGGTTATTTGAGGAAGACTTTTAAAAGCTGTTTTTTTTTTTTTAATAACAATATAGCTTTCAAACTTAGACAGCAACATGGTGTCTTTAACAAACATGAGTTGATAGACTTTGGTGCATATCAAAGTGGAAGATGGTCAATACAGATACGATGAAAATTGAGACAGTTTCTGCAGGTTCCTTGTCCAAAAAATAAAAAAGGTAAAAAAGGTCAACTACTTAGCATTAGCAAAACTAGGTACATCACTAACCTGATGATGTCGTCGATGCTGGATAGCAGTGAATGCTCTAACCATGATATAGATGGGCAAAAGAATCCCAATGGTCCTCAACATCAGTAGCTGCAATGCAAAGACACTTTTAGACAATTCTTTTATGTTATTAAGGCATTGAATCTTCTTTCACTAATCTAACAGTCTTAGTCAACCATACCGTCAACAATGTCAATGAGTATTCTCCAGCTCCACTGATTATGAATGGTAGAGTATGACGTAAAAGCAGAAGAACCATAAACTGCAAATAGAACAACCTTACTGTGATAAAGGTAAGATATTGTAAGCCAGCCTAAAAAGTATCAAATGCAAGGTCAAGTAATAGAATTTAGGGGCACATATTCCATTTGAGGGCAAAATCAAAATTCTGATTCAAAAGATACTCTAATTTAATAACAAATAATGAGTATCAAACAGGAACATTATTTGGAATTTGCTAAAATGGGAATTTTTTAAGTTATGTATAAATTACATCATTGACTAGCAGAACAAGGATAACTTATGAATAAATTACAGAGAGAGAGAGAGTACAATTATAGCGACTACTCGGCAGCAAAGCAGGCTTCTTGAAGTGGGAGCTGAATATTCATCAAAGTCAGTGTCTAAAATTTCACTATCAGTAGCAACCATTGGTATAAATTGAGAGTTGTGCAGGTCCCTTCTAGACATTTCCCAATTTCCGCTGATATGAGTACCACCAAAGGATCACGAAATTATTTCTCAATGAATTAAAGAAAACAAATCCAAGTTCCATCACCACACAAAATAAAAAATATCAGTGAAATTCATGCACATCCAAGTGAAGGATACCTGAAGTTAATTGGAATACCACCATAGTGAAACAGAGGAGGAGGTGCTGTATAACCGGGCTTATATTGCTGAAGTTTCAGATTATGTTCAAGCAGAAAAGAGCTAGTGACAAGTTTTTATGGTTCGAGAAGATTAACATAAAAACCTACTAGATTTATAATCAGAAAAAAGTATTTTAAACAATGGCAGACCTGGAGGCAAATCTCACAGATGTTGTCTCCCTTCGCATTGCACCACCTTTGCACACATATGCGGTGTGCGTGCTGCAACATTTTAAAAAGGAAGCTACTCATTTTTTGGATCCGTCTAAAATCAGCAGGAACACTAAATGCCAGACAATAAGAGAGAGCATCACGACCAGTATCTCCCTCAAATATCAATCAACACTAAAGATAACTTCATATGCCTATTTATACCATAGTCCACGATAATAATCCGTTACCACAAGTCAACTCCCTGCCTGCTTATGCTCACTCTAAACATAACTAACTAATGCTCAATGTTTATGACAAGAGATGTTTGTCCAGAGATTAGCATCCTATCAGCTCTACTGTGAGTCTAGATGGTTGATAGATCAATTGAATTCCCAATCGCCAAAGATAATGTCATCCCAAAAAAATAGATAATTTCGCATATGCATTAACAACCTAATATTCATTGACAACCAAAAGAGAGTCAATTGGAAATCTCTAATTGTTCATAAAGCATGCAACATGTTTGTAAAAAACTCAACAACATATTGATGGAAATCATTGAGGAAATTCGGCACAAGAAGTTAGCCTTGAGTCAAACTTTTGTGTCTCAAAAGTTCTATACAAACATCCACTTTTAGTTGTTTATAAAATCATACAACACGCTTGTATGTCAGAAAATTAAAACATCCTACTAGGAATTATGCCAGCAGAAGGAAATTTCAAAAGTTTCACCCAATATTTCAAAATATTGGTCAAGCTAGATACATCCGGTTGAGATATCACCCAAATCTGTGAACTCACATGGGAAAACACCTATCCATTGCACTGCAATTTGGTATTCTGAAACAGAGATAATAACCCACTACATGAAGCCAGGGATCTATGATCCCGCTAAATGCAAAATGCATAATTTGGAGCTTGAGAGTAGTACTTACAAAAATAATAATAATAAATTTATATAAATAGAAGTTGATTGGTGAAAATCATCTTACAACTAAGATCTTCTCATCATGCGACAATTCAAAAATTCACCGCAGCATATGACAGACATTGTGAGTTATTAAGCTAAAATGGGGCCAATCAAGTCTTTATTGTCTGGGAACCTTTTTTCAATGACTAACATTATCATAAAGATGTTTATAAACAAAATAAATATAACTACCAATGAACCAGCCTCAAGTTTCAAAGGAATAGTTGCCAAAGTAAGCTACTAAGTACAAACTGACCTTCAAGCTGCCACAGCAAGAACAAGGCGTCTCCATGTTGGACTCCTCATCCTCATCGTGGCAGATCCTACACTCTACCAATTTACTTGGTGAGAAACTACTATTGACATCCATCCTATAGGCAGAACTCAACAGATCTTTGCTTGTTGAGGGCGTGGTTTGCTGCTCCCAGTATTTGCTCTCAATAGCAGCTTCAAGAGTAGATTCAGTGAGTAACCGATCCACCAGCAACGCAAAATGATCCCCCATCCTTCAAATTAACAAAGAATTTGAATTCAAGAAATTAAAAAGAAATATAAGTTAAAAATCCTAACTAAACCTGATTGCAGACTATTTATTTTTCACCGAAGTCTATGAAATTAAGTCCAACAGTTCCCACGGCGTGATAATATGGAACTAATTAGGATATAGGAAACCAGAGAAACAATATGAAAATATCTACATTACAAAAAGGCATGATACGATCCCGGAACAAAACCTTGTTGCCAAATGAAAAGTAAGAAAAACACGATGGTTCCTCTAGATGCTGCAAGAAATATGGAAGAAATCATAAGATTATGAAAGCATACATTTTCCCATTATTTGGCATTCAGTCGGTCCAATCAATTATTAGTTCTATATTTTAGAACTGAAACAACGTAGATTTAGAGCATCGATTCCCATTAGTATCTTTAGACTTCCTGTAGTTCACAGCAACCGTACGACAGTTAGAATCACTAATTTTAAAAAAATAATAAGCAGGTAACCATCAGAGTTCGGAACATCGAGAACCTAACTAGTAACGGCAGAAATCATAACCCATACAAGTAGACAGCACAGAGTACAGAAGACTAACTAGGAGAAATCAAGAAAGGGATTTGTGGCCACCCGTCAAAAGAGCAATACTGAAGGCTGAAGCTGCATCAAAATCAATACAGGACCATCAAACACAAAAAGAAAAATAAGGGATCTAAAGCTGAAAAACAACAAAATAGAGGGGAATAAGAGATTAGTAGAGTTACCTTTCAATCGAGAGCTTAAAATTTAAAAACAACAGGAAGCGCAAGCGACAAAGATTTCAAGAAAAAAACGAGCGAAAGATGAAAATGAGAGCAAACCCAAATAAGGAATGCGACTTCAAAGAAGTCACACGGTTAACGGACCACACTGAAATGTCGAAAAGAAGATAATCAACCTAATGTTTGACTTCAAAAAACACGGAGGTGGCAGCGAAACCCATACCAGACACAAACTCCAAGAGCTTCAAAATGTAGACATAGAGGGAAAGGGGAAGAGAGCCGGTTTGTAAAAGGTGTCATCTTGATGAATAGAAGAGCACGCTTAAGACAAAACAGCTCCAAAATGATTGACGTAGAGATACATTAAATAAATATGAGGAAAATTCGACGAGGGACTCAATGAGAGAGGCTTACAAGAATAGGAATGGAATCTTCTACAAGCGAAGAAAGCAGCACTCGTTTCCTTCCTCCTATATGATTAGGCAAAGCAAGAGATTGAGTGTTGTTGTATAAAACCACAACAATCCCGCTAAAGAAAACCCAAATACTTCGTAGAAGTGCTTAATAAAATATAAAGAACTCAAAAAGGTGCACAAAATTCCAAAAGTACGGAGGGAACACCTCTCTCTCTCTCTCTCTCTAATGATTCCCTCTAGTGCGTTGCGAGCGGGGAAAATGGGAGGTAGAGGCAAAGGTGTGAGAGAGATTCTAGCGGCGGAAAGCCCAAACCCATCACCGCCACGATTCCTCTGTAGTTACTTTTACCGCTTCTCACCTCCCGTATTTGTCGTGTATTATCGTACTATTTTGATTTTTGTCAATCGATTTTCGTCGGTATAATGATCCCATCTCATCTTTTGTTTGTTTGGTTCCGTCATATGAGTGCGTCTGTGAGAAGCGTGAGTGGGGCTTTTCTTTCAATTGCAAGGGAATGGGTTTCGTACGGTAAGGGAATGGGACGTGACTCGCGAGAGCAGAGCAGGCGCAGTAGTTGTGGAGCTTCCAATCAAGTGTACCATCTGATTGCATGAATGCAACATGGCCCCCAACTTCCATATTCTCCTTCCCTAAATTTCATCTTTAGCTTTGACTATATATATGGATGCAATTTATTTTAGGATAATGATACCCTAGAAGTTTGTAGACAACCGATTTACTACTTGTTTTACGTGGATATTTTTATTTTTTATTTTTTTTGTCACAGTAATTACTGAACACTACAGTAGTGATTATGAAACCACCAACATGCGCTGATACAAGTTTGAATGTTACAGTACTCATAAGACGCTACAGTACTCATTTTGAAAATCAAAACCAAAAAAATTGAAAATTTATTCTAGTTCCTCCATTCCTTCCCATAACCCATCAAGCGCTCCTCTCCATCGAAAATCAACCGGCGTGGGAGCAACAACGCCGTTGAAGGTGAGATATCCATCTTCCATACGCATTTCAGAAACTAATTTCCCACACTAACTCTATCTCTCTCAGGCCCAATGTAGCTCCAAGGCCGAGGCTTTACTTTTATATGATATAATTTTATTTGGAAAAAAATATTAAATTTTAAATCTTACAAATTAAATGATCTTATCATTTAAATAATGTGGATGATATTCTCTACATGATACCGACTTGATAATAGAATAAGTACTCTTTGCTCAAAATACGGCTAAGGCTAATTAATATTTGAATTCGAACCCAAGACGACCACATTTGAATGTTGAGATGAATAATAGTATTTTGTGAATAGTAATATTTTGTGAGTTTTGTTGATGTAAGTTTAATTTTTTTAAATTGAGATAGATTTAACTTTTTATGTTAAAACGTATGAAATAAGTTGAGATAATTTTAATTCTTTTATGAGAAATTGAAAAAGTTATTGATCACATCAATAATTATTTTGAGATAAGTTGAGTTGCAAACACAACCTTAATAAAGATTTCAAACCCATCGGGAGTTTGACACCCGGGGAGGTCCGACCCTAAGAGCAGAGGAGCCTCGGCCTGGGAGCTATATTGGGGTTGAGAGAGAGAGAGAGATAGAGTTAGTGTGGGAGATTGGTTTCTGGAGTGCATATGGGAGATGGATATCTCACCTTTGACGGTGCCATTGTTCCCACATGCCGATTGGTTTGCGATGGAAATGAGCGCTGGGTGGGTTCTGGGTTCTGGAGAAGGGCTGGGTGGGTTTTGGGAAGGAAAGAAGGAACGAGAAGAAATTTTTAATTCTTTTAGTTTTGATTTTCAAAATGAATACTGTAGCGTCTGATGAGTACTAAGCATTCAGGCTTGTGTCAGCGCATGATAGTGTTTTCAGAGTCACCACTGTCGCTTTTAGCAGCTCCTGTGAAAAAAAAATAAAAAAAATTGTCCATGTATAACAAGTAGTATCTACAAACCGCAAGGGTATCATTATCCTTTATTTTATAAAAAAAAATTTACTCAATACTTCTAAATCAGATGTCTATTTTTATTTTATTATTTTTTTAAATATATTTATAATATAGAATTGTTGAGTAGAAGAACTCTTTCACAAATAATAAACCTCACAACTTAGTTAATGTTAATATTGTTTTTATGAGATCATATAATCCTCTTTATAAGTTATATATATTTATTTATATATTACATTTTGAAAAATAAAATGTTTTGATCCTACGGCTATAAATAATAATAATAATATTAGATAAATTGCTTGAAATTAATCAGCTCCATCAAATTTGAGTTCGCATTGATTCGTTTACATAAAGAACTGTTAATGAACACGCACAAAAACCTATATTGGATGGATCGAGAGCATTAGTATCATTAGCTAGATTCCAGTTAACTTTGCCTCGCATATTTTTGCATTGAAGCCTACACGGTACACACACACACACATATTTATATATACACATGACTCATAATGAATTACTAGTTTAAGGAAAAAAAAACAATCCCTTGAATCCTTGATTAATAAGTGGAGACAAGTTCTGGATCAGTACTGTTTCCATTTTCGGGTACCCAACTGATCATCATGGCGATCTCTACAATTAAATTTGTATTACAATGTTCGTCGACACTGCAGACATGCATGCACCGGAAGTAATTGATCACACCGCCGCAAAGATCGAGCACGAACCAGGTGCATGCAGCAGCCCGCGTTCGTGCATGCAGGCGCTAGCTAGGGATCCGAGGATCATATGTGTACGTCGTGATGCTGATCAAGCAACATTTACAAAATCATGGCTAACTAACTGTATATCAGGTAAAGATCAATAATTAATTAGCTCGATCGATCGAGCACATGGAAATTCCCATGCAGAACATAATTAAGAACAACAACTATATATATATATATATACATATATATAAGATTCTCTTAGCTATCTCTTCTGCATGGAAAAAGGCCACCCCAGAAGACATGATCAAACTGAATGCAATGAGTGCGAGCTTCCCAAAAGCAAAACCTGGCCTCATATTCATCCAGTTGGAAGGTAGCTCGTAATTCGTTTCTAAGATCTTCATCTCTATAATCCGAACTCGGATCGAGCACGTACAATCATGTTCTCATCCACCGGCTTGCCCCAGTAATCTCGTCCGTTTGCTCCTTCACTTGCCGCAGCCACATGAATTAGGTTATTAAAGGCCCTAATTCTTCTATGGCGTACTGGAGATTTGAAAGAACATGCAGCTAGGCCGAGGAGGAAGCGCAGGGAATGAAAGGTTAGTAATTGCTTCCGTTGATACATATATGGAAACAGTACACCACGAATTAAGGCCAGATCGGTCCATATGTTTTTTCTAAGCGGAAGATACAGGAAATTTAGAAAGGATCATGTCAATCAAAGCTAGCATGCATGCATATATAGATCAAGTGAAGTAAAATCATATGAAACTAGGAATGTTTTGATAGGGAAAGACGAAGAATATTGGCACCCTAGCTAGCTTGGCTTTTCGACGCGCATTAGGGGCATGGAGGCAATTTGAGACGAAACTTCACCTTTTTTTTCCTTATTTTTCCCCCTTTTGATTTTTGACTCTTAATTTTGTTTTGCTCTGTAATTTCTTGTGTACGTACCACCGCAAGGAAGTTCATTTACTTCATCTAAACTACTACTCATGCAAAAAAAAGAGCAGTATATCACAAAATTTCACGAGGATGAAGTTAGAAGTGACGCGTACGTAGTAGCAATAAAATCAAAAGTGGGCCATCGGCAATATTGTAGACTGAACTTTGAGGATAAGGACAGATTAAGCATCTCAGTGCAGGATCTGGATGTCAATTTTCACCTTTTCGGCGCACTATTATTCTCGCTTCTTCTTTTCTTTTTTGCTGTTAGAAAGTTTTTGATGATTTTGAAAATAACCTATGCATTTTACACTCTTTCGGCGTAAAAGGATATAAAGTTTTCACAAGTTAAGTTTATGAAACAACGTAGATATGACGTAATATAATATTAAATCATGTCATGATCAGTGCTATGTACGTAAACAGCTATTACAACAAAAACAGATTTATAATATCAAAATTTTACAACTAAAATTATTATTTTTAATAAAATTATATTCATTTTCGTTGAAAATAATTATTTTAATTTTAGACGCAAAAATTTATTTTTTTTATAGTAAACTTTTTTATGTAAAATTTGTGTATAAATCTAACACTTCTCTATATATTTTTTTAAATAAAGAATTAATCGTCCAATGGTAATAGAAAAGTGATATTTTATATAGCAAGACGAAAGTAAAATAAAAATATAAATTTTTAACATTACTCAATTGTTAATTAAGATTTGAAGATGAACTAATTATATATATAAAAATATATGTATATATATATATGGGTAAAAAATTCCACCTCCATAAAACCATGATCTTGCATCCGTATCATGATCATTGATCATGTCTAGTTAATAATTAATTCAGTGAATCTATCTTGACTTGTAAAAAGTGGTACACTCTGATCAAGAATGTCGATTCATGAATGCTTTCCAGATCATCGAACGTGAGTCGACATAAGTTCACAGACATGATGAATTTGGAGAATATTGTAAGAGTACTACTGTCTACTTGTAATAATATTTGTAATATTTACACGTCAAATTAAAAGCATGCACTCCGACAGCAATTGTGGAAATTTATAACTATCTTTCCTGCTCAATATTCGACTTCTTTACGTTCGTTCATTTTTCACTGCGATATCATGAGCAATTCGAGGTACAACAGCTACCTAGCTATACTATCTACCTACCTAGCATCAATTTGAGCGTCTAACGGAAATAGCAAAAGAATTTTGTTACATATAAACACAATTACACATTAATATGTATACTAATACTGATTTATTCATATTTAAAATTTAAATTAACACTGTTTTTAATAAAATTTACTTTTTGATCAATCACATCATATTAATACACAGATTAATGCACAATTATGATTGTAACTATATTTTTCCACAGTAAAAAGCCATTTTTCTCGTGATATGGATCAACCTAGCTAATTTCCTAGCACTTCATGAATATGATTTATCATGATGTGAAGTACGCTTGCATAGGGGTATACTGATAATAGCGTTAATTATCTGATCACGTTCATCATCAAATTAATTAATTAGTACTACTACGTTCTATCATCGATCACTGATCAGAGGTACGTACTATACTATATTTCTGATCGGAAAATTATTTCTCCACGATAGCAGCTGATTAATGGACGTTTAAGGTCAATTTTAACTGCTCCTTTTCATTTATGTAATCACATGCCTGCATGGGAACGTACGTACGTGTAGACTTATGATTATAAGTTTAGGAAAAATCAAATAGAATTAGGATTAAAATTAGTACTAATAATTTTATCGTACATTGATGTTTTAATGAAGAATATCATGCAAAAGGGGTCCATTGATTTTTTGTTCTTGCCATGAGTACTCTTTGCCAGCTTATCTATGTTGGAATTGTTGTCTTAATAAGAAAATTATTTAGTTGTGACCAGTTATTTTAAGCAAAAGTTATTATTATCACAGTTTCTTTTTTATTATCAAAATAAGTTTTTTAATTGCAAATATATATTATCGTCGTATATGATTTGTCACAAATGCTCATTTTTTTTGTAATATGTATATCATGATCTTCAGGTGTGTGTTAGAGAGAGAGAGGCAAATGTGGACCATAGACTATATATATATATATATATATATAGGATTTCAAGGACTAGGTGATTTTTTGTCCAGCTAGATCACTACAAAAAAATGAGTATTTACAATGAGAATGATTATTTGTGACAAGAATAAAATATTCATTTTAACAAAAAATAATAATTATAACAGAAAATAATTGACTACAAATAAACAATTTTCTTATAATACATATTAAATGAGACATTGATCATGTTGATGATCATGGCGGTTTTTGTATCCTATAGTACTCAATGAAGATTGGATGGCATAAAGATTGCATGCAGATCCCACAATATGAATTACTAAATATTTAATATTAGTCGAAAAATTCACATAAATAATCTACTTGATATATCTATCTTTTTTTTTTTTTTCTTCTAAGTAATCTATAAACTCCTAAATAAGGATCTGATTTTTGTTTTATTCCAACCTTCAACCTGCTACACCTACGGCTGTGCATTCTTTCATGCACATATATATAAGCATGTCCTATATATTAATGATTCTATATATGCCAAGTTTAATTAGCTTCATGGCATGGGAATTAGAACCTTCCTGCATCTCGTCCCAACTCCGAAGGTCTGATCATGACTAGCGTACACATTAATGTCATGCGAAGGCAACCAGCTTCTTTTTTTTTTTTTTTAATCCTCTCGTGGACTTAAGTCAGAGTAAATGGACAAGTCCAATTAATACTCATTAACTTATCGAGTCCCCCGGCTTCCTTTGTAGAACTTAGGAAATGATCTCTTCTGTTAATTCACGCTATTGGCGTACGTTAGATATGGCCGCATGCATGCATGCATGCACTCGTTACCTCGAGCGTGCCTGTATCTGCTGCATGGCGTGGTCTTGTTTCATCTTATATACAAATCGCCATTGAAATCTCTGCATGGGTCATATATATGAGCTGATATTGATTTTGCCACAACTACTTTACTTTTTTTTTTTAATTGAAAGTATCCTCTCTCTCTCTCTCTCTCTACGATGAGCTGAAATTAAGTGGATAAAGAAGTGGGCTGGGCTTCTAACTTTAACTTGGGCCCGGAGTCATGTATCAGTATAATTGAGTCAAGGTTGGGCTCAGGGCGGTAACCATTCTAAGTAATTGTACTTGATTTACGAACGGCCAATCAGATCAAGTTGTCTCCCGAGGTCCGTTTGGAATCTTTGGATACCTGTAATATTTCAGTATCTGTAAATAACATTATTAGTTTTATTGTTAGAAGCTCTTATTATTTCATTTTTATAAAAATAACATTTGGTTAATTATCGTTATTATTATTTTCATAAAATTATCACGCAACGCAGCGCGGGCTTAGCGAGAAGGGCTGCGATTGTGCAGAGAAGAGAGAGAGAGAGAGGATGAAGACCAGACTCAATAGCAAAAGCCCTTTTCTTACTTCTGCTTCGACCTCAATTTGCAATCGATTCCCATTGAGATCCACCGAGTCCTTTGCCCTTTCAGAAACCCTCACCCTAATTCTGCTTTAGCTGCAAGTTCTCGTTCTCGGCGAAATGGTTTTGCTTCTCAAACCCTATGCAATTTTTATTTCTTCTGCTTTCTCGATAGTTTGCTTCTGAAATATGTTAAATTCAGCATCTTATAACTCTAACTGTGATGGCTCAATGTGTTACATCTGTCTGAATTGTTCAATGCTTGAAATTGAGTGGGCGCTTTTTTGTACTAATCTAAAAGCCTAAAAGGCATGATATTTCTTCTGAAAGCTTTCTAAATTCTTTGAATTATCGTTGTAAACATCATTAACCGCTTGAAGCTGCTTGATGTGTGTCGTACGACCAACGTCGGCATAGTCTTTATTGGGGAATTAATTGTATAATGTTTTTCACCTAAGGGAAATATATATGAAGTTCTAGGTACCTACAGAGTTTTGTTCTGAAGATATTTATCTTCTATTAATTGTTTGTATTTTATTTACTCTGCTTTTTGGAAGAGAAAACGTTCTTGTTTAATAACTAGTTAACCTACGACATTTCTTTGGTTACAAACTTCTAGGTACCCAATGAAGGGGATGTTGCAACAGAAAAGAGAAAGGCTGAAGACTATATTGTCACAAAAGAAAAGAGGACGAAGAAGAAGAAAAAGCCAGTTGCTACTCCTCGTCCTGCATGCTCATGGGTTTACTTTAGGTAATGCTTAGTTTCCTTACAGTGGGGTCCACTATGTCTAAGCATATTCCTGTTTGGGTTATTTTTTCCAAACACTTTTACCAGAAAAATGATGTCTAAATCGATGTTGCAGCCGGGAGTTTATCAAGGAGTATAGTGCTTCCCATCCTGAGTCCTCTGGTCTTAAAGCTGTAAGCCTTTTGATTGACTTTCAAAATTGATTTGCAAATAGCAATGTGATGCTTTTTATTTGTATCTATTAGAAAGTCATTGATTGTAACCACTTTTTTCTGTTTCAGGCCACAAAGGCTGCATCGGATGCTTGGAAGTGTATGAGCTTTGAAGAGAAAGCAAAATACACTAATCATGCTCGTGAAGTGTGGGATAACTACTTGAGTACAACTCCTACTCGCACCCCCAAGCCAAGGAAACAGGTAATGTATATTTATTGGTGACAGTTTTTCATCTGAGTTTGCGTCTGTTGAAGTTTATGGCTTTATAATGCAGACTAAACTAGTCACAAGATGTTCTCCGGGACGTTTATTCAATGTGTTACAGCGCCTCACACCTGAGCAGAAGACTGCAGTGAAGAGCATGGGATTTGGCAGCCTCCTCGACCTAAGATGTAGGACACTCCGCCGTAGTTTGTGCCTATGGTTATTGGAGAGGTTCAACACTACAAGACGCAGCTTGGAGATTTGTGATGAGAGGATTCCTTTATCTCCAAAAGATGTGGAGCTTGTGATGGGATTAGTAGCTAGTGGAAAAGATGTAGTGAACTCAGGGCCAGATGATTTAATCGCAGACTTACGTTATAGTTACAATGCTACAAATCGTGGGATTTCAGTGCGACTTCTAGAGGAGCGACTGGCAGCTCCAGAAGCAGGAGAGGATTTTAAGAGGTCATTTGTCCTCTATGCCTTGGGCACTCTTTTGTCCCCAACAGCGAGGTTGGATGTTAGCCCATCATTCCTCCATTTTTTGACAAATATGGATGTTGTCCATCAGTACAACTGGGGAAAATTCTTGCTTGACCGGCTAGTTCGAGAAGTATCTCGCTTTCGTCAAGGGAAGCAAAGGGCAGTTGGTGGTTGTCTTTTGTTTCTCCAGGTAAACTAGATTTTTATCAGCAATTGCTTTATTTTTTACTTTATAATGTACTCGTAAAAAAAAAATTTACTTTATAATGTATTGGTAAATCTTTCTAAAATTATATTTGTTTTCAGCTCTTTTACTATGAGAGCATCTCTGTTGATGGACCAGGTCCTTTGGCCACTGCAGTCGTTCCATGCTTGTCTTCATGGGGTGAGGAGGAGATTACTGAGAGAGAAAGACGAGAAAGAGAGCTAGGTGGTTATGGTTTAGGAGAGGTACATTAAAGTTTGCAATGTTTGACAGTATAGTATGTAGCATTTGTCATGATAACTGCCTTTTGCAGGTGATATGCAAGGAACGTTGTCTTGGTATGGAGCCCTCAGAGTGCAGGGATCAATTGGATTGCCCACCAGTACACAGCACAACCACCACGGTTGCGCCTGGCCCTACTTTTGGCCAGGAGGGGAATCAGGTAGTATTCATGGAATTGAGATTCTTGAGATATTGTTTTTTAGTGTTTATTTGTGTTTGTCTATTTGTAGGCTGACAAAGCAAAAATGAATGGGCAGATTACTATGCGTGAGGTAGCCTTTTTCTTTGTTTATCTTTCTTGAATTTACTTCCAATGTATTCTTTCATGTTCTTTCCTTTTTTTTTTCCCAAAAAAATAATTTTAAGAAGTGAGCTTGATCGATACAATTCTACAGGAAGATATGCCAATTCTTATCAGGAGTAAAGATGTGGTCTGTGGGGACATTGAGGTGGTTGTTGATTCAGTCAGAATGGCTTGCAGGAACAGAGAGTATGGGTGCAATGAAACAGTGGATTACATTAACAACTTCCATGAAGAAACATGCACTTACGCTCCATGTTCATGCCCGCTGCCAGATTGCAACTTTGTTGGTTCAACCGATCAGTTGTCACTACACTTCAGCAGTAAACATTGGGATTCTGGAAGGCGCTTCAGGTATAATGTGCCGTTGGCCGTCTCCTTAAGGATGAAGGAGCAATTCCTTGTTCTTCAAGCAGAAGAGGATGGTGTTCTTTTTCTCCTCAACAAGAGTGTTGCAAGTATTGGGAACACGGTCATGTTAACCTGTGTTGGGCCAAGTTCATCAAAGTCAAGGTTTTTGTATGATCTTGTATCGGTAAGAGGAAGCAGCTGTTTGAGATTAAAGTCAGTGACGGAGAATTTTCCTGGACGGTTAGAAGGTTTTCCGCCACTGGATTTTCTTCTAATTCCATTTCTTTATATTAGTTGTTCTGGGCATATCAACTTGGAAGTCTGTATATGGAATTCTAGAGATATTGATGCTGACTGTCCGTAATTAGTATATAACTTGCAATGAAATACGATACCTCTCTCTCTCTCTCCAGTTTTTTCATTCATTTTTTTTTATAATTTTAAAATATATATACAATATGTAGACTTTACTGTTCGTGAGAAAAATTTAATGTTGTGAATTCCAAGTATTTGCACTCAAATATGAGGATATTAGTTTATTTATTTATTTTTATGACAGCTTGGCTAGTTACACGGATTAAACAAATAGAAATACAAAGAAATTAAAAGAAGAATCTCACCCAAATAGAAGAAAGCGAAAAGGAAAACTAGACAACAGTGAACAAAATAGAATGTAGCCCCAGCTAGGTTTACCAGCGGTAGAGTTGGGCTTATCTCACATGCTCAAACTGGGCTTAGCCAGGCTTTAAGGTGATGTGAGCCCAATTAAGCCAACCAGCATCGTAGCCCTTTTCGGTCTTGCGCTCTTCTGGAATAGAACATTCACATGAAAATATGGAAGTAGCAGAAAACCCACGTACAGTACACACACACACACACACACTCATTAACTATTCGATGCAGATTGTTTCTTGAAGACGAATATCTATAAGAACTACTTCATATATGGTTAATTGTTAATGTCACATGCTTAATGCGTTCATTAATCGATGAAAGCAAGCTGTCAGTTATGGTCTGGATCCAGATCATAAGTAGGCATGGTTTCCGCCGCACCTTCACGAATGTGACTGATCAGAAGATTTAGTGTAATATTTGCAGCTAGCTCATGCAAGCAGATGATGATTGTGTTTTGGAATGGCTTCCAAGTAATTGAGCCTTTTATACGCGGCTAGCAAAGTTGTCATCAGTTCCCTAGCCTGCACTTGTCCATGACTTGTCTTCGGTTGGAAATCATGCATGCATAAAGGTTAGCTTTCTCCAAGGTGATCATGTTCTTAATTACGGGCTTACCTTCACACATGCATGCAATTTATGATCAATGTCGGCTTATGGAGACTACTTGAAAATATCAGACTGACAAATCTTGAAGAGAACATGCATTACGGCCTTGGGATTAGAAATGAGAAAAGTGAAACTCGGCCCCGTATGGTTACCAAAATCACTCCAACTCACTTCATCTCATCATTACACCTTTTTCAAATTCCTATATACTTTTTCAAATTTCTATATAAAATATAATAAAAAAATTTAACTTTTTCAAATCCCAACACGCTCATAATATTTAAAACTAATATTCTAACAATATTTTATTCAACTCAACTCAACTCAACTCAACTTAATCCAACATTCAAACCCAACCTCAGTCTCGAGAAAATAGTTGATCTTGCCGAAAGTCCAGACTCCAGATAACCATTACCTGTAAAGTTGGGCATAAAACCATTTCATTCTGGTGAAATAACATAGATATATTGAGACAAAAAAAAATAAAAAAGAAGAAGAAGAAAAGAAAAGAAAAACCCTACGAAGGGCCAGAAATCGATCACTCGGCAAGAATATCACACATCATCTTCGTTTTTCATGTTTCTTGTTATATATCTAGCTGTTCTTTGGTGATTAATGGAAAAATCATGTGAAGCATAACACACAGTACTACTACTACTGCGCGCATAATAATCAGCTCCAAGATACTTAATTTCGCTCTCTTTGAGCATTTTATACATATGTTCTCTGTTTCGAGTTTTCTATCACAATTTCATCTTTGACGATGTTATGTTTTATCTAACTGATGGTTTAGATTTTAAAGGGATTGAAAGTTCTGAGGCGGCCATAAACCAAGTTCTATTGACAGAAAAAAGGGGAAAAAAAGGTTTTGCAGTATACAGCAACGTTACAAAGAAGTCTGAAAACTTGAGTCATAGCTCGTGATTTTAGGAGATTCTCTTTTGGGAATTTAAAGGGAACATCGCTGAAAAGTATTCGTTCCAACTTTCTAGAGATAGGGACTGAACACAGTTATATAATCTTGTTAACACAAGCCACTGTCATGTAAACCCGTGGCCTAGCCAAGGCATGCCAGAAGAAAGTAGAAAAAAAGAATTATAAATTAAAGATAAATAATAATGTTTTACAGATCGACTAAATCGTAATGATTATGTATATTCCCCTCATCGCCATTTAGAAAATGATCAAGAAAAATACCTGAATTGATTCTCCCCAAAGAGAATCTGATCATCAAGTATTATATTAATAAATGATTAAAGGATTGGGAATATAATATAAATAATTAAATATATATTTTTTTATAGTTTAAATTTTTGAAATAAGCGATTATTTCACATGGCATCAAAGCAGAAATTATGAATTTGAATTCTGATTTTATACTTTATTTTATTTAATTAAATATTTCGTGTGTTGGGCTCACTCATTGAGGAAAAATCCAGCCCTCACATTAGGAAGGATGTTAATGCTAGGATACAAATAATTATATCTAACTCAGTCATACTTTCTTTTATTTAATTAAATATTCTGTGTGATGAACTCATTCATTGAAGGGAATCGAGTTCATACATAAAAGAAAGCGTTAAAAATATAATATAAATAATTAAATCCATCATTTTCAATCAATTTAAACTATTAAAGTAAATGATGATTTCACAAGAGATACAAGCTGATGGTGAATCATGGGAAGTTCCAACAAACACTCTATTATGTGAATAGAATTGAATTAATTTGAAAATAGTAGTGAAATAACAGTGATTTGAGTCGCACTCGCTACTGTATCGAAAGTCCAACACCAATATTATTAAATCGTATCCTCACAAGAGCAGTAGTATTATAGGTTGAAATGGGTAAATACTGCATGCTTTCTGTTTGAATTAGTATGTGTAAGAACAACCGTTGATCGAGGGCTTAATTAATATTTGACAGTATATAGTAATTAGTACAAAAACGCAATGAACTCAAATTAAAGTGGTGTTGCCTTTCATTATCTCTAGCCACATTGTTTATAGAACGATACCATCATACCGGACCCATTTTGTAGACACGCTGTTCTGCACGATATCGTTTTTCTTTTAAATACAAGAAGGCACTACTTCTTATGTTAGATATATAGTCTTCCCAGGGCATCACATATTTCATATTTGCACACTCTCTCTCTCTCTCTCTCTCTCTCAAGCAAAAGAGAAAGAAAATGGGTGCTCTTGATTACCTCTCCAACTTTTGCACTGTCACCAGCACAAGGAGCAAGCGCAAACCAATGCAGGTACTGATCACTAGCACCAACCGATTAACCTTTTAATACTCGGATACTTAACTCTGTTTACAGTCTGTCAGCTGGAGATAAATCTCTCTCCCTCTGTCTCTCTTCCATTTTCTTCTGTGGTCTTTTTTTAATTAAGTTGAAGGTGATATATGTCTTCTTTTGCAGACCGTTGAAATTAAAGTCAAAATGGATTGTGATGGCTGTGAGAGGAGAGTTAAAAATGCTGTTACTTCCATGAAAGGTCTTTTTGTGCAGCTCTTGCTGATCTCACCCCCTATCTGCGTGGAGTGTGTGTGGGTGTGGATGTGTTTCTCTTGTTTCCTTGATCATTTCATGAGTTGCATATCAGATAAGCAACCCTGAAACAAGAGTTATAGTATCATATATATAAGAAAAGATCATAAACGCATGTTTTAGGCTGAGATCCACATACATACATAAAAGACAGAAACATGAATCTTTGGTAGAAATGCAATCATGATCATCTTTCAACTTTTGAAACTTTTTTGTTGTTGTTCTTCTTTTGATCAGCCCGGACGGCTAGCTGACAGTTTTAAGTCCTTAAAAACCAAGGGGCTTGGCTTCCATCCGTTATAAAATATTAAAAACTGCATTAAACATCCGTTTCTGTATACCCGTACGTTGCAAGTGAAAATCCAAGACAAGTAGATAAACAGTTCTTGTCTCTGCCTTTCTGATCTTTCTTATATATTCATGGACCTGGGGTTAGTTTTCACGGGGACTAACCACTACTCATAGCTACTTAAAAATTCCTCTCCAATTTGTATTTTCAGGTGTAAAATCTGTGGAGGTGAGCCGAAAGCAACACCGGGTAACAGTCAGTGGCTATGTGGAACCAAATAAGGTGTTGAAGAGAGTAAAGAGTACTGGCAAGATAGCTGAATTTTGGCCTTACATTCCCCAACATCTAGTATACCATCCTTATGCATCTGGAGCCTATGACAAAAGGGCACCATCCGGCTACGTCAGAAACGTTGTGCAAGCTTTACCGGCATCGAATGCTGCGCCTGCTGCTGAGGAGAACATTGTCTCATTATTCAGTGATGATAATGTGAATGCATGTTCCATCATGTAATTAGGATCAACTTCACAAGTCATGAGTACTCTATAAAACAATTAAATTATAAATTAAGTGGTTCTAGCTTCTTGATGATCTAGGCATGCAAGATCCACCTTTAATTTTAGGTACTATTCTCTCGAGCTTAAGCAGCAGTACTGATTGATCAGACAAATTACGATCCAAGTATGCATGTATGTAACTACATATATGTAGTCATAATTTATGACTACATTAAGTTAATTTGTCGAAGCAGAATATATTTTAAAGGAAAAATATATAATATAATATATAGTTATAAGAACATAATCATGATTTAATTAGAAAGATCGATCCTCATCAAAGGAAAACTCCTTATATATACCTTTAGATTCATAATTAATGGCTCCCATTATGCTTGACAAATCCATTCTTTTACAACGAAGTGAGCTAGATTAATACAGGCGGCCATGCGCATGGCTAGCTAGAGCCTATATATTCAAGCATGTTATATATTATAAGGTTATATGTCCGTTTTGATCATCTTAACCCTCCAAACGCAGTCGATCTGTCTAAGATTCTCGTTGCCTACCACGTACGTACACTAGAGATAAAATATATACTTATATTTATATATAATTATATCCAACTGGATGGCATTGATGATCATCAGATAATGTAATATTAATTGATATGATCAACATTCATTATTAAATCAGTTTAATGTATATTAATTAGCTGGGACTAGTACTGCTCCAGCTTTAATTTAATTGGAATCTTGAACAATATATATATGCGGAGAGCTGAAGTTGCTTGATTAAGCAGAACAAAATTTGCAGATCCATACGATAATCCTGATCATATACATATACCTTCACATGCAAGCTAGAAGGGACAGAAAATCATGTTCCGAGTTATATATGATATTCCTGTACTATATATATATATATATGACAATATAATTAATTAATTAATTAATTAATGGTTATAAATTCCCTCTACCTCAATGTTTGAACTCTGAACCATCTGTAGCTGACAATCTCTAGTATACGAGATGTTAATTACGCTAATTGTTCATATGTATTATGCAATAATATCCATCCAATCGTTGATCACCCGCAAGTTCAAGTGCTGATCATCATCTAATATAATATATATATTATATATAGAAAAATTCTATACACCACACTGTCAGATTCCACTATCATTCTACTATGTAAAATATGGCACATTTACTACTACTGAATGATCCTTTATTAGATAAGTCTTTATCATGATTCAATAATGATAAATATGTCACACCTTATATATAAGTGGAATAAAAATAGGATGAAAATATGGAATATAACATGACTCATATGCAGAACCTCTTATGATGATATTTTGTGTGCCTAAAGGTACGTATGCTACTAATTAATACCCTCATTTTCAACGGCATATCCCTAAGTTTCGGCTTTAATGTTAATGGGATGACGTACGTATGTAATACTCAATTTCAAACTGAATCTAGTGATGATCGATCATATGCCAACTTTAATGATCTTGTCCCAAGATCGATGTTTATATGTATGTATGTATGTATGTATGTATGGATCATCAACTGCGTTAAACGAAAATTATAAGAAACATTAGCTTTTTATCTGCCTAAAGTTTTTATACAATCGATGATCTTTGGCTGTACTCTAATATATTACCCATCAAACCAAACGCCGCCAAGATGAAATATTTAAAGAATAAAGTGAATCATCAATATATAACTCGACGTCTTCGATCGGCCAATCTTTTCCCCCGTGTCTCCGCTAAGCGCGCATGACTGCAAAATAATGGAGTAGACAGATTCAATAATTTATCCACTTAAGGCCAAAAGAAGGAGAATGATTACCGCGAGCACCAACCTTTGCCTAATTATTATATATAAAAAAAGCAATCTTCTACTAAATGAGTGGCCTTCTCTTTGGTGCTTTCATTGCTTTGGATCATTTCAACCAAAAGAATCCACTGCATAAATAATCAAAATAATAATAATAATAATAATAAAAAATTAGACTTAGGCTACGTTTAGATTTTGAGATAAATTAAATTAAGTTATAAATAGTAATATTTTATGTGTTTAATTGAAACATATTTAACTTTTTAAGATTGAGATGTTTTTAATTTTTGAGTAATTCTACTCATAAGCCGGTTTAGTCTCCAACACTACACACCAATTGAGCTGGCAAATCCAGTTTCTTAAAAACGGTCTAATCCCTCTCTTCTCTCTCCTTTCCCTGTCGAATCCCTCTTCCCCTTCCAAAATTGAATCATTTTTCCCCATCGACACCCCTCAAGAAACCAGGTAGGGGACTGAAAAATCTCCCACGAAATCCCTCCCTTCATCCCTCTGCCGACTGTGACGAACTTTCGCGTCGACACCCCTCAAGACATACACCAAGAGATCTGAGAAACACTCACTCCCTAACCTAGCCAAATCCCCTTCTCCCATCAACCGTGGAAATGTTTTTTTTTTTTTTTAAACTTGGTAATAGTCAATTGTTGATTGATGCAAACATTTGCTTCCGATATTGTTGAGTAGATGGAGTCCAAGGATTATAATAAGCTGCCTAAAAGATTATGCATTTCTCTTTCTGTCTAGCTTTTGAATTTAGCATTTTTTTCTTGTTTGTTCATTCTGATTTGATTCATTATGTAAAAGCTAGGGTGAAGCAATAGGAGGATTGGCCAAATTTATGTGTCATTTGATGCGATTTGGACAAACAAACTAAAATGTATTGATTCCCCTGCATTGTTCAGTTGGAGTTGGTAAGGAAATGGCAGAGGGGCGAATCTGAATGAAAGATTAGGGGAAGAAGGTAGAAAACGTGGTGAGTAATCTTCTAAAAGAATCGTTTTGAAAAAAATAAAAAGAAAAAGCTAACTCAACTGGTATGGAGAGTACTTAAGTAGCCTAAGAGTAGAATTATTCTTAATTTTTTAAGTTTAAATGTATGAATTAGATTAAGATGAGTTTAAAATTATAAAAAATTGAAAAAATAAAAGATACTATAAATAATTAGTTTGAAATGAATTAAAATGAAATCTTATATTCTCAGTATAAAAAAATCTTTTATATCCTTGGCATTCTAAACTGATCAATGTATAATCCAGAAAGTTCTATATTTTGATTTGTTTAATGTCACCGATTTAATGTCAGGGAATAATTGCTAGCAAAAAGCATTTTTGACAGATCTTATATATGCTTGGGTCACGAGCATGATAACATCTGTCAAATGCTCGGCAGTCCGGACTCCATCCGCTGCAGGGAGACGGCCTGTTGATCATGTGCTTCTCCGAGGCATACTTATGTACAGACGTCGTAAAATATCTGCACGCCTCTGAGCACGAAAGTTAGACGTTCCATGAAAGGGGTATGATATATGGTATGACATGCGACAAAGTATTGTTTCACGAAGAAAGAAGTTTTGCTCGTGAAACACTACCAAGTTCTTCCAGTACTAGAGGCGGATTTATTAGCAAAAGATGTTTTGCTTGCTGAATTTACTTCTGGTGTACGTACGTACTCAAGAATCATCAAAATGTTCAAACGGCTGATGACATGGGTTCTGCATCTCGATCGTTTTTTCTCACACTAGACGGCTTTTGTTGTTAATTCTAATATTGGAGGAATATTTGAGTACTCATGTAGTGAATTATAACAAAAATTTAATTCATACCTTTTTTAAAATGTTAGACTTTTGATTTAAAAGGATCTGAGTCAGATAATGTTGAGTTGTCAAATTGCACGTTGATGGCGTTAAAATACCTTAAGGTGGCATATTAGCATAAAGATGGCAGGACATCATGATTTTTTCCTGATTGAAGCAGTTTTGGACACATTTCGGTATTCTGGCCATAACTTTGACTACAAGTATCTGAATCATGCATATGATTCAAATTTGAAAAACTCTTTTCGTCACGCATGTCGTGGTCACTTAGTTATGTTCGGTGTGCATATTTTTTGAGGGCAAAATCTACTATTTCCCCCTCCAAATCCATATTTTTAGTTTTTTTTTTTTTTTGCCTTTTACAGTAATATTTCATTTAACGTTTAAAAAGTGATTACGAACCTGATTTGGGCTAGATTTTTAACAGATTACTTCTTTAATTACATATTTCCTTTTGGTGTGATTATTGAGATTTTACTATTTTTGGTAAAATTCTGATATTGTTGATTAATTTTTAACTACTACGTACAGTCCGGCTTGTGGGTTGATTTCGACATTCTTGAATTTTGATAATTTTGAATTGAACATTAGAGTCATTTTCTTTGTATTTTGGGCAATTCTCTTGTCTTTCTTCCATGTGAAATATCTATTGAAACTAGCTGGCTGCATAATAATCTCTATTATATATCATGTCCGGCGTCAACTTTCTAATGATAAATGTATTGGATATTGATGTTTTTTGCAAGCTCAAGGGGCACTTTAATACACTAATGCTTTCATGTCTACGTATTTAAGGGCAAAAGATCAGAATATTAGCGCTAGCTTCGAAATATTGTAAACTGCTATATATGAAAAACTCAAAAGTCAAGTCTCGATCCTTGAACTAAATGATAAAAACAGAGTTCAATTGCATGGGTGTATTCCTTGCAACTCGAGCCTCTCTATATATATAATCTGGAAATGCAAAGACTTGGACCGCCTAATATGTAAATTAAACTCGATCGGATGCTTAGATGAATCGTCTATATATATATTCGTGTGTGTTCGGAGGTCATGTCGAAGTCTCTCCTATAAAGACGATGCTTTAGATTTTAATTTTCGAATCTCTAAAGCCTAACCTCCCTATGCTTTGGGCAAACGCACTTTTCCTCATTTTCCCAAAGTGTGTTTCTTCCATATTTATCCGTTTTTGGGGCCACCAGATGCACAATGTCATAAAAAGTAAGCAGCTCTACCCCCAAAAACCAATTCAAAAGAAGGCCTTTATTTTGAAGAAATCGTTGCCCTTCCCTTTTATTTCCACTATTTTTTTTTTTTGTAAAGCAAAAGATCATCCAGCTGATATTTACTGATCAATTTCAGAGTCTGATCATATATATATATATAGAAGATATCTTTCACGTGTGGGGTGGACCATGCAGCCATACCAATCTATGATTCTGATCATTTTCTTCTTCCTTGTTGTGCATTTATAATTCACGTAGTACTTATGGTTCGTTATAAAGATAATAACTATTTGAAGCCACCTCGTTTGTAACTGATCACTAAGGACATGAAGTACTTAAAATATATTTTTTACAGTAATGCAGGAGAAGTACTTCTTCGGTGATTCAGTTCCTGCATTTTGGACTTGGACAATATCCCTCAAAATATTTCAATAGTTGCTCAAGCCTTTAAAGACCAAAAAGGGCAGCACATTGGACAAGTGCAGATGAATGTCTGTCTTTTGTGGTGACAACTGACAAGAAAAGGAAGCAGTCAAATGGGAATGAATTCCGCAAATGGGCAGTAGGACTAGGACTTGGTTCCTTCACCTAAACCATGCGACCATCACGAGAAAATGGTGTACGGTATTTGGTTGGCAGAAATAAATCTTCAGTGCATGACTAAATCCGGCAGACACATAGACTATGCCTGTCAAAAGAGTCAAGTCTCTGAGACTTTGAGCCTTGTCAAATCACAATTCACACCTTCCAAACTCTCTCTCTCTTTCTAGCAGAGATCTTATGTGGGGGTCCTGCTCTGCCATAGCTCTGCACAGTGTTGGACTTCTCAACTATTTTGATCTACCCGATAGTCTTTCACAAGTGGTTATTAAATAGAAAAAGAAAAACCGTAGATAAAGAAGAAAATAGGCAAGAAACAGTTTCAGATATCTCCATTTTAAGCAACAAGCACGGTTGAAAATGTCATCAAATGAGTTTGAGTTCTTAAAGATTGAGGTCCTACCTCTAGCCATTTTCTGTTTTTTTATCTCTAAAGCATCTTTTTATTTCATATTTTTAGCTTTACTATTATTTCTCATTAACTTTTACTTCCTTTTTGTGTTGAGTTTGATTCCTTCTTTCCTTCCACAGAAATACATTCTGAAAGTGCATATGAATTGCCAAGGGTGCATGCAGAAAGTGAGGAAACTCCTCCAGAAAATTGAAGGTACTAAAATTTGAATATACACAAAGTTTCTTTACGTTATTGACAATCTCATTATCTATTGGAGATGGCTTCATTTTTGTGGCATTATCACGTGTTTCTTACTGATTGAACTACATGAGAATGAGCAAGAGTATTTATGGGACATTCAGGAAAAGTATAAAATGAATAGACATACACTTAAAAGCATAATATATATATGTTCATGCGAGCATTCAGTAATCCTTACAAGCTGTAGACCAAATCAAAATATTAATTTTCACTATTGCATCTGTGTTGCTGATAATGATGATATTCTATCTTGGGCTGTGTCCTTTGGAGAGTCGATAATCTCTCCTTACATGTGATGTTGGACAATCTCCAAGTGAACAGGTGATAACGCTTTCAATCGGCTATTTATTCCTTCAATTCTTTAGATCTCTTTCTTCCTGGTTTTCAATTTTTATTGTGTAAAAGTAATAATTGTGTTAGTCATCCTTTCTGAACACAAATAAATAAATAAACAAGCAACGAAACGGATAATAAATAAGTATATCGAGTTTGAATTTTTTGTGACCCTCTTAACTTTTCTTTTTGTTTTCCCCACTCGCCTCTTTCTTGGTTTCTCTCTTCTGATTATTTTATTTTATTTTTCTTGTTTTATTTGCTTATTTATTTACATTTGGTACTGGATTCAGGTGTTTATCAAGTAAGCATAGATGCAGAAGAGCAGAAAGTCACTGTAACAGGTAGTGCGGATCCTGCTGTATTGATCAATAAGCTGGTCAGATCTGGTAAACATGCAGAGCTTTGGTTTCCAAGTTCCCAAAAAATACAAGCCAAATTAACCGATGATGACAATAACCAGAACCAAACTCAATATCTGACTAATGGCCTAAATCCCTACAAAGATCATCACCTCCTCCCCAACTTCTTAGGCAGAGAAGATGTTGAGTCGGCATCTGATTGGAATTTTAATCAGAGTAGGGAAACTGAGGCAGTGATAGATGGTGAATTCGATCAAAATTTGATAGCAGCAATGCAAAATGCAGGCCTGGGTGAGGACGGAGTCACAATTGGCAATCATGATAAAGTGGAAAACAGCATGTCACGGCCATTAAGCAGCCTCGCAGGTTTTCATCACAATGGTGCTGGCTTTGTTGGCTTAAGAGGTCACGAATTTGGCCGTGGGTATCAAGATATTTCTACAGGGTTAAAGACTTATGTGTACGACCATCCATCGTCGATGATGATGACCAATGGGCAGGGGTACCCCGACAGCTATCCACCTACAGCGATGATGAACATCAACCTACAAGACAGAAACACGATCGACAATAAGATGATAAATGACAATGTGCACATGAATCAACCCTGGATGGCAAATCATAATCTTCAATAGTTCCCATTTGCCGCAACTCTTACCACCACTTTCGTTTCAGTAGTCTCTAGAAGTAACCTGAATTTATGATTCAGAACTTTACGAGCTCTATAATTCGTAGTAGTTGATGTCACCAGTGATACTGTTATCAGAATGTTTTCTACCTGATCTTTTACATTTCTTGAGCGAAAACTACGGACTGTTATCTTTGGCATTTGATAGAATGAAACAACTTTTGGCATAGTTCAAATCCATAGGATTTTTTTTGCAGGCAAAAGAATATGGTGTATAATCCAGATTTTTTTGAGATCAATGCCTTTTTTGCTCAACTTAGAAGGAAATTTGTCGAGTTCGATTTGATTGGTCTTCCGTAATGCAAGTTGTTACCATATAAGAATCACAAAACAGATATAACAAAAGAACAAATTGTTTAGCCATTAATGCGTGGAGTGAACAATTATCATTTTGGAGGCCAATCTTCTGAACTATAGTAATTCAATGACTATTGATTTAAAGGTTAGAAAGACGATTCTAAGAGCAAGCATGAAGCAACAGTGCAACACACGTACTTGCAGAAAGGAAACAATTACAGCTTAACGCTTCTGTGCTTTCCTCCTCCTAGATTGTGCCTTCTGCCACTTCTTTCTTGAAACTAATTTATTCTTTGGCTTCAGCTTTAACTCAGGTGAGAACTTATAATTTGGATCTCTCATTCGTGCTTGAATGTCCTTGAAAAACTGCATATTCAATTTCTTCGGCCCTCCCTGTCTAAGCTCCGCATACTCTGGTCCCGAAACAATATTTTCAAACGCTCCAATCAGAATGTCTAAATCACTCATGACCTCCCAAACATTGGTGTAACGCCCATCTGGCCCTTTCTTCAATTTTTTCAAGGCACTCTCAACTGCAATTTTCCTAGCTTGCTTTCCTGGAGACAACTCTTCCAGTCCATCTTCAGCTTTCAATACTTCGGAAAGTGTTCGATATTTAGGCATTTCTTCAAACTCAAACAATTTATCTATATACTTGTCACTACTTTCATTTGGGTGGGCTTCTGTGGGAATATCATTATCATCATCGTCCTCACTACCAGTCCAAAGCGTTTTCTCCTCATCACTCCCAGACCACACACTTCTTAATTCATCACTGTCATCAGCATCAATTAGGTCAGAGTGTTCTTTTGCCTGTTGTCTCACTCTCCGAATTTCCTCTTCAAGACGACTTTTGGGATCTTTTTCATCATCGTTTTCATCTTCACTTCCTGTCCATAGGCTAGTATCTTCTTCCATCTCTTTCTTCCAAGCTTTTCTGAATTCCTCATCACCTGGTTTTCCATTGCCAAAAAGAGCATAATGTTTGCGCCCACGAGCATATGATCGTGATCCTGCAAAAGAACAATGGCAGAAAATACTAAACTAAATCCTTGTTTGAACTGTGAATCAGAATCAAAGAAAATGACATTATGACAGAAATCCCTTCATGTAATTTGTTGCAAAGAACACTATACTGCATCTGTATTATTGGGCATGGTGCATCTACTTTACTAGATAAAAATCGTATCTTTATTCTCTGCTTCTCTCTCTACCAACCTTCAAATACCTGACCAGGACTGGCAATATATACTATTCTGGATAAGAATCAAAGAATTAGTTGAGTTGTTCATAATAACAACCTGGATATATGTTTACGAATTAGGTCCAACCATAAAAAAGATAAAATGAAGTTCCACCATTCGTAAGCAATCAACATTTAATGGCGCATTACCTTTCAAAGACATATCTTATCTACTGGCACTTAAAGAAGTTAAACTATTAGGCTCTTAACAAACTAAGAACTCAGAGGTCCAAAAGACAACTGGAGACCACTTGTCACAACCACTCAAACCATGTTAGTTCATGATGTATATTTATTCCAAGACCTACTCTACTAGGCAATTTAATCAGCCGTTAGTTTTTCACGAAACCTTAAAACCTTAACAATGATAGACACTTAAATGATAACAGAAGCCAAAACCCACAGGGATGCACACAACGAGAGGTTGGTCCTAAAGCCTCGTGTATTTACACTGTTAAAGTTACATTACAATTGTTGAACGGGCAACTTTCAAAGCAACCAACAAAATGTTATCATATCAGGACTTTGTACAAGTAGACGAACTACGTGACATAGCATCACAAGCTTTCAGTAACGAGTTCAACAACGACCATAACCTCTTAACGAATCTTTTGCAAAAAATTGTAACCCCAAGGTGGTTGGCCTATAACAACGGTATGACTCCGCCAGGTTTATTAATAAATTGGAGTCTTCTTATATATATATATATATTGCACAACGACAACTATGAGAATCATAAAAAACGGCGACACCATAAAAGCAAGAAGCCACGAAATGAGAAAACTTTGAAATGCAAAAGCGAACCTTGAAAATTTGGGCAAAACCCAAAATTAATGCGACATGTTGAACCACTTCCAGCTGAATCATAGATAGTCTTTAATCTGAAACAGAGAACGATATGGGTTTTCTCAGATTTCATCCAGAAACCATGCTAACAAAGATTATAACCAGTATCTAAAATGGAGCTGAAAGAGGAAAAAAATAATTCTACTTCAGCTCGTGCTGGCAGACATATATAGGACAAAAGAGAACAAAAATCTAACCTTGGAGAAGATGAAGGTTGAAAATGGGATTTTGAGACTTTGCAAAGAGATGGGAGAAGGGAAAGGCGGGAACAGAGTCTGCGGGCCATCACTTGCAGAGCAGAGGATTGTTATACGTTCGTAAGTGCTGACTTGTGATAATTGACCGTTCTGCATAGAGAGGACTGGGAGTCGGACTGTCGGAGCGACTTGGTGCCGATTTCTTGAAGATTCGAGTCCGACCCACAAATATGTAATACTAATACGGTACAATGAGCTTCCCAGAAAAGTTCTGATCATATTTTTTCTAATGAAATAATTTATGTTGATTGTTGATACCTTTTCGGTCGGGTGGGCAACAGTTGGTCTTTTTACTTGCCTAATATGGCATTATGACATTAAAGGGACCTGTGATGCATGCTTGATAAATGAAAAATAGTTATTTTATTTTTAAGTTGGTATGTAAAACACATCTTCTGATATTTCAATAGTGAGATTTGAGTTATAATATTTAAATTTAAATTTTTTAAAAATCAAATTATATCATGTAAATACTTTACTAAATGTGTTATCCATACCGGCTTATAAATAGAGAATAAATTATAAAAAATAGTATAGCCAGATTATTAATATGATTGGCATGTTAGAGAGAGAAAATCCACTGCAAATATGTAAAGGATTAGCTCTCAACTCTAATTTTGACTTTATTTTAAGGAAAACGGGTGAAGAGAGAGGAAGAAGACCACGGCTCTGGAGAAGGAGAAGAAGCAATCCAAGCAATATGCCATTACCTACTTTTATCTTCACTTCTCGTATTGTGTTTTGTTTCTTCAATAACTTGGGCTTTCATTGTTATGTGACCTAAGATTAAGTCTTTGTCTTTAACAATATGTATCTACATTATATGCTTCTTTCCTCTTATAATAGATCGAGACTTACAAATTATGTTTGATTGATTGTTTTTTTAAAGAGAAATGATGCTTGCAGTCGTAAGTGTACAAGTGCTGTACAATTATTTAAAAAAAATGAATAAATATGAAAAAAAATAATAATAGTGGGTCTCATTCTTTTTCAGAACAATTGTATAGAACTTGTACATTTCACGACTGCATGTAACATTACTTTTCTGAGCAACCATTTCCAACCTTTGAGATACTCGATATCACCCAGTAAATGGTTCTGAAATTCGATACCAATCCATAATAAATCCTGAAATTTGTTGCAAAATATCCGCAACACAATCCCAGGAATAAATGTTTTCCATCAGTGTCTACCCTATAATTAATTTACATGCAAAACTTTGCCGCCTTCTGCGCAGTGATCAACTTGGCAAGGAAGCAAAACGATATCAAATTGACCGAGATGGCCACGACTACATGTATTTACATGATCCTTGTCTCAGTCTAGTTATAACTAGGGTCATCGCACATCTCAACCACAGGAGCAAACTGCAGGAAGTTGAACAACAAACAACTAATGAGAACGACGGATGTAGCAAATGGAAAACCTGATGGCATATGACCCAGTTCTCTAAATGAAAAACCTGGATTCGAAACCCCCCACCCCCCTGTATAAAAAAAAAGAAAGAGAGAATGACGGCTATAGTTCGGCATTTGATAAATGGACTCACCTCATCATCTTCTTCGAAGTGCATTCCATCAACCACACTGTTTGGCTTGAACTCCCACCCGAGATTGTTCTCGAGCAGCTCCTGTAGTTTCCTCGTCTGCAAGAGTAGAAAGATTATATGGAAACTATAGAATTTTGACCTCAGAATGATCAGTCCGTATAACTCAACTACATGGAAACCTGAGGGACACCCAGACCAAAAAACGAAATGGATTGATCTGGAAACTCAACATCCTGTGTGAGTGGAGTTGTGTTTACCAATCAGAAAAGGAATCTAAACAACATCCTTATTTTTATATCAGAAAATCTGTCAACCTGTATGACACAACCACCTAAGATTTCTCGAGTATGAAAGATCTCCAACCAACAATAAATTCCAACAAGTACTTCTCATACCAAAAAATTTAGAAACCGCTTCTGCATATAACTAACACATACTTCAGTTTATCATAGTTCCAAAAATATATCAAGATATATTCATAGGTACGAACAGCATTCCCTGGAAAAAAAAAAAAAAAACATCTTGAAAGAGGCAAAAATGAAGATTCCAAAACCAATTACGTAAGTTCATGACTTATGTTGGAACAAGACAGATTTTTGGGTAATAGTGAATAAACACTGCTCAAAAGAAAAAAAAGGTCCACAAGACCTTTCAATACCAACCAGCCAATATCCTACCAGAATATATCACAAAAAAGGAATGAGATGCTAACATGACAAAAATTGCGGAAACTCCAAGAAATACTGTTTTTAGAAGTTTTAAATTCCAGCAGCTGAAACCCTAACACCAGATTTCCAAAAGTAGAATTGTAATTTTTTGCAGGGACTATATGGTATTATTCGGTAGACTTCACGAAATGCGGCAAAGCAAACTTATTGTTCATGTAAAAGAAGCCAGCAATATTAACCTTACTCGTCAAGGACAAATCTTGTTCAAGAACCTAACATAACATAGTAATGGCTTTAAGGTATAACAATTTATTGCTGCACCTTATGACAATTGTCACACATCTCCTGAAAAATAAAATGCTTGTGAATAATGTAGACGTGATGCACATAATTCTGATTAGATATAGAATGGTTTATTTTGTTTATCATAAGTAGCAATGGCATAGGGTTTTAAGTATAAAGCAAATGGCTTCAAATATGTCTATATCCACATGGAACAAGTTCAAGTAACAAAATGGCTAAACGGAAAGCATCTGAAGAGAAATGAAAGCATGGGAATTCCCCCACCCCAACCCCCCCCCAAACAAAAAAAAAAAAATCCCTTCTAAAAGACAGAAAGGACAGGGTAAACGACGGCATTCAACATGAAAGGGCAGGGTTAGCGCCCATACCCATGACAGAAGATGTCCATCAACAGATGAGGCATCGTGCATCAATGAAAAGAAGTCCTGCAATCCCCATTAGAAGATAAATTGTAGTGAACTTAACTTCGTATATAATTTTCAGTAGAGAAGCCTTGAAATGTGTCATGCATTCAATAAACAGGATTATCAAATTCATGGCAATACAATTTTGCAAAAAATGCCTATTCAGAATAACATTGCAATCGTGGATCAAAATGATGACTTAATATTGTCAGAGACCTACCTTGCAAAGGCGGTACAAAAAACTGTCAGCAGAAAGCCATGAATCATCCAACAGTGCTGATGCCCCTGACACTGCACCACTGGTATCTCTGTTATCTTTCTGAAGGCCATATTTCAGTTGATAGTAGATGACCCTAATGAACTGTGAGAATTCTAGCAGATGTCAGAGTTCATCATGAAAAAGAATAGCATAGAAACCAAGATTGAAAATTGAGTGTTGATTTGTAATTAGATAGAAAAGGCACATGAAACCTAGATTTAGTTAATCATGTAAATTTAGAACTTTTTGTACAAGTTGACTACATACATTTCACATTGACTAATAAACCAATGAATCTGGTTTCAATCCTTATTGCATGCAATAATGAAGCCGAAAAGGACCAATAATTATTAAGAGAGTTTTTCTTTTTTTACCATAACAACACTTTATAAAAGTAACTAAAATAAATTGACAAGTAGAAAAGTAACAAAAAAATACTTCATATACGATAAAAGATACATCAAAATGTAAACTACTTGGGTTTTTCCCCATATCACCAAGACCAGACTGTAAAAACAATGTTATCCTTTTGCATTTAGTGGATCAATGAGCATGGATGCACAAAGCTTAACATGCAAAATGGTCTCACGTAGAGCACTATCCAAACCAAGTTGGTAATGGCCTAGCTAAATTGAAATTACTTCCCATTTAGATAGTAGAATTTAACAATTACATACCAGACTACAACAATTGTGCATGCTAAAAAATACAGCAATCAATATCCTTTTTAGAAAACAGGTTAAAATTTGAGCATTACCTTTGTGAATAAGCGAGTCCTCGTGTGAAAGGGCTGCCAAAAGAAACTTAAAGCTTTAAACATATATAACAACAGAAATTTCAACGACCTATCCAAAGAAAAGCTTTAAGCCAGTACCATGTTGTTCTATCCAATTACTGCTGTCAACAGACTAAATTTATTGATAAGATATTTTTAGAAAAGACGGGTGTTATGGAATACATAGGGCATATACAAGAGATTGACAGTTTAAACAAGACAACTTTGATGCTTAATAAGGATGTAAAGATTCACGCAAAAGGTCCCCATATGAAAAGTTTAACAAAGTAAAACTTTCAAGCTTTGTCTGAAGAAAGTAAATTTGATTTCAAAAGAATATAAGAGTCAAATTAATACTTACAGCTTCGGTACATCCAAATAAAAGGCTAACCAAAGATTTCCACTGTAGAAATGCTTCGAGTGATTGTCCCATCTGCATAGTTTTCTGATTTCATTAAAGTTGACAATAGAATAACAAGAAAGATATGTCATATAGGTCTGCACATACCAAAAATGCAATAAATGCAAATTGCAGCTCTCCAAGAAGTACGTCTTCAGAACCTCCATAATCTTTTATTAGTAAGGTTTCCAAGAGTTGTGTCTGCACCAATCGGTGGAATTTAAAATCCATATCAAGAAATGCTGAATGGTGAAAAAATCCATTTAGTTCCATCATTCTTTAAAAGAAGTATGAGTTCTTACCTTGTCAAGATTTAAGGAAGTAAGCTCTTGCCCTTGAAGTCCTTTCTGTTTGATAAAATGGGGAATAGATGTGTAATAACATCTTCTGCTGTTGACATTCTTGTTAACAGATGTTGAGAACTTACTAATCTCCAACTGATCATCTAGTGTTTTCTCCATCACCGTTTTAGGAATGTTGTTAACCATCCCAGGTTCACATGCAACAGAAATTTCTCCTCCAATGGGTTCTGTTCATGAAATGAATCATTTAGAATGAGAAAGTTGTGCACAATTGCAAATCAGAAGAGGCATACCATAGTTTCAAAGTCAACAAAGAATCAATATCATTGGACATTGTCCCCCATCCCCGCCAACAACAATAGAAGGAGAAGGGTAAAAGAAAAATGACGATCCAAACTAAAGATAACTGAAATTTTCCGCAATCAAGTGGCTACAATGGTATAAACAATGATGCTTGTGAGTGGCACGAGCTCTTCTTTAGGGCATTCCATATGTTTTCTCCCAAATTGAACCTCAAATTTCTTGCAGCAATTACAACATTACAATGGTAGTTAGACAGAGCTTACCAAATCGTACAATAATGCTCTTTGAGATGTAATTTGACAACTGCTTCCAGTCTCCATTTTGGCTCAGATTGTAAGGACCAAGTTGTCTGTCAAACTCCAAACTTTTGACTGCTTGACAATATCTCTCTTCCTTAAAAGATTAAAATTGAGAAAGAAAAGAGAGAGAGATTGAAAGAAGGGGGGGAGGGAGGGAATAGACAAACAAAAAAAATTCAGTGTCCAGCTCATAATATTAGTGCCAACACAAATTCACATCAATAGGATTTATATTATGAGACCCAGATGACATTTCAGGTTTCGAATCAGATAGCTTGAATTTCATACTATTAAAACTCGACAAATATTTTTTTCCTCTCTTCACAATCCTCTTTTTAAAGCTCTAGAATCTTTTACAAAAGAATAGGTGCTTAACAGATTTCCTTTCTTCTCAACACATCAGAAATGCATCCCGTAAGCACTTAGCTAGAAGAATCTTAAGAGATTTCCCCACAATTTTTTGCAGCTAAGTTCTGTACCAAAAAAAGAAAAAGAAAATAGGGGACAAGTTTCCCTTCCTCTTTTTTGAGGCTACAAGTCCCAGCCCATGGGTCTGAGATACATAAGTAATCACTCTGTTTCCATATTTGTATTATTTGGATGATGTAGAATGAAGTACTCTTAATACCGAAATGATACAACAAGTTCTGGAAACCAAATCTGATGTAGGATCCTGTTTGGACTAGCACCTAATCACTAGGATTCAAGAACTTCATTCTGGCTCAAAGAGTAGTAACAGAACAGGTCCAGAACTGTAGAAAGCTAGATATGTAGGCTATAATTGTACTGAGAAATTAGTTCTGTGTGGCTGGGAAGCTCTGACTAAAGACTAGGTTGTAAGTAACACACCCAAAGAGGGAAAAAGGAAAACCAAGCATCACACTGGGGTCCTTGGGAATACACCCAAGAGGGATGCATTGCACACCCAAAGACCAGTGTGGCTATTATACTTCTTATAAATTTCCATACCCAAAATGGTATGTTACAGCGCTTCACACAGAAGAGGGAGAGGCACTAAAGTACTTCACATGTAAGCTAGATCAGATTGCTTAATGGTGAAGCACCAAATGGCGAAGTAAACAAAGCAACTAGACTTCCTTTAATTTTTACATTACGAAATGCCCTCCCTCTGATCTAGAAGAGGACATAAAGGCCTCTAAGTTTTGTATATTGTGTTAACTGTTTTCAATGGTGTCTTAGACCTTTTCTCTCCGTACAGTGGCGATTTTTCTCTGAAAAAAAAAAAAAAAAACTTCATCCTCGTTACTTTTGTTAATGGTGATGGAGTAACCTGGTTAGATAGACTTGCAGTTTCTGTTCGTTTATAGATGGCTGGGTTCAGAGAGATAGTAGTAGAGTCTAAGTTGCTTACGCTGGTGAAGGAGGGGGGAGACTTACGTATTGTGGAACAGGGTTGGAAGGAGAGATATGATGTGTTGGTGGGACTCAATACTGCTTCGTGGCTTGTGAGAGTCCTGGAGGAGTGTTTGAGAGGGGGAAAAAAGGTGGTTTATTCGGTGATAAGGGAGAACTTTCGAAGCTTCGTGGCTCAAAGGTGTGAGAATAGACGTGGGCGATATTTGTCCATTGCAGAGTACGGGCAAACAGGAAGAAAGGGCATGCTCTGCTTCCCTGAAGGTGAAAAGGGGTGGGGATGGAGAAGACTGAAAGAATCAGTTGCAGAGTTTGTCCAGACAAGGGGAACTAGAACTGGAATTACTATCGGACCTCCGGCGAGCAACCTTGGAAGAGGGGTGACCAACCTGTCATTCAAGGAAGTTCTCACGGCTGTTCCAAACCAGATGCAGAGAAATGATGGTGACAGAGCCTCTGACGAAGAGGAACATTGAGCCTCACACAATGTACGGGACGCAGAAGCTAGCAGGTTGCGTGATGGACAGGAGGCGTGGGAGACCCGTAGGAGGCTGATGGAGGTGCAGGGACAACTGAGGAAGCTGCAGAAGGAGATGGAGGAAATGCGTTCTCTTGTCGGGCTGAAAAAGGAAAGAAGGTGGTACCAGTATGAGGACAGGGGCAGAAATGGAAGTGGGAGTAGTACGCTGGCATTTTATAATCGGGGGCCTACATGGATTAAAAAGAAAGGGAGTAACATTGCTAATGGGCCGCAATCTAGGACCCAGCCGGTTTCTAATGAAACCCAACTGGGTGAGCAACCGAAGGTACGGGCCCCATCCATCGAAAGGGCCTTGTCGTGTGGGCCGGGTGAAGGCCTGGACCCGTGTGAGGATGATCCGCGGGTTGCTGAACCCACGGTTTCGATTCAACACGAAACCCAGCCAGCGAAGCTGCCCGTGCCGCTGCCGGAAGAGGAGACGTCGGAGGAGCAACAGACCGTGCCGGCGACCTGGGTGGACCTTTCCGACGACAGCAAACAGGTGTGGGACGACCGGAAAGTGGAGGAGGATCACGCTAACGGCACTGCGTTGCGAGAGGGAGGGCCGAATGCACCTCTTCAGACACAGAAAACGCCGTTTTTGAGCAAGGAGGTCCCAACGAAAATTTCTGGGCTTGTCCCAGACGTGAATGGGCAGATTGGTGATGTGAATCCTGTATGGGCTTGCTCTGTGACCCAAAATGAAGATAGGAATGGATCGGTGCAATTCTTGGAGACTAGTGGGGCGATGGAGACTCCTTCTGGACTACAAGTGAGGGATCTTGCATTGGATGTGAGGGATGGGGAAGGAGTGGAAGATTCGGAAATGGAGGGATCTTTGTACGATTCTTTGGAAGGGGTTTCTACTGATGATGAGTATGCATTGACTTTGAAGGAGAACTTAGATTTGATGGTTTTTACAGGGGTAGAGGAAACTAGAGATGTGGAGCCGACACCTCTTAATTTACTATTTCCTGTTCATTCAGGAGTTTCAGGATGGGTGTTCGATAAGGTGAAGGAGATTCAGAAAGTAGTGGGTCTTGAGTGCGAGGGGTATGAGGAACAATTTATGGCCTTACTAACAGCTATCGAAGCAGGCCATCAACACCAACGGAAATCCGTGTCGAAAAAACAAAGAGAGCTTAAGCGGTTGATGTGGTCTTTGAACACCGAGGGTAGTTCGAGTAGGAGTAGGCCGAAAGGGAAGGGGCCAGCCAATCCTCAATGAAACCCAAAATAGTATCATGGAATGTTCGGGGCCTAAATGAGGTTACGAAACGATTGCGGATAAGGCACTTACTTCAGGAGTGGAAAGTAGACATTGTTTGCTTGCAAGAAACTAAGCTGAAGCTGATTGATAGGCGAATTGTGAGAAGCTTGTGGAGTGGAGTGCATGTGGATTGGGTTTATTTGGCCTCTAATGGGGCGTCAGGTGGAGTGGTAGTCATGTGGGACAAGAGAGTGGTGGAAAAAATGGAGGAGTTTATAGGAAGGTACACAGTAGCATGCTCGTTTAAGAGTGTGTCAGATAACTTTTTGTGGGCTTTTGCAGGTGTATACGGGCCAAATTTGGATAGTCACAGAGTAATGTTGTGGGAGGAGATAGCGGGTGTGCATAGTTGGTGGAATCTACCGTGGTGTATTGGGGGAGATTTTAACGTCACGAGATTCCCAAGTGAATCTTTTGGTAATAGAAGGGCTATGATTGATTTTTCTGAATGCATCTCTGATTTGAGCTTGGTAGACCTACCGTTAGCTGGAGGATCCGCCACGTGGGCTAACAACCAAACGTGGTCCCGTCTTGACTGTTTCCTCATCTCCCCGGAGTGGGAAAGTCATTTTCCTGATGTCTGGCAAAGGCGATTACCTCGAATTAGTTCAGATCATTGGCCTATCTTGCTTGATTGTGGTGGAGTGAGAAATGGCCGGATATATTTTAAATTCGAGAACATGTGGTTGAAGACGGAAGGCTTTGTGGAACGAGTAAGACAGTGGTGGGCGTCATATCACTTTCAGGGTACTCCTAGCTTTATCCTTGCGGGCAAACTGAAAGCTTTAAAAAGAGATTTGAAGCTTTGGAATACACATTCTTTTGGTGATCTAAGGGATAACAAAGCAAGGAAAATGAGGGAGATTCAAGACATCGAACAAATTCAAGAGGTTAGATCTCTTACCCAAGTAGAGGTTGAGCGGAGGACTTTGTTGGGTGAGGAGCTGGAGAGAATTATTCTAATGGAAGAGATTTCATGGCGGCAAAAATCAAGAGCCTTGTGGCTTAGGGAAGGAGATCGTTGCACCAAGTTTTTCCACCGGATCGCAAATTCTCATAGGAGAAACAATAATATTGAGATGCTGAAAATTGATGGTACGGAGTGCAGGGAAGAACATGCTATTAAGGCCCATATAGTTGGCTTCTACGAGCAACTTCTTACTGAACCGATGAGTTGGCGGCCATTCCCTGATGGCTTGGTTTTTGACTCCATTGGGGAGAGTGATGTTCTTCGAACGGAACGGAATTTTGAAGAAGAGGAAGTGGCGGAGGTTGTGCGAAAATTGGCTAAGGATAAGGCTCCGGGACCGGATGGGTTCTCTATGGGTTTTTTCCAAGAATGCTGGGATGTGGTCAATGAAGACTTTATGAAGGTTTTTCAAGAATTCATGAGGCTGGAAAATTCGAAAAAAGCCTAAATGCAACTTTCATAGCTTTAATCCCGAAGAAGGTAGGGGCCAATGAGGTAAGTGCATATCGACCCATCAGCTTGGTTAGTGGTGTTTACAAGATCATTTCCAAAGTGTTGGCAAACAGACTTAGTGAGGTGGTAGGGAAGATTATCTCTAAGCCTCAAAATGCCTTTGTCAAAGGTAGACAAATCCTTGATGCGGCTCTCATTGCAAATGAGTGTGTGGATAGTAGAATGAAGAATGGTGGTAATGGAATCATTTGCAAGCTGGATATGGAGAAGGCCTATGATCACGTTAATTGGGATTTCCTACTTTATATTCTTGGGAGATGTGGTTTTGGCGAGAAATGGAGAGCATGGATCCGCTGGTGTGTGTCAACGGCGAAATTCTCTGTGTTATTAAATGGTAGTCCAGCTGGTTTCTTTCATAGTTCACGAGGCCTGAGATAGGGTGACCCATTGTCGCCACTTTTGTTTGTGATGGAAAGTTTGGGCAGGATGATGTCGGCTTTAAGCCAAAATGGCTTGGTGGGCGGCTTTTCGGTTGGAACCCAGGCGAGAGGCATTACTAATATCTCTCATATACTCTTTGCAGATGATACCCTTATTCTTTGTGATGCAGATCAGAGTCAGGTGCGGACTTTGAAGGCAATGCTTCTGTGTTTTGAAGCAGTGTCTGGATTAAAAGTGAATTTTGACAAGTCCGAGATAGTACCAATTGGAGTGGTGCCAACTTTAAGACAACTGGCTCGATCGCTAGGGTGTAAAATAGCCTCGTTCCCGATGACATATTTGGGTCTGCCTTTGGGGATAGGGGCAAGATCGCCTCTCTTGTGGGAACCAGTGATTGAGAAAATAGAGAGACGGTTGGCGAGTTGGAAGAGAATGTATTTATCGAAAGGGGGAAGGCTCACTCTGATTAAGAGTACTCTCTCTAATTTGCCTACCTACTTCCTATCTCTTTTTCCTATTCCAGCAGGAGTAGCAAGCCGTATTGAGAAATTACAGCGAAACTTTCTGTGGGGCGGTTTGGGGGAGGAGTTTAAGTATCATTTGGTCAAGTGGGGAACAGTGTGTCGCCCTTTTTCCAAGGGTGGTCTGGGCATAAAAAATGTGAAGGTGTTCAATCAGGCACTTTTGAGTAAATGGTTGTGGAGATATAGCAGGGAACCGGATGCCTTGTGGCGAGGGGTGATTGGGTGCAAATATGGAGAGATATGGGGTGGATGGTGTACGAAGGAAGTTAGAGAAGCTGATGGAGTGGGGTTGTGGAAACATATCAGGAGAGGCTGGATGGTCTTCCTTCGGCATTCCCGCATTCAGATGGGGAATGGTGCCCGGATCAAATTCTAGGAAGATACTTGGTGTGGTGATGTGTCGTTACAGGAGTTGTTTCCCTCTCTTTATCAAATTGCCAGCCTTAAAGAGGCTTCAGTGGCGGAGGTAATGGATGTAGCGGGAGGACATCTTCATTGGAACATAAACTTTATCACGGCGGCACAAGATTGGGAGGTGAATCACTTTGTGGCTTTTTATAGTCTCCTTTACTCCGTGAAGCCGAGTAATCACCATGAGGATTGGCTGTGGTGGGTCCCGCATAGGAAAGGCAAGTTCTCAGTTCGCTCCTTCTATGTAGCTCTTGAGCAGGATACTAACTGTCAGATCCCTTGGAGGAGGATATGGAAACACAAGGCGCCTCTTAAGGCGGCCTTCTTTGTATGGACTGCGGCTTTGGGAAAGATCCTTACAACTGATAATTTGAGAAAAAGAAGGGTTATTGTGGTAGATTGGTGCTGTATGTGCAAGGAAGGGGGTGAGTCTGTAGATCATCTTTTACTTCATTGCAAGATTGCAAGGGTTTTGTGGGACGAGGTGCTAAATAGAGTTGAGATGGGCTGGGCTATGCCGGGGACAGTGGCGGCAGCTTTGGCTTGTTGGCCCAATATAGGAGGCCAGACTCAGATTTCAGCACTCTGGAGGATGGTACCTATTTGCATCATGTGGTCTTTATGGCAGGAGAGGAATGCTAGGACTTTTGAAGACATGGAGCGAACACGAGAGGAGCTGCTGGCTTTTTTCTTTAGTATGCTCTTTTTTCTTTAGTATGCTATGTAAATGGGCCATTGCTGTTGATTTCAATGGGATGGTCCTTCATGATTTTCTTCTCTCTCTTGTTCCTGCTTAAAGGGGTAGTTTCATGTACATACTGGGCTAGGCCTGTTTTTGTTTAATACACGTTTGATTACTTATCAAAAAAAAAGTTTTGTATATTTTATTCTACCACTAATCAAGCTCCCATGACCGTCCTTTGACTCATGCCAAATCAGAACTAGTTTTCTTTTGAAAAAATAAAATTGCAGGGGTCTTCTTTCTGCCTATCATATGTATTAGAGCAAAAGAAATGGAAACAATCAAATGCAGAACTAAAACAATTGCATACCTCTTCTTCTGATACTTTGACTAATCGCTCCTCTTGTTGATCCCACCTACGAACAATTACCTGTTGAAGCCATATATATAAGGTCATTCCTACACCAACACTTTAAGATATTCTGGAAATAACTTGCTGCTAATTTGAATTCTTCTCCAAATATCTTGACATGACAAATGGCTTGACTAAGTGGCCTTTGATGACATTTAACCAACTGCTCTTCAGTTTTCATCGATGCATTGCATTTAGGGACAATTTCCTTTATCTATTCTTTTCCTAGTTAAGAAAAGGCCACCACACAATGATTGTATTGTATGCAATGGAAGAACACCAGCAAGTAAATGCAACAACCCAGGGAGTGCTTTCCACAGTCTGTGCTATACCGCCAAAAATACGTCATGTTGAAGCTTCCCTAGAATCAGATATAAAGCACAGTTTTGCCTACTAAGCGACCAATATGGGGCTGGAAATATGTTTTACCACCTGTATAACCTACCCACTCTGTAGTTATTTATATTCCCAATGTGGATGTCAAAAATTCCCCTTAAATTCCTGTCGTCCTCATCTGGGCCATGTCATGCAGTGCTCCAATATCGCATGGTTGGCCTTACTAGGTGACTCTGATAGTATGCATAACAACCTAGTAAAGGCAACAACCATATTTGCACTATAACCTCAAAAAGACTAGTCAATTTGAAGCTTTCCCAGAATCCCTTATAGAGCCCAGTTTCACCTAGTAAGTAGCCAATGTGGAATTAGCATGCATGACTATCTTTATAAATAACCCACTCGATGTGGATTATTCATATTCCCAATGTGGGACTGGAGTGTTACAGAAACTAAACTACAAAAAGAGGCAGGTCTGAATGCCCATTTTGACAATATTCCTACAAAATCGTGTTGACCTCTTAATTTCTCATAAATAAGATAAGTTTATTAATAATTGAAAATTCATTATTCAAGTGCACAAGGTGTATATACATTAGTTATCTAATTATGGAAAGTAAAAAGATGATAAAAATCCTGGACGCTAAAGATAGAAAAACATAGGCGGACTGCCATCAAATGATGAAGTAAATTGAAACGGGAGGCCTTAAGCATTCCATACCTCAGAGGGGCAAGTGTCAACAAAGAAGCCAATTATTGGTGAGAACTCCTTGCCATCTCTACATGTACCAATTATTGTGAGATTAATTTACTGATGAAAAAGGCATAAACAAAGCAGATGACACTAGATACTGAATGTTGAAAGGTAGAAGGGACACATAGTCTCATTTTACTTAAGTGTAATGAGTTGTTAGTCAGCCAACGTCAGAAACGGAAGATAGAAGGATAAGAAAATGCTAAAGCCTAATTTTAGACTTTAAAAATCAAATCAATATCTGTAAAATATATATTTGCAAAATAGGATAGAGTGTGAAGTTGTTGATGTAAGATCCACCTGGTGCTTGTGTGATATATGTATGTCTTTACATTATTAGGTATGAACCCAAGCGCTGAAAATTGTTAGAAGACTGACATAATGATTTAGAGAGATGGTAATTAGAGCATAATATTTAATGGACAACATTGAAAAAAAAGAACATTATGGTATAACTGACTCCTGCCTGAGCAGGCCCATTAAAAGGAATCAAAAGAAAACAAGGCAGATAGAGAAAACTGTAAGATATTTAATCGGCAATAAATTAACCTGCTTGATGAACTATAATAAACAAAATGAGGACCGGGAGGAATCATCTTAATACCCTTAAAAGAAGGCCCTACAGAAAACATCTGCGAGAGAGAATCAATATGTTAGTCGTCCTAGAAAATTTACTAGGCTTTTAATGGGCTACAAATATACGACAAAGCATAAAACAGATTCAAATTATCCCCACTTGGAGAAAGAAAAAATCATAGAGCTTTGCAAACACAATACCACACTCGCACATTACATTTAATATAACAGAATGAATGGCTTCGATATTTACCATTTATTAATAAGATATTACAACACTCCCACCTCCTCTTCTCATTAAACAGAATGCAGGAAAATATGTACATGGAGAATCCACCTGAGCTCTAAAGCGGAAGGAATAACAAAATTTCACTCCTAACATCAGTCTCATTTCATTTCTCAAGTGAATGGTGAATGTGTAATAAAAGAGGAAAAGTCATATTCAGAATTTCAGGTATTTAACTTCCTTTTTTTTTTTTACGCTTTCTCAAAGAGCAAGCAGAGAACTTGAATGTTACCTGAGTATCGACGCCGATGAGGGTGTATTGAGGAACATCCAGGAGAAGAAGAGTAGTGCCGTGTTTCACGAGCTCCAGAGCTGCATCAGCATCCATGCCTGAAAATTGAAGAAAACAGTGTTCCTATTTTGGACAATATTGATTGGCGTTTGATTTGAATTTTCCGGTTTTTGTTTAGTGTGGTCGGCGCTTTGGAGACTTCGAGAGAACTCCAGAGCCAAGAGCCTCTGTAAGCTTGTTCACGCGACGCGAAAAGGTTAATTTGTAATTTGCACCCTGAGGTTTAATCTAATTATATGGAGTCCCCGTGGTTTCCCATATTAGTACAATCCTCCTTTTCTAACTTTTTTGTCCTTCCTTATTATTTTGCACCTTAAAAGTAATATATATTTTTTTAATCCATACCCATGGGCCAAGGCCCAAAACTATCATTAACAGTCATTTGAATCAAATTTTATTTATTTTTAATAACTTTCTCTCATTGATTTAAATTTAATCATTAAAATCAATAAAAACAGAAATGAATGTTAACATTGATTTAACAGATAATTTAAATTATAATAAAAAATGATCATTGTAAATTAATAATTAGGTAATTCGTTCTTGAACAGATTATTACTCGCACCATGGCGGCATGGCCCATGGTTATTAAAATGTTTTTGGACTTTGTCACAGTCAGGATCTAACCCAACAGGATCGATCGTCTGCACATAAATGCCATAAATGTTCAAGCATTGCAGCACGTTCCAAATGCCATTCTCACGTACGTGTAAATCCATGACTAAAAGTCAGTATTACCACATAATGCAAATTCATTCACCAAACCAGAATCAAAACAGAAATCAGCTGCAATATCAAATGTATATTTTGCTTGCAATCTCTCCTTCAATTTGTCGATCGTCTCTAAGCTTACAAAATTCTGGAAATTAAAGTAATATCAGTCTGTCAACCTATAACTCTTACCCGTGAAGGGTTGGAACTTTTGATCATCTTCTTTCTTCCATGCCACATTCTGTGAAGATTGCTGTTTGGATTCCTTCGGAGCCGCATCGGAACCAAGAATAAGCTTTCCCGGCTTCCTTACCGAGTTGGAACGAGTAGCCTTGCTTTTCCCCTGATCATCAGCTGCACCTAGAGAAAGCTGTTTCAACTTGGAAGTGTAGTACTGATCTGATGTTGAGTCTGACTCCATTGAAGCCTTCCCATCCAAGCGCCTTCCTACTCCAGAAAAAGGTTCACACTTCTTCACTACATCCTTACGATCCTCCACAACTGCTTGATCTTTCTCCTGAAGTTCTTCGGTAGCCATGTCATTCACCAGTCTTTCTGGTTCTTGGTAATCAAGAGGAGGGGCAAAGTCGACCTCACAATCTGTTTCAAAGATACTGACCGCCTCAGACGGCCTAGTTTCGAGCACATTTATGTAAAATTTCTTGTCGTTATGCATGAGCATGATGGTGTCGTCCTTTGTGAGGCAGAAAAAGTTCCTCAGCGTCTTTTCCAAAACAGCTCTAGGGTTGGAAAGTTCCAAGAAATCCTTACTATGGGGCTGCAACTTCACGTAGGTTGCTTTCTCCAAACTAACGCTTTTTACCATCAGCAAGTCTCCTTCTCGTAGTTGCATGTGCTCCATCATCCAGTTCGGCAAGAAAGCCAAACCCTCGTCGGCAACGAACTCTTGAACCCCACAATGCGTAGCTCGCCCAGTTTCGGGGTTGAACAACTCGAACAACATGGGAAAATCGAAAACGCTATACGCAAGATGATCCAGAGCCGAGGCAGGCATGATGATTTTGTCGCCGCATTCGAGGTGCGACTTCTCACAAAACGAGAGAGGAAAGCATCGGTAAGATTGCTCAAAGCGATATTGATAATCTCCAAGTTCAGCAGATTGATCCATCATGAGATCGAGGATGAGCAATACCGAATGATGAAAGTACACTGCGGTGGGGATTTAATAATGGGGGAGGGGATCGAATAGCCCGTCTATATATAGGTTTGTTAGCGGGGGCGATCGAGATTGAGAATTTGAGATGTTTAAGGATTGGGATTCCAATTCACGACGTGCTTGGAAAAGAACAATGAAACCTATTTGGCAACGGAAGTATATATACATATCCCAATCTTTTCGGCCAATGATAGTAGGAATCTTATTTGGTCTTTCACAAGGTTTTCAGCTTATGGGTGGACATATTATTTAGAAAAAAATAATAATAAAACACTATAAAGAATTCTGCTTAATACAATCACTTTTACATATTTTTTATACACTTCACTAATATGATTAGCAAAATAAACTAATTAGCATAGTTTAATTTTTTTTAATAACAGCAACCCATATTTTTCTAATATCAAAATTAGCAGATCCTTTTAACAATTATTTTCCTTTTCTTTCTATTGTGGGTGGCGTGGGGGTTGACACTTCTGTAACAGGTGATCACGGTAGGGGCCTAAGCCATAGTGGGCTTAGCTTGGGTAATAAGAGTTTAATAGCTGGGCTCAGCCTGCGGTGATGCTGGCCAGCATCACTTTCATTTGTATGTGATTGTTGAAAATTAATACAATGTTAGAAACCAAGTTCAAATTGTATTGTATGACCACATTTAGCCATCAATGGTAATCTTAGGTACACCTACCCCCCAATAGTGATTTTAGGTACACCTAACCTCCTTTGTACTCTTTACCATTGGATTGATGACAAGTGTAACAATCCTAACCATCCTTTGTACCAAGAAATCCCTATAAATAGAGGGAGTCCTCATTTGTGTAAGACCCCAAGAAATAAGAGAAAACAAAGTTCTCTAAACATCTCTCTCTCTTTTGCTCTCTATCTTTTCATTAGTTTCATAACACGTTATCAGCACGAAGGTTCTGACGATCTTGAAGCTAGTAGGCTTATACTTCAAGTAAGTGTTTCAATATATTATTTGTAGTTCCCAAATGAATATGAAATGTTATATTCATTATTATTACTTGATTAAATTTTATGCTTATTCACATATTTTTCATACAAGTTTTATTTATTTTTATATACTTGTTATGAATTATTGATGATAAGATCTATCTTGGAATAGAAATTAAGCATCCCTGAAGGATCGATTTAAATCAATAATTTTATTGAGTATCTCATAATAAAGGATCTATTGATTCTGTGAGATAATTTAAGTGAGCAATATGTGTACCAAAAGGCTCATTATGATTTATGCACCTGAAGTTGCATAATTGAAAGTGTGTTGAGAAAAACCACTAAAGAATATATGTTTAAAATGAACGCCTCGAATGTGCTCCTGAAGTAGCAATATCGAGTGTAAAAGTTCATAATATATTCTAAATTTATATCTGATTTTGTAGTGGCTAAGCAAAATAATGAGATTTTGATAAGAAATCATGAGCCACGTCCTACTAGTTTCACATCATTCCCTGAAGTGAATGAAATTGGATTTATATCATTCCCAGAAGAGAATGACGAATTGTTTTCAAAGAATCCAAAAGATTGGACGTGGTGATGAATATATTTATAGTATTTCAATGATTTCGAGCCAGAAGCTCGTATTGAAAATATTATCAGCTTTCTCTTTGAGATGATATTATGTTGATGAATCAAAAGTGATATGATTCAGAATATTTGTATCTTTTCATGATTATCTTGATCATCCAAAATCAATTACGATAAGTCGAATGATTTTCATATGGACGTCCATAAAAGAACCAGAAGATTCTTTTACTATAAAGTCTTACCACCAGAAGTGGAAAGAAAAAAATTTGCCAGAAGCAAATAAGATGAAATAATTCGACGTTATCATGATTATCATAGGTGAACTGGAAGTTCAGATGATAATTTATTTATGGATGAAATAAGATAAAAGGTCTCATATTCTAGCTGCTAAAATCCTAGTGAGGATTGAAGTCCCTGCAGGGCAATTAAGAAATTTAGCAGTCTAATGAACATAAGACATGCCTGAAAGCATGTGAGACCTATTGATACAAATGATAAAGCATCTCGGAAAGAGAAAAGCAACAAAGAAAAGAAATCGGTGCTCCTGAAGAGGCCGTACCCACAAAACAAGCAATAAAGTCCATCTAAAAATTCTCTCATAATGAATACTCCTGAAGAGTATAATACTCCTGAAGAGTACCTCCTGAAGAGGTTTTCATGAAATGTCTTCCCTTGAAGAGGGACAGGTACCTGAAAATAACGAGATCTCGATACATTTCATGAATACTGGAGAAATTCTGGATAGAAATAAAACCGTTGTGGACAACATATTTTCATATAAAATGGCCCTTGACATTACCAGAAGTAATGAAGAAATTGAGCCAAGAACTGTCGAAGAATGTCGACGTAGAAATGACTGGCCAAAATGGAAATCAGCTATTGAAGCTGAATTAAACTCGCTAGCAAAGCGAGAGGTCTTTGGACCAATTGTACAAACACCAAAGGGTGTAATGCCTGTTGGATATAAATGGGTATTTATGCGTAAGCGTAATGAGAAAAATGAAATTGTGCGATATAAAGCACGACTTGTTGCACAAGGTTTCCTGCAGAAACCAGGGATTAATTATGAGGAAACATACTCTCCTGTTATGGATGCAATCACATTCAGATTTTTGATTGGTTTGGTAGTTACAAAAGGATTAGATATGCAGTTAATGGATGTGGTTACTGCATACTTATATGGATCATTGGATCATGACATATATATGAAAATCCCTGAAGGATATAGAATGCCTGAAGCTTCTAATTTGAGTACATCTAAAAGTATGTACTCTATTAAACTTCAAAGATCCTTATATGGATTAAAACAATCCGGACGCATGTGGTATAAACGCCTTAGCGAATATTTATTGAAAGAAGGATTTGAGAATAATCCAATATGCCCATGTGTTTTCATTAAAAAATCAGACTCTGGATTTGTTATTATTGCGGTTTATGTTGATGATCTAAATCTTGTTGGAACTCCTGAAGAGATAAGAAGAACCGCTACATATTTAAAGAATGAATTTGAAATGAAAGACCTTGGCAAAACGAAATTTTGTCTCGGCCTGCAGCTCGAGCATTTACAAAATGGAATTCTCATTCATCAGTCAACTTATACAGAGAAAGTCTTGAAGCACTTTTACATGGACAATGCTCATCCTCTGAGTACTCCAATGGTTGTTCGATCACTTGATGTGCAAAAAGATCCATTTCGTCCTTGTGAAGATGATGAAGAAATTCTTGGTCCTGAAGTACCTTATCTCAGTGCAATTGGAGCCCTGATGTATCTTGCAAATTGCACTCGGCCTGATATTGCATTTTCAGTTAATTTACTTGCAAGATATAGTTCCGCACCAACTCGAAGACATTGGAATGGCATTAAACATGTCCTTCGATATCTCCGAGGTACAGTTGATATGGGATTATTTTATCAACATGGATCAAGTCCACAATTAGTTGGATATGCGGATGCAGGTTATCTTTCAGATCCACACAGAGGTAGATCTCAAACTGGATATGTATTTACTTATGGAAATTCTGCTATATCATGGAGATCTGTCAAGCAAACAATATCTGCTACCTCTTCAAATCACTCAGAGATAATTGCAATTCATGAGGCAAGTCGAGAATGTGTTTGGCTAAGATCAGTGATTCAACATATTCAAGAAAAGTGTGGTCTTCCAGTGATTAATGATAGTCCAACAATTTTATACGAAGATAATGCTGCTTGTATTACTCAAATTAGAGGAGGATATATCAAAGGTGATAGAACCAAACACATTTCACCTAAATTCTTTTATACTCATGAACTTCAGGAGAAAGGTGAAATTAATGTCAAGCAGATACGGTCAAGTGATAATCTGGCAGATTTATTCAGTAAAGCATTACCAACTGCAACATTTAAGAAGCTTGTGCAGAACATTGGAATACGGAGAATTGAAGACATATTATCATGCACTTTTCAGGGGGAGTAAAGTCTTGAAGACTTGTGCTGATTGTACTCTTTTTCCTTCGCTAAGGTTTTATCCCACTGGGTTTTCCTTTGCAAGGTTTTAATGAGGCAATCTTAAAGCACTTGGCGATATACAGAATATTGTACTCTTTTTCCTTCGTCATTGGTTTTTTTCCCACTGGGTTTTTCCATGACAAGGTTTTAACGAGGCATATTCTTTATATGTGGTCATCCAAAGGGGGAGTGTTAGAAACCAAGTTCAAATTGTATTGTATGACCACATTTAGCCATCAATGGTAATCTTAGGTACACCTACCCCCCAATAGTGATTTTAGGTACACCTAACCTCCTTTGTACTCTTTACCATTGGATTGATGACAAGTGTAACAATCCTAACCATCCTTTGTACCAAGAAATCCCTATAAATAGAGGGAGTCCTCATTTGTGTAAGACCCCAAGAAATAAGAGAAACAGTCTCTAAAGCTGCTCTGCTCTCTTGCTGACTCTATCATTTTCATTATGTTGTATAAATACAAAACATTTCTGTCTTCTTTTCCTATGTGTTTTTTTCTAGGAGGTTCTAACTTCTCAACCTCCTAGAAAAAAACACATAGGGAAAGAAGATAGAAATGCTTTGTATTAATTTTCTACTTGCCATTACAAGAGGGGCATTCTCTACGAATACTAATATGCCTCTTCTAACTTATGGGCCAAGGACCAACCCACTAAAACAAAAGGAAGATAAAAATCTAACATGTCTTTCAAAGTAAGAAGTGGGCCATGGGCCAACAATAACATACAAATGAAAGAGATGGCCACAGGCCAACACTTAACCTACAGCTGATTCGGATGGGGTGTTGGACTGTCATCATTTTTTCCAAATCGGACTGGATCGAACATCTATAAGAACAGGACCAGTAGCTATCGGTCCAATCCGATTCAGCCCAATTATTTTTTTATTATTTTCTTCTTTTTTCAAAGATATTAATAAAAAAAATTATTTAAATTACTAAATTAAAATTAAGTGAATTATTAATGTTGATTATGTAACTAACTCATTAAAAAAATATTTTACTATAATTATATTTATGATGTTGATAATACGTAACTACTTATTAACTTAGGTATAATTATTAATAATGTCATACATTTTATATATATATGAATATCAAATAATTTCATTGTACATAGATTATTTATGCTTGCTTACAACTTAGGTATTTTTTAAAAAAAAAATTACCTAATTATTTTAATTAAGTTTAAATAGTAGAGTATGTATGAATGCATGATGTATTAACTATTTACATATAATGACATAAATTATCTCATAATTTATGATTTATTATTAATTAAAAGCATATATTATTTTATATTTTATATGGTCAATGATAATAAATTATATGAAAATTACATCATTAACTTATATAATTACTGTATAAAAATAATATATTAAATTATTAAAAATACTTTTAATATTACTTATTGTTAAATTATATATACTTTTAAAAATACTCTTTACACACATGATCCATAATCCTTTTCAACTTTTCATAAATACACTATACTCATCTTAACATTCAAACACATCTAAACTCATCTTAGGTAGGCTTCACAAGATTCATTCCATCATCTCAACTCACTACTATTCATAAAGAATTCAACTCATCCCAGTTCAACATTTAAAAGTAATCTTAATATACTTTTCATTCATATAAATTGCATTTCCGTCCAAAATTATTAGAAAGTGACATATGATACAATTTTTAACAGTTAGATTCCACTTACACATATTTATATATATATATATATTTATATATATATATATATATATATATATATAATTTAACAATAAATAATGTTAGATACAGTTCTAAAATTTGTAAGCCTTTCGCAATTATTTTAAAAAAGAGTGAAGTTTACTATTAAAAATTTTAAATTTTTTTCATGTGGATCACATATTATTTATCTACTTTTAAAAGAATGTATAGAGTTTATATACCCTAAAAATGCAAATATAATTTCTTGTACCATTAAGGATGTACGTCATACCGGCCATTTATATTCTTGCATGTTGAATATTATGATCAATGCATGGCGGATGATCGATGACTGTTATGGATACTATTATCTTGGTTCTATTAATGATTAAAAAATGATTTTAAAATATATTGGTGTATTTTTTATTTTTTAAAAATAATTAAAATAATAATTAAAAAAATTAAAAATCTACTAGCAGTTACAATGACGGCAGAGTAGCACCACTCGTACGTATAGGCCGGAAAGGTCTGATATTCTCGACTACTGTTTAAAGCAAAAATGAAAATTCCGACCGAGGGCATGCATGCAATTAAGATAAACAATATTAATAGACCGTTTGGCAGCCAACTATTGGTCAACTGCAAGCTATTAGTTTTTAACAAAATTTTTTTTTTGACCAGAAGTTTTTAACAATATTGGGAATGTGCCATGTGAAACGACGTGATCTTGAATATTCAGGGCTAAATAGACCATATCGGCAAGAACGATTCAGTAGTAGTTGTCGTTTTTTCGTATGGATTTGTGATGACTGTTAGATGGTACGTACGTAGAATTTTCAAAACCAACCGGTCCAATTGAAACTCATGTTTCAACTGTCACATGCAGAATAAATAATTGGAATGTGCTGTGTGTTTTTACGTTTTCGGAGTTGATTCTGATCATGTATTATCCATATATGTATGTAGTCGCCAGATCGATATTATATATATTTGTACTTACGCTTAATTTGGAAAGAAAACGGTTTTATTTTATTTTATTATCATAATTTTTTAAAAATTTTATATAAAATATGATAAATAATTTAATTTTAAAAAAATTTAAAATAATAATAATATTAAAAAATAATATTTTATTCAACTTTCATTTAAAATTATTTCATCTCATTTCATTATCCAAACTACATTTTAGAAATTTCATCCACTCTTTCTAAAAAACATAAATCTAAAATTTGAATAAAAAATAATTTTTAATGATAAATTCTATTTTTATTTTAATAATAAAATAAAACTTACGCACGCTACAACTAACTATTTATAACTGAGTCTTCTAGTACTCATTTTCTTTATATTACATGTTACATTTAATTTTTTTTAAATTAAAATAATTCTTCACACCAAAAGAAATTGTACATTTCTTTTTTATCATTGAAAAAAGCTACTTTACTGTCCAATTTGTATCGCTTTAGTATACCGCTTGATAAAAAATTAATTAATTATTTGATAATTATAAAAGTGATTTTAAGTATATTAGTATTTTTTATTTTTTAAAAATATTAAAAAGTATATAAAATAAAAAAAAATTACAAATATACTAATGGTCAAATAGAGGAGTGCTAAAGGCTATAATCATTTGGTACGGGAAAAATTTAGTTGCAAACATAATTGCATATTAATATGTGTATTAATTTAATCTGATTGGTTAAAAAATAGATTTTATTAAAAATAGTGCTAATTTAAATTTTAAATATAAAAAAATCAATATTAATATACATATTAGTACGTGACTTTACTTATAGGTAACAAAACTTTTAAGTCACTTATATGTAACAAAAAGTTCCCCTTTCGTTCTCGCACCCAGTACCTCCAAAAGTGTCTTTAGTACTTGAAATATATATGTAAGTAGATTAGGTACTGAAACTTAAAGGAGAGTACTGTACATGCATGTACGTGGTTGGAGACATATCGTTACTATTTTATTTTTAAAGGAGACATATCGTTATTAATCAGTAATCTTAAAAGCTGGAAAGTATGACTGTAGTTATTCCCAAAGCAGTAGAGTAAATTAAATTAATCAGCCCAAAGCAGTTTATATTACCAACAAGCTTCTGTGCCCACTTGACAAGATTATGACTCGGAAAATTGTTTGGTCTGTGAGTTTTTTTTTTTTTAAATATGCAAGCTAGACATGCATGCATAGTACTTGGGAAGAACGTGCATGCATGCATGCATGACGGATCTTGAATCGCATAGGTGACAGGCTGGAAAGTGCAGTACCGGTAGCTACGTACTCTTAACTGTTGGGTCTTAGAGAGAGATCGATGACAAGTAAAACTGCAGCATGCATGCCTTCCTCGACCTTTCCCTCAATTGGAGTTAAGAGGAATGATGTGGCAATCCATATGCATGCATGAGCGTGCAGGAATCCGAGTATTGCTCTTGATAAGATTTAGGTAGCGAGAAACCGTGCAAGTTCAAGAGGGTCAGGCCGGATACTTGATCAGATCATTAATATTAATTATGTAATGTTTGATTTTTCGTCTACCAATTAAAAATGGCCGTCAAATCCGACATGACCAGCCACCTGCATGCAAAAAGAGGATATATATAGAAACATGAGTTATTTATTTTCTTTATTTGCAAGCTACTTTAGTTAGTGTATAAGTAGCTTGCTACTTGACTATTAAGACTAGCGACAAGCTAATTCTGAGATCTTTAATTTGTACTAGGTCATGTGGTGGTGTTTTGGATTTTACTAGCAGCAGCCTGTGTCATTCCTGGCCTGGTTTCTGTTGAGTGGCATTCTGCTGTTTTTCTGCCGTTAGCTAGGTATCCTGTTTTGATTTTGTTGTCTTCCTTATTATTCGTTGCAAAAGCTAGCCATACGTACGCTCTGTTGTAGTGATGACAAAATGACCTTACATGTGCATGTGATATGTATATCATAGATTTAAAAAATGGTCAGGAGAGGTTAATGTAATAATGTCTTGGGATTAAATATAGCAAAGTTGTGAATTATAATATCCTATATATATATATAAATATAAATATATATATCTATATATTATATATATGGCCAGTGTCCCACTATGGAAAATAAGACTAGCTAGTAATGACCTGAAATTCTAATGATAAAATTTAGGTAGAACTTTACATGAAGATCACCCTAGCTAGCTAGCTTACTGGGATAGATTTTCGTTCTCTCATCAGCATCTAGATCTACATGAATAACTTTTTGTGTGTGTGTGTGTGTGTGTTTTTTCTTTCTAGCTAAAGATGGATCCGAAAGGTTAAAGGGGCCGGTTTGACTGTGAGATACACAGATCAAGTTCAGTGAGTTGAGATATATATTAATTTTCGTTTATGTGATGATAAACGTGCATGCATGGTTCAAGTTGAATATTCACAGGTAATTAATTATATAAGCTAGCCGCAGCGTTGGGGCCGGAAGTGTAAATTAAGATATTGTACTGCCCACAAACTAAAGATTTTGTACAAGTTTTCCCGAATCACATGGGGGGAAATGGTGCAAAACTTGTGGATACTGTCTAAGAAATAGGTAGGTAGCATGTTAGGAATTAATTAATGTCATGATCAGCATATATATATATGTATATATATATTCTTCACGTATACCAGCATTAATGCAGGATTATTAATGTAATTTGTGATTAGGTAGTGTAGCTTCGAATCCAACAGTAGTTACCAGCTTTATCTGATCCCTTATTCTCATTCACTCGTCTCAGCCGGTTTCTATTCCACGATTACATTTATTTATTTTTCCCTAGAAAGTTTATCAGGCATAATGATTCCTGATAAACTTTAAATTTACTTCAACATTTAATTCTAAGATAATGATACCATTACACCCTCTTTATTACTGTTTTACTATCATTTTCTTTTTTTTTTGGAGGGGGGTTGCTTTTTGAATTTGGATTAAAGGTCTCATAACATGATTTTCTTGCATAATGATCTAGAAGAAAATTATAATTGAATAAAAAATAAATTCAATTTTATAAAAATTGACCATTTTTTTTCTTTCTGAGTCAATTTTTATAAAAATGAATTTATTTTGAATTAATTTTCATGATTACGTTAGTTGATTGAATTTGATTTCTTATAAATTATGCAGAAGATCATATTCCATAATTTTTAATCCAAATTCAAATAGCAAAAGGAAAAAAAAAGCTAAATAATAAAAAATAATAAATAAAGTATAAGAATATCATTATCTTTAATTTTAAAACAGATATTTAATACGTTGGCAACGTTTAGTGGTTTAGGGTCAGCGAGCGTGGCAAAATAATGGATTAATAATATTGGTAATCGATAATACATGGCATGGCAGCATGGTCAAGTCTACCTTAAATCTAGAAAGTGCCAACAACCTTATAAAATCTAGGCAGTCCCAAACCTAGCTACCATCTTGACTCAATCCCGTCCAACATTTTCACCACCGCGCGGCTTCCGGCGGACTGCATGCTATCATTGGCGTCATTAATTATATTAGAAGAATGTTACAAATATAAGAAAAGTTAAACTAACATGACTTTATATGATCTATTAGAATTATTATTAATAAAAATAATTTTATAATTTAACGTATTACTACTTATATCAATTTATTAGTTTATTTTTATATATTCTTTTTATAGTTAAAGTATTTTTCATTATATTATATATAGTACTCGAGTGCTTGTAAGAAGATCTGTATTGGCTTGTAAGAATTAGATTTTAACAAAAAGGTTCAATTATCGATCATTTCTGGATTAAGTTTTGATTATTTCGCTAGTCATCAATATTTTTCATGGCAAACTATTAATTGAAACTCATTCAAAAGCAGTACGCCGTCAGAATTCACCGGCCGGGGCGACTATATATAGCCTTGACTTCTTTGAATAAATTAATAAAACAATAACCACCAAAAGTGGTGGCCACTCACAGACTTCACAGTGACCCCTGTGATCAATTGGTTCAAGTCCTAAGATTTTATGACCACCACCAGTACCATGTACTATGTACATGTGTATATATATATATATACACACACCAGAGGTTGTATTATCATGTGTATATATTTATATAATATACACACACATTGATCAGTTTGACAGGACGTTCTCTTAAGTCTTATCAATCTCTGCACGGCCAGCTGTTTCCACCAATGATCATGTTGCTTCAATCCTTATTAAAGTGTATATATATATATTTTTTATATGTATATATAATTTCCAGCCGTTGCGAAGAAAGGGACTACTATTTTTTTTAAGGCTTATTCTCGAACAAAATATTTTTCTGATCCATTACAACATGTAATACAAGTGAAAATGACATGCATCTGCCATCTATACTTACGGCAAGCAGTAAGAGCTGATAACAGTTCTACTGCAGTATCCTCTTCAACCATAGGACTGTACGACCCACCTAATTACAGCCAAAACCACCGGTCCAAGTCAACACCTTCTCCCATCCCCCCACTTCCTCATCACAACTATATCTACGCCCATCCCTTGCTAGTTCTGGCCCGTCTCTCTTTCTCTCTCTCTCGGCCTGCATTAATTTGTTGGAGTTTCTGAAAAAGACTAGGGATCGAGATAATTGGAGACGGATCAAAGACAACACAGTCCAATGAGAAAACCTTGCTCTAACAAAGAAGGCAACAACAACAAAGGTGCTTGGTCCAAACAAGAAGACCAAAAGCTTATCGACTACATCCGAACCCACGGCGAAGGCAGTTGGAGTTCCCTCCCAAAGGCTGCAGGTAATTTGGCATTGAAAATTTATTATAATAACTACCTTGGTGATCGATCATGTTCATGAATTTCTTTTGATTTGGTGGGAAAAGAGCGATGGAACAGCTTCTTCTTAACTCTTTCTTAATTTCTTTGATTTTTTAATCGCCTAATTAATTAACTTGTTTATTCTCGTGTACTAGGGTTGGATCGTTGTGGTAAAAGTTGCAGGCTGAGATGGATAAATTATCTGAGACCAGATATCAAACGTGGTAACTTTGGTCAAGATGAAGAGGACCTCATCATCAAGCTCCATGCCCTCCTAGGCAATCGGTACATATCTTCTGATCGATTATCTCAGCTTTTCTTTGCATATATGCATCAACGAACTTGATCGAACATATGCATACATATATAGAAATTAACATATAAATATACGTACAGCGTGTGTATATATACGCATCTGCGCTCGCGCGCGTCATGTTAGTCATTTTCTAACAAATGGCCGTACGTATGTGTGACTGTTAGGTGGTCGCTAATAGCAGGAAGATTACCTGGGCGGACAGACAACGAGGTAAAGAACTATTGGAACTCTCACATCCGGAGAAAGCTAATAAGCATGGGAATTGATCCAAATAACCATAAGCTAAACCAGCAGATTAATCCCCCTCGCCCTCAACCCGAGTGCGTCAACGTTGTTTCTGCAGCTGCGACAACGTCATTAGTAGTATCCTCTGAGTCAATGAATTATGATCATGATTGTAAGCCGCCGCAGCTCAAATCCATCGGCAATGCCGATCATAGGGTTTCTGAAGGTACTGCCAGTAGTAGTGTTGATCAAGACGAAATGCAAGCTGGTAATTCCTTTGCCTTGAATCTGGATCTCACAATTGCCTTTCCTTCTCCCGTTACCGGCCAGCTCGTGCAAGAGAAGCGGCAAAGTTCCATCTCCATGAGTACGAAGCAAGTAGAAAGGGAACCCGTTCTGGTCCCTACGCTCCTTCTTTTTTAGATATACCATGATATTGCAACTTACATTTATAGATTGAATATATCATATTGTTCTAATTAATGCTTGCATGTCTGCAGTGGTAAGGCCCTCGGATATGGCACCCCCAAAAGTTTGAAAAAGATAAAAATAATATATATTAATATTTTATGACTTAATAAGATTATATTAATTTTATTTTGTGTTGGCCCTCTCTAAAAAATTAATTTGGCTTCACTTTATAAAAGTATTTTGATCTTATAGATTATTTACTTAGATGTTTTTGTTATTTCAATGATATATTGTTCTTGACATATGACATAATTTTTTAATATATAGATTGTATTATACGTATTTTATTTTTATTTTAGATCTTATTATTTGATAATTCTACACCGTAAAAAAAATTATGTAGAAATAGAATAAAAAATATCTTATGATACTTTAAGCTTTACTTGACTTCCCTCGAATAACGTCATTGCATATCCGGTAATTGGATTGAGAAAGAACTAATTTTCAGTTGATAATTTCAGTTTGTATGTGTGTGTACACTGCTCGAAATCGAGCAAAAAATAACTGGCATATATAGTACGTACGTAGAGAAATAAGCTGAAAGTAATTAAACCTCTGTTGGGATATGGAATGAGAAAATTGAGTACTCTTTGATCATGCCATATATAGTGCGGCACACATACACATATATGCATGCTAAGGATAAACATTATCTCCATAGGCTTGATTTGAATAGTAAGATGAGATAAGATAATCAGTTAGTAATAGTGAAATTATTTGTAAATAGTAGTAAAATAGATTTAAGTTAATATATTTTATGGGATTTTGAGAAGTGAAACGTTTTGGAACAATCCGTGCATTACTAAGGCTTTAACAGCCTCTAATAAAAACCCGCCACGTCAGTAATTTTACACAAAAATCATAAGAGTTATCACACCAGATAAAATCAATATTCCTACAGTTTGTCTTTCTTCCTCACTTAGCATCTGTGAAATTTGCAACCCCTCGCCAATTCCAGACCGCCACATGATACGAGTTTCTGTGAAATGTGAAATTTGTTCCTCATCTCAATGATCTTTAATTTTTTCACCATTTCTGGTATTTTTTTTCCTTTTTTCACAGTAATTTACCATCTACTCGCAGTTGAAGGAATGAGATTTTGCGATGAGGGGTTTTGTAACTTTGTTGTCCTCAAGGTCATCTTCAGAGTTTCAAATATTTTATAGTAGAGATAAAATTCCTCAGTAGAGAGATAAAGCCCATCAATATTGATTGTCAATTTTAGAAAGGCCAAAGCTTCACAAAATCAAAAAATGGATGCAAAAGTTTCCATCATTCTTACCAAAATTAAAGATTCCTATGAAAAAAAAGAAAAAAGAAAAAAAAGAAACCCAGCCCACTAAATTTAGCCTAGATCATGAACCTTCCTCCATCAACTCAATAAAAGCATTCCATATTGCATTCCATATTCCAACAATGTTCCGTATTTTGAGCCAGAGTATAAAGATAGGTTCCCAACTTGGGTTAAGGGGGCTAAAAGTTCCTACAATCTTTTTTGCCGGCATCTTAGGTCAACATTGTGGTGGCCAAATTATGGCAGTCTCTTTCACCCATTTTTCGTGGTGGTTGTGGGTTGGAAAAGAAAAAGAACCCGTCTCCATTTTTTTTTCTAGGTAATTTTTTTTTTCTTGGTAGGTGCCTTCTATGGTTCTCAACAAAAGCTCAAAATCTCCATTGAAGTGGATGATACAAGCAATTAGTGAGAAGAAATTTTGTGGAAGAAAAAAATCATAATAGTTATGTCCATTTTCTTTTCTGGGCAATTTTTTTTTTCTTGGTGGGTGCCTTCTATGGTTCTCAACAGAAGTTCAGAATCTCCATTGAAGTGAGTGACACAAACAATTAGTGAGAAGAAATTTTGAGGAAGAAAATAATCATTAGAGAAGTCGGATTCTCAATATTTTAGACTTTTGATCACTGGGTTTGTCTGGGTACTGCGGGAGAGGGGGGTTTTTTGTTTCAGTGTAAGGGGGAGAGGGGGCTCTCGAGATTTCTAGGGAGGGAGGAGAGGGGAAGGGTAACTGGAGAGGGAGAAGACTTTTTGTTCCTTTTATCATTTGCTATGCGGACATATGAAAGCTAATTTGAGAGCTTACTTGGCAATGACCTATTGGAAGGCTGTTATTTGAAGTATAGTAGACCGACCAGCCAAAAGTTAACCTCTTTAGATAAATGAGAGAAAAAAAGTTGAATAAAAATATTATAAAATATATTATTATAATATAATTTTTCAATTTTTTGTTTTTGTTTTGGTATTTGAAAAAGTCGAATTGTTTTTTGTATTTTATTTGAAAGTTTGAAAAAATTGTAATGAGTAAGTAATGATTAAATGAAAATTTTGAATATTTGAAATTGAAAAATACTTGTGTTCGTAGTGTTTGAATATTAAAATGAGATGAGATAGGATGAGTTGGAAGGTGTTGAACCTAAAGTTTCAAGTTTTGTATAATTATATATTTACACATGGATTTTGATGATAACAAATGAATTCAAAGAATGAAGGAGTCTCAAGCTCAAGTTGTCCACACAATGGAGTCAAGCACATCAAGGAACCAAGCATGAGCAAGAAGGAAACAAGTTCACATTAAAGTCATAGAGAAATATTGTAAATCTCTTAAAAATTCGAAATTAGGATTAAGGCTCAAAAATTAATATTTTATCATAAAGCATTAAAATACATTTTCCACATGTGCATGAATATTTTAAAAATTAAATTTGAAAATTTTAAAAGATAATTGATTGTTATTTTTCACATGTGCATGCCATGATTAAAGGGTTGAACTTTGAAAATATTAAAGATGATTGATTGTCATCTTTCACATGTGCATGTTTTATTTGAATATTTTCAAAAGTGATTGATGCTTTTCTTGACTTATGCAAAAGGAAGATGCCTTTGTTTGAAAATTTTGAAAAGTAAAGTGTGCTCCTTTTGTCATATGCAAAAAGTAAAAGATTAGGTTTGAATTTTTTGAAAAGTAAAGTGTGCTCATTTTGTCACATGCAAAAAGTAAAAAGATTAGGTTTGAAATTTTTGAAAAATGAATGATGATGTCTTTGACATGTGAATCTTTTTAAATTTGAATATGAAGTCTCATATGCCTATAAATAGATCATTTGAGAGCTTCACATTCACAACACCAAGAGCATACAACTCTCATTCAAAGCTTTCATTCTCTCTTCTCTAAGCATTGAGCCTTAATCCTTTTTCATTTTGAGAGATATAGGTTGTGCTGTATTGTTCTTATTTCACTCATTGAGGAGTGTTTTCTGATATTCTACCCACTATCAATTCTTGTATCAGTAAAAGGGTGTGTACAACCCTTGTGCGTGTAGAAAGTGTTCTACACAGGGAATCGTTGAATCACCACGTGTAAGGTGATTGCAAGTGTAGAGGGTGTTCTACACGGATCCTTTGTAGCGGTGTTGTTCAAAGGTGTAATAGGTTTTTACCTCCACCTGAAGGAGGTTGAATAGTGAATTCGGGGATCCTCAAGGGGTAGCTTGAGGCGAGGACGTAGGCAGTGGGGCCGAACCTCGTTAACATACTGAGTTTGATTCTCTCTTACCCTTACTCTTTATATTTATTGCTATTTCGTATTTTGTTTATATTTGATATTGTATATTTGATTTATAATTGTTATTTTTTTTAAAAACAACTCAATTCACCCCCCCTCTTGTGTTAGTCATCTGGGCAACAATTGGTATCAGAGCTAAAGCTCTGTTATAAGATTAACTATCTTTTGAGTTAAGATCTTATGGCTAACATTGCAGCTTCATTTGGTGAAGGTCAATCTAGCAGTCGGCCTCCACTCTTTTGTGGAGACAATTATTCATTCTGGAAAGTTAGAATGAGAATATTCCTTCAGGCTCAAGGTCGAGAGATCTGGAAATGCATTGTAAATGGACCTTATATTCCAACAAAAGTGGTTGGTGGAGTAAAGGTCAAAAAGGAAGAAGAAGAGTTTGATCGTGAAGACGATAGACTTTATACTTTGAATTTAACTGCTATGAATTTATTATATAATGCTCTCAATGGTAATGAGTTTAATAGAGTAATGACTTGTGCTACGGCAAAAGAAATTTGGGATAACTTGGAAGTTACTTATGAAGGAACTTCTCAAGTTAAGGAATCAAAAATTTATATTCTTACTCATGAATATGAAATGTTTAAGATGAATGATGATGAATCTATTTCTAGCATGCACACTCGTTTTACTAACATCATAAACAGTTTGACAGCTCTTGGTAAAGTTTATTCCAAAGTGGAAATGGTAAGAAAAATTCTCAACTCTCTACCAAAACGTTGGGAATCAAAAGTGACAGCGATTCTTGAAGCTAGAGACCTCAAGAAGCTCGAAGTGAATGAACTCATCGGGTCACTTATCACCCATGAGTACACATTGAAAAGAGGAGAAGAAGAAGGAAAGCCAAAGAAGAGCTTGGCACTTAAAGCTGTTCCTCATGAAAGTGAAAGTGATGAAGATGAGGAAAATGACGATAAAGATGAAGAAGTTGCGATGATAACAAGAAGAATTCAGAGATTCTTAAAGAAAAATAAAACTCCTCCGAGGAAATCATTCAAAAAGTTTTCCAAGAAAGATTCAGGTAAAAATGATACTTTAATTTGTTATAAATGCAATAAGCCTGGTCATATCAAGCCAGATTGTCCCCTGCTAAAGAAAGATCGAAACAAAGGCAAGAAAGCAATGAAAGCTACATGGGATGATGATTCAAGTAGCTCAGATAGTGAAGCAAGCAATGAAGAATCAGCAAATCTCTGTCTTATGGCTAAAGATGATATTGAGGTAACAAATTTTGATAATATTGAAAATCCTTCATATGAAGAATTGCAAAATGTTTTAGAAGAGGTATATGAAGAATTTGAAAAATTGGGTATCAAATATACTGCTTTGAAAAAGAAAAATTCTTCTTTAACAAACGAAATTGATATTTTAAGAAAAGAAAATATTGTTTTGAAAGACGAAAATCTTGAGTTGAAGAAAAAGAAAACTGATTTAGAAAATATTGTTGAAAACTTTACGAATGGAAAAAGAAATTTTGAAAAACTTCTTGGTAGTCAAAGATGTGTTTTTGACAAGGCAGGCTTGGGATATATGCCAAAACAAAAGTTCAAACCTTATAAAAACTTCTTTGATAATCCTTCTACATCAAAGTCTAATATTCAAAATTCTTTTCATAATAAGTTTGTCAAAAAAGGATACTATTATAATCATTCAAGATTTTCATATATGTCACATGCTATTTGTAATTTTTGTAATAGAAATGGTCATAATTATCATACTTGTCCTATTAGAAGAAAACATACAATGACTATTAGGGCCATATGGGTACCTAAAAATCTTGTTTCTTCTAATACTAATAAATAAAGGACCCAAAGAACTTGGGTACCAAGAAAAATCATTTTAATTGTTTTTATAGGTATGCATGAAGTCCTCTACAAGCAAAAACAAATGGTTTTTAGATAGTGGATGTTCAAGACACATGACGGGAGACAAGACTAAGTTCTTTGATCTTAGATCTAAAGAAGAAGGACACGTGACATTTGGAGACAACTCGAAAGGGAAGATCGTGGGAATAGGTAAAATTGGTAATAAATCTTCTCTCATAATTGAAGATGTTCTACTTGTTGAAGGTCTAAAACATAATCTTTTGAGTATAAGTCAATTATGTGATAAAGGATTTACAGTTACTTTCAAAATGGATAAGTGCATTATTTTGAATGATCATGATTATAACATTTGTTTTACTGCCTTTAGAAGTAATAATGTTTATACAATCGATTTTGAAGAAATTACCTCACAAGATGCTATTTGTTTTTCAGTACAAAATGAAACTAATTGGTTATGGCATAGAAGACTAGGTCATGCCAACATGGAACTTATTTCCAAACTTTCAAAAAATGATCTTGTGAGAGGTTTACCAAAGGCAAATTTTCTTAAAGACAAAATTTGTGATGCATGCCAATTTGGTAAACAAACAAAAACTTCTTTTAAAACCAAGAAATATATTTCCACTACTAGACCACTGCAACTGATACACATGGATCTTTTTGGACCAAATAGAGTTGCAAGTCTAGGAGGAAAATATTATGCTTTTGTTATTGTTGATGATTTCTCTAGATATACTTGGGTCATCTTTCTTGCTCATAAAGATGAGGCACATAATGCTTTTACCAAGTTATGCAAGAGAATTCAAAATGAAAAGGGCTATACTATTTCAAGTATCCGAAGTGATAGGGGAAAAGAGTTTGTTAATAAAAATATTGAAACATTTTGTGATGAAAATGGTTTTGTGCATAATTTTTCTGCTCCTCGAACTCCTCAACAAAATGGGGTAGTAGAGAGGAAAAATAGATCTCTTCAAGAGATGGCAAGAACAATGCTTAATGAGAACAACTTGCCTAGTTATTTTTGGGCCGAAGCGGTAAGTACTGCATGTTATGTTATAAATAGAGTTATGTTAAGGTCTAAATTAGATAAAACCCCCTATGAGCTTTGGAATGAGAAAAAGCCCAACATTGGTTACTTTCATGTATTTGGATGCAAATGTTTTATTTTGAATGACAGGGATAATTTAGGCAAATTTGATGCAAAATCGGATGAAGGTATTTTTCTCGGGTATTCTACAAATAGTAAAGCTTATAGAGTATTCAATAAAAAGACTTTAACTGTACAAGAATCTATGCATGTAGTATTTGATGAATCTAATTCTCTACTCTCCAAGAAATCCATTGATGAAGAAACAGGAGGTATAAATAATACAGAAAGTCTCAATCTCAACAAAGAGAACACAATAGAGGAAGTCCAACATGGAGACATCAGGAAAGATCATCAAAATTTAATACGAGATGCAACCAAACAGTGGAAATTTGTGAAAGATCATCCAGTGGAACAAATTCTGGGAGAACCTTCACAAGGTGTAAGCACTCGATCATCTCTTAGAAATATTTGCAATCATACTGCTTTTTTATCTCAGATTGAACCTAAAAATATTGATGAAGCACTTCTTGATGAATCTTGGATTCTAGCTATGCAAGAAGAGCTTAATCAATTTGAAAGAAATGATGTTTGGACACTTGTTCCTAAACCCAAAAATCATACTATTATTGGAACAAAATGGGTTTTTAGAAACAAGAAAGATGAGTCCGGAGTCATTACTAGAAATAAGGCTCGACTTGTAGCCCAAGGTTACAATCAAGAAGAAGGAATTGATTATGATGAGACATATGCACCAGTCGCAAGATTAGAAGCTATTCGAATGCTACTTGCATATGCTTGTTATAAAGATTTCAAACTTTTTCAAATGGATGTTAAAAGTGCTTTCTTAAATGGTTTTATAAATGAAGAGGTATATGTTGAGCAACCTCCAGGTTTTGAAAATCATATTTCTCCAAATCATGTTTTCAAACTCACAAAAGCACTATATGGACTCAAACAAGCTCCTAGAGCGTGGTACGAGAGACTCAGTGGTTTCTTGATTAAAAAAGGTTTCTCAAGAGGAAAAATCGACACAACTCTTTTCATTAAATACGAAAATGATGATATTCTTTTGGTTCAGATTTATGTTGATGATATAATATTCGGTGCTACTAATGAAAATATGTGTCAAGTTTTTGCTAAGACTATGCAGGATGAATTTGAAATGAGCATGATGGGAGAACTTACATTCTTTCTCGGATTGCAAATTAAGCAAGTAAAAAGTGGGACATTCATCAATCAATCAAAATATATTAAGGAATTGCTGAAGAAGTTTGGGATGGAAGGTGCTAAGGAAACTGGAACACCAATGAGCCCATCTACTAAACTTGATAAAGATGAATCCGGTAAGACAGTTGACTCGAAAGTATATCGAGGTATGATTGGTAGCTTATTATATTTGACAGCCAGTAGACCAGATATTATGTTCAGTGTGTGTTTATGTGCACGTTTTCAATCATCTCCAAAAGAATCTCATTTAATTGCAGTTAAGCGCATTCTTAGATATCTTAGTGGTACAATTAACCTAGGGTTATGGTACCCTAAACACACATCTTTCGATCTAATCAGCTACACAGATGCAGATTATGCTGGTTGTAAAATAGATCGAAAAAGCACTAGTGGAGCATGTCACTTCTTAGGTCATGCATTAGTTTCCTGGTTTAGTAAAAAACAAAATTCTGTTGCACTATCTACTGCTGAGGCAGAATATGTTGCTGCGGGTAGTTGTTGTGCTCAAGTTCTTTACATGAAGCAACAACTTGAAGATTTTAAACTCATGTATAATCACATTCCAATCAAATGTGATAATACAAGTGCTATAAATCTTTCAAAAAACCCAATACAACATTCTAGAACTAAGCATATTGAAATAAGATATCATTTTCTTCGAGATCATGTGCAGAAAGGCGATATAGTACTAGAGTTCACAAACACACACGATCAGTTAGCAGATATATTCACAAAACCTTTACCAGAAGATAGATTATCTATGATTAGAAGAGAAATAGGTATGATGCATATTATGAATATCTCTTAAAAGACAGATCAAAGTTCATAAAAATAGATAGATTTTTCTTAAATACTTTTACATAAACTTGAGGTTCTTAGCCTCATGTTTGAGACGCTCATTCTCTTCATACAATATCATGTCATCCCTATTCATGGGAACTGGCAAGCGGAATGAAGAATCCAATAGAGATTTCAACTTTTTATTCTTCTGCCGAAGGATTCCTTCCCTTGTGTGAGACTCTTGAACAATTCGTTGAAGTACAACAATTTGTTCCTTAAGCTTTTCAACCTCATGGTTTTTTGCTTGAACCCGCTGGGAAAAAGCAACAATAGAGGATGAGTAGCGAGTCCCGAGACTCACCAAGTCGTAGATAGCATCGGAGTCTGACTTATTTGCCATACTATTATTTTCTTGCTGCAACATAGCACCAATGGCAGCTGCAGAAAGGACAGGAGGTTGAGATGTAGAAGAATGAGCCATTGAGAAAGGAATTGAAAACTTAAAGCGAGAATGTTGAAGGAATGCAGATGAGTTATAGAGATAAGAAGAAAACTTGATGCGGATTGGATGAACTTTAAGACTGTTTTTATAGAGATAGTATAAAGAACAAGACGAGCTATCATCCAAGTCAAAGAGCAATGTGTTTTTTCCCGATCAGTGAAAAAGACATTTTTTTTAGAAACTCGGAGCCTTCAATCTCGTTTGTCAACAACATCAGGCGATTTGTTTCTATCTTCAACCGCACTAAATTCATAGAGTTAGGCCTCGAGGCTTTGCAGGACTTGTCGGGTCACGGACGGCTCTCTTTTTCAACTATCTACAGTGTTTTTTAACGCACCGTTTTCTTCAGTCTATTTACTTGCTGTCGATCCTTTTTAATGATGCCAAAAGGGGGAGAAGTTTTAGACTAGAACATTAATATTGTTTAAATTGTTAAACTTGTTATATATGCTTGGAATTATATTTATTTTTTTTTTTTTGAAAAACTAACGCACATTCTCAGGGGGAGCTTAAGTATTAATACAGGCTTCAGGTTCTATCAAGTATTTGTCATCATCAAAAAGGGGGAGATTGTTAAACCTAAGGTTTCAAGTTTTGTGTAATTATATATTTACACATGGATTTTGATGATAACAAATGAATTCATAGAATAAAGGAGTCTCAAGCTCAAGTTATCTACACAATGGAGTCAAGCACATCAAGAAACCAAGCATGAGCAAGAAGGGAGCAAGTTCACATTAAAGTCATAGAATAATGTTGTAAATCTCTTTAAAATTCGAAATTAGGATTAAGGCTCAAAAATTAATATTTTATCATAAAGCATTAAAATACATTTTCCACATGTGCATGAATATTTTGAAAATTAAATTTGAAAATTTTGAAAGATAATTGATTGTCATCTTTCACATGTGCATGCCATGATTAAAGGGTTGAACTTTGAAAATATTAAAGATGATTGATTGTCATCTTTCACATGTGCATGTTTTATTTGAATATTTTCAAAAGTGATTGATGCTTTTCTTGACTTATGCAAAAGGAAGATGCCTTTGTTTGAAAATTTTGAAAAGTAAAGTGTGCTCCTTTTGTCATATGCAAAAAGTAAAAGATTAGGTTTGAATTTTTTGAAAAGTAAAGTGTGCTCATTTTGTCACATGCAAAAAGTAAAAAGATTAGGTTTGAAATTTTTGAAAAATGAATGATGATGTCTTTGACATGTGAATCTTTTTAAATTTGAATATGAAGTCTCATATGCCTATAAATAGATCATTTGAGAGCTTCACATTCACAACACCAAGAGCATACAACTCTCATTCAAAGCTTTCATTCTCTCTTCTCTAAGCATTGAGCCTTAATCCTTTTTCATTTTGAGAGATATAGGTTGTGCTGTATTGTTCTTATTTCACTCATTGAGGAGTGTTTTCTGATATTCTACCCACTATCAATTCTTGTATCAGTAAAAGGGTGTGTACAACCCTTGTGCGTGTAGAAAGTGTTCTACACAGGGAATCGTTGAATCACCACGTGTAAGGTGATTGCAAGTGTAGAGGGTGTTCTACACGGATCCTTTGTAGCGGTGTTGTTCAAAGGTGTAATAGGTTTTTACCTCCACCTGAAGGAGGTTGAATAGTGAATTCGGGGATCCTCAAGGGGTAGCTTGAGGCGAGGACGTAGGCAGTGGGGCCGAACCTCGTTAACATACTGAGTTTGATTCTCTCTTACCCTTACTCTTTATATTTATTGCTATTTCGTATTTTGTTTATATTTGATATTGTATATTTGATTTATAATTGTTATTTTTTTTAAATACAACTCAATTCACTCCCCCTCTTGTGTTAGTCATCTGGGCAACAGAAAGATTTGTTATCCAAACCACCCTTAATAGTAATGCTAAATACAATCATGAATTGCATAAGTATTGTACACACTTTTTAGAAAAGAAATAGGTCTATTATTAAAAAATTAAATTTTCAAGTGGATCTCATATACTCATTTTTTTAAAAGAAAATACGCGGCACTTACACACTTTATGACTACAAATATTATTTCTCTTGCACATATCTTATATATGGAAACATTCACTTTATGATTTTGAAAATATTAGGGAAGTGACTAATTATAGTTTTTCTCTTTGACAAATAATAGCTTTTATACTTACAATGGGATTTGATCAAGTTCTTACTCAATTAAATGGTCATAGGTGAAACAAATAAAAAATAATAAAATGGGCTTCGTATAATTCATTATTGTCTACAAATATTTTTCAAACGGTATTAAATAGTTAAAAGATATTATAAAACGTAAAGCATTTTTATATATTATTGATAATTTGATAGATTCTACGGACTATATTCTCATTTTACTTTTATTTCTTTAAAATAAAGTGGCATTGCCCATCAAATTTTGAATTTTTCTTTCAAAAAGTAAAAGATAATTCATGATAAAATTGTTAAAGTGAGATTAGATCAAGTATAGTGCATGATGCCACCAATCTACATTGTTTTTTTTTTTTCTTTTCTACTCAAAATCTTTAATTTCAAATAGAAATTTTAAAGCATCGAAAAAAGAGAGTAATATTACGCATAATTATGAAGTGCACAAATACCGTATAATTATTTTAAAAAAATGTGATTTATTATTAAAAAATTAATATTTTTATTTATATAAATCTCATATTTATTTATTTTTTTAAAAATAATTATACGAGATTTGCATGCAACTATCATAATCCACTAATCAATACATACAGTACATAGGAAATAATTTTTTCCCCCAAAAAGACTTCCAAGGCCAACTGCAGTTCCTGCCCGAATTAATGGCATACATGCATGAAGTAGTTATCAGTTAAGACTACTGTACCAGAGGCTATCTTGCGGAGGAAGTAAGTGCTGCCAAATTACTCTAGTTTGTTTTTACAAAATTCTCTTTTTATTTTAATTATTATAATTTTTTTAAAATTTTATATAAAATAAAATAAAAAATTTAACTTTTTCACATTTCAATATAATTTTTTTAAATTTTAATATAAAAATAATATTTTATTTAATTTTTTTTTATCTCTCTCTAAAAACAAAGTAAGCCCTGTTACTCGAGCACCGTATCCAATCGTGGTAATAGTACGGGCCATCCTTACAAAGCAATAAAGCTTTGAAATTTGTGAAGAGTTTATGAACAAGACATGAGTACCGTCGTGAAAAAACGATGACCGACAAAGAAAAATAAATACAAGTAGATCTATAGAATAGTATAGATTTTTATTATATTGAAAAATTACAAAATATATATTTTGGATTGAAATTATTCAAAACTCTCAAAATGACATATATTATTAATTAAGTACATATTTATAATACCACGGCAGAAATTCTATTTTTTACTTTTTTTTTGTATTATTTGCTCAAGCAACGTCCTTTCTGTACGATATTTTGGCCAAGACGAAGTGATCAACAGCTTAATCAGGAAGTTTCCTGTCAACCGATCCCCATTCTTGTAGTGAACAAGGATCGGTTGTGATTCTGACTGACTAGTGTATAGAGTATAGACTCAATCCACAGGAATTGGGGAAAAAAGTTTTTCGTAGTATTGAACTACTAGATCGAGCGCGTTTGAAATTGACTCCATACGAGGGGGAAAAGAAAAAGAGTTGCTTACGTAACTCCAATTACTGTCATGGATGTAGAATTCTTTCACATGAGTTGTAGCCTAATTCTCATGGTTTGGCCAATGTACTTGAAGTACGTAATGGGTTTGAAAATTAAACCTCAAGATCATCCAGATCGTCATTCATGGTGGGGATATTCTTGATTATGGTACTAATCATTGAGCATTTGACCAGATAAGAACGAAAAAGATGAAAGTCAGTCGCACTTTTATATATATATATATATTATGTGATTTTAATATATATATCTTCTATATATAAAAAGTGTCTATGAAACAGAATTTGTTGTTTTAACAAAAATTCTCAAACGGAAGTCATGGTTTTTAACGAAAATTATTAACAAAGTTAAATTTAATTCACATTAAAATTTTCATTCAATTATGGACGTCCATCCATATTCTATGAAAGAAGAAGTTGTCGATTAATTATGCACGGTACTTAGAGAGAGAGAGAGAGAGAGAGAGAGAGAGAGAAATGATGAGAGGGAGAGAGTATGAGTACGAGAGTGGAAGAGACAGAGGCTTACCGTGCTCTGTTTTTGTTGTATAGAGCTTGCCGTGTGGGTTGGAAGAATATATCACCAGGCGATAATATACTCTGTCTATTCAGTGTCGCTGTATCTCTCATGTCGCGGCTGGTGGCACCGAACTGGGTTGAGGACAAGGTGATAAGGGGTTACTTTGTTTCGATGAAGTAAAAACAGGGGATGACTTCTACGTGGTTCCCGGTAGTTGGCGTCATGTGTGTGGTGCGGGTAAAGTGGTTCGCATCACGACTGTGGTGACTGAGCAGTGGTGTTATGGTGGTGGTGCATTGGGGTAGCGGTGCCACAAGACTTAAAGGAGGGCTGTGGCTATGGAAAAGCCGTAAGGTGCAACGTCTGGGAGGTTGCATAGTGCACGGTGGGCTTTGGCTTTGGCTTTGGTGATGGTCGTTACGGTGGAGGAAGGGCCACGGTTCAACGGTAGTTGTGTTTGAACGTGGGACACAGCCATGGGTGCTCTGCCTTATTGCCTTGCGTGGGGTGGAGAGGGAAAGGGTTGTGCATGTATTTGGGTGCTTTGGTTTTGATGGGTGTAAAACAGACACAATTCTTTGCTCTATACGATGATGGTGGGAGGTTTGCTTCGTGCTAGACGTGGGCATGAGGTCGTTGCATGCGGGAGTTATTTCGATTTCCGTTGGACTGGTTCCCACGTATAACACAATGTCTACAACGTGATTTATTCGAGAAGAGTGAGGGAGGGAGGTAGAGAGTAGCTTAAAACACATTTATAAAATAAAATAAAATTAATAATAATAACAATAATGGTACTTGAAATAAAATTATACTGTTATTAATAAATTTAGTACAATTCATAATATTAATATAATTTTAAAATAAAATAATTTTTATGCTATTTTAAAATTTAATTATACAAATAATATATGGTCAAATTTAAGCTCAACATGACACAAATATAAATAAATAATAACCTATCAACTTATTTAAAAATTGGCCCATTAAAGCTAATTCAAGCCCAATAAGACCATCTATATTCCGACCTTAAAATAATGGGCCGGATTGTTAAACTGCAACAAAGTTCAAACACCAAGGTTAGAATTTAGTGTGGGGAAACTCAAGAGGTTTTATTTTGGGATAATCATAAATCGAATAAAAATAAAAACAATACAAAAATACACAAAATTTGTTATAAGTTGGGATGAGTTAGCTCAGTTTTCATAAAAAAGATTGTTTATGGTGAATATTTAAAATAATAATTAAAAAGTGTTTTGTATTTGAGTGATATTTGAGAATAAAATATGTAATAATACTTGAGAACAATTGTATTACTAAACAGATCATGTCTGAAGAAGAATCCTATATCTCAACTAAAAACATGATTACGGTATAACAATCCTTGCTCTAAATTAAGAAATGTATCCATCTTTTCTCTTTTTGTTCTTACTTTACAAGTTTCAAAAGAAAACTCTCCTGTATTGCACCAAGTGATAGTATCAACCATGCTTTGAATGTTGAGATGCTAATTCCATTTGCTAAGTAAGTTGCATTGCTGCTAGATTGAGAATCTGCATAGAAACCCGGCTGCCTTGGGATATGCAATACAACTTCATTGCTTAACATTAGAACCACAAAAGACATGTTTGGTCTATCTTCAGGTCTATGCTGCACACACAACAGACCCACTTGAATTAGTCTTAACACTTCAGATCGTGTGTGTGCATCACCTACTGATTCATCGATCAGTTCCATTGCTCTGTCTACAATCCATAGTCTCCATGCCTGAAACAAATTAAAAACCACATTTGTGAGTTGGGTTTCCATTAAATATGCACAACTTGATCTATTACAATATATTATCTTGGAGATAAATAATGTATTTATATTCAAGTTGAGATAAATAATGGTTTTTACATTATTTATATAAATAATGTATTTATATAATGTATTACAATATATTATCTTGATCTATTCAAGTTGTTTTTTACACACTATATATAAATAATGTATTTAGCAGTCATATATATATATATATTAATATAATATATAAAATAAGAGATTCCAGAAAGGTTTCATTGGTTAATATGTAAGGGAAATTATCTCAACTGATCAAGGATTTTAATTAATTTTCTTAATTCTTATTTTGAATTATTTTGGATTATCTCATTTGTTAATATGTTTAAATTTCATGATACGAATATATATATATGACACGGTAAATTAATCTTATAGTAAAATATTATGTCATTAATATTTTTATATTGGCATTTATGTGTAATACTAATTTAAATCTCAATTCTACTTTTTATCATTCGCATAGTTTTTTTTTTTAAATGAATAAATACAAAATTTAGATTAAAAACTTTTAATAGTAAGCTCTATTATTTTTTTAAAAAAGTATATAAGATTTGCACACTTTAATATTGTATCTAATATATATATATATTTTTTAAATTAGTATAGGTGCTAATCACTTAAATAAATACTGCTTATGAACATAAAGTAGGTCATATAAGAAAGCTGTCAATGCTAAAAACCTACTTTATCAACAGGAGAAATAGATTAGTAATAAATTATATAACATGCAAATTATAATATAACTTTATTTTATATAAATTATAATTTATATATAAATTTATATATATAATTTAAAATTTCTATTCATTCTTTATATAAAAAAAGAGAAATATAAAATAATTAAGTTTAAATCTATTTGCCAACTACATTTAAAAATACAATTATTCAAATAAAATATTATTTCTTTATCAATTTAAATTCATTATGAAACATTAAAATCAAATAATAATATTTTATAAAAACTTTAGTGTTTTATTTCTTTATAAAAATTATATCACTTTTTAAAAATAATCGTTTTATTAAATTAAAAAAACGTACTTTGCACGTTGGTGTGGGTAGGTTTGTTTCCAATACTTTGCCAACTATATTAAAATTTCGAATGCTAATAAAAGAACTTCGTTTCCAAGAAAAATGGGCACTTACAAAGGGTGTTAAAACTGCACATCAGTAAAGGCTGGCCAAAAACACATTGATTTCTATATCTATTAAAGAGAATAATTATGGATCCTTTTAATGAGCATGACAATTCCTATTTAAAAGTTTTCTTTTAATACTTTTCTTTAAGCCTAAAGATTTTTTGTACTTTACGGTAATTACTATTTAATTTTATAAATGATATATACAGTTTCAGTAGTAATGTTATTATTTGTTTAATTCACAAAAAATGTTACTCATTTTTTCATATCATATATTTTAATATAATTTTTTATTTTTTTTATTAAACTATTAAGTTGTTCTACCTATCATCTATATACTACATATTTATTATAAAATAAATAAATAAAATAAGTATGGTATGTAGAAATGATAAGTAGAAATTATCATTGATTAATCTGCTATTTAAAATTTATTTTATAGGAGCATCGACTATATGTTAAAAGCGTTGCAGAGAAATTATCAAAAAAATTTGGAGGATTCAAGTTTATAATATAGATCCACAGAAATTGAAGGACAAAAAATATAGGCATTTTAATGTCATTTCTATTGAAGTAATGCAAGATGAGGAAAATGTTGGATCATCATCCTAGAATTAAAATTATTTCAAAAAGCTTTCAAAAAACTATAAGCGATGTTTATTTATTAATGCTATTCTTTTATAATATATCACAACGTGTAATTATTTATTAATTATATAAACATTACATAGTTAGTTATTTAATTAACCAAAAAGATTACGCTTTTATTAATAAAAAATTAGTTCTTAACGAAAAAAATTAAATATAAACTAAGCAAACGTGCATTGCACGTTACTTTCATCTAGTATATATATATATAAATAAAAGAAGAAGGAGAAATGCTTGCTCTATATATATATATATATATATATATATATATATATATATATATAAGAGTTTTACACAGAAAAGTTAACGAATTGACCGGCTGATCGATATAATATGCCGCATCTATTTTATAATAAAAATTATTTTACAATATGATGAATAACATTAAACTACATTCACTTATAAATTTATTTTAAAAGATTTCTGTATAAACCGAAACATCTTTATTTTAGTTCTGGTTTCTCTAATCTTTCCAATTTATGGTACTCAATCCTTGATTTCAAAAGTAGTACAAGTACATACGCTAGTTAGAGACACGAACCGGCAGAGCTGTATCAATTGAGATTCCTATGTATATCTATATCTGCCGTCCGCATGCAAGGACCACAACCATGATTTCAAACAAACAAAAGTCGTATTTACGTCCAAATTATTGGGGTGATTTCCTTATCTGCCTTCTCTTATTGGGGGGGTGGGTTGGTGGGGGGGTGTTGATAAGTAGTTGGATGAATGCAAGTGCGAAAGTCGTAAGTGAACATATGGGCATTACTCCTTTCTCTAACTGCCCGGCCTAAGAAGTCATCCAACAGCTGCTCCAGTGCGAAAGAGATATACACAGAAAATAAACTCAAAATATTTTATTAAAAATTTATTGTTGTTCAAGAAATTTACTCGTACAATTGCGCCAAATGATGTAAATTCACTTTATATGTATATCTTTTTCCAAGTCTAAACATAAAAACTCTAGAGATCCAAACTTACAGAGGTGGAGAACCAATTCAAGTGTAAGGGCTTAATTAGAGCCCAACCAAACCAGGCACATCAGGTATATTCGACACAGCCCAAAATTAGACTCTGGAATTTCCTTTTAAATGTCTGTTGCACTCGGACATGTTGGGCTGTGGAAGTCCAATAACATTGATTGATCCTATATGGGTGAGGAACAATCCCCCTGAATAGAAAAAGTTGAAAACTCTTTTAAGTTCCTCTGTTCTCAACAGTACTTTCAAATTCTATGAAATTCAGGTTTCGATAGCATCACTGTGTACAATCATTGTACATGCTAGTACGCTGCTCAATCATCTTTTCGTCAGCAAGTTGAAAGTAGAGCTTATAGTTAGGCTTCCCCTAATGGATTTGATCATAATTCGTTAATTCTTGATTTCTTTCCTGGTATAATCTGGCAGCTTGTGCAATCAATATTCAAAACTAGGTTAAGGTTGCGTATGATAATCTGATGCCTGCCAAAAGTTCAGCCCCCTGCTGCAGCCTCCGACATCTTTATTATCCATTAATATTTCAAAAGTTGCCCACAACATGAGCGTACATAGTTTGTCCTCCCTAAAAAACAAAGGCCCTAGCTTTTTACATGGAAAAAGAGGTATGAAAAGAATCTTAATGGGAGCCCACTACTTTTCTTAATGGGTGTAGAAAAGAGGTGATAAGAAGTTCAACTTACTTAGTATGCTACTATCCTCAAAACATTATTAATCACAGCATGGATGGTATTAAATATCATGTCATGATTCAAATGTGTTTTCCCACTGCTATTTTAACAAAGTCAGAAACGAATCTTCAAAAAAATCCCAGTTTCCCACAACACGGACCATTAGCCTACATATCTTTTCAACTTTCAACTAATAAAGATAAACTCACCCACCCCTACTCCCAAAACAAAGCTTGCTATAAAGCCCTATTATATTAACCCGAATTATATGAATCATCATGTGCAAGAGCCATACTTTCTAGGAGCCTCATCAACTTGTTAGAGAGAGACAGAGAGAGATGGGTAACAGTATAGGAGGAAGAAAGAAAGCTAAGGTGATGAAGATCGATGGAGAAACCTTGAAGTTCAAAACCCCAGTGCGAGCATGGGAAGTTCTTAAGGACTGTCCTGGTCACGTCTTATTGGAGTCCGAGGCTGTAAAGCGTTATAACCTCCGAGCCAAGCCATTGGAACCGGAGCAACAGCTCATCCCCAAGAAAATATACTTCCTAGTAGATCAACTACCCAAGTCTTCTGATGAAAAGGTGCCTAGAGCTGTAAGGTCTCAGTCAGCTGGCATACACATGAGTGCCAAGGACCGGCTCGAGTGCTTGATGCTATCTCGGAGAACGGTTTCTGATCTTTCTATTAATAGAGCACCGAGTGTTGTGTCCGATGGTTCTGGGCGTTTGAAGGTGAAAATAAGGTTGCCAAGCGATCAAATGGCCAAATTGGTGGCTGAAAGCAGAGATGGCGCGGAGGTGGCCGAGAAGATCTTAGAACTTTATAGGGACCGCGCCGGAGATCAGATTAATGGGAACGTGCCGGAGGGAACAGAGGACGCGTTGATGCACCGGGAAGCACCGTGGAAACCAGCTCTAGGGAGTATTGGAGAGAAGACCAAGGCACATAAGGTACTTTCCCTTTGAATTTGTCGCGATCTTCATTTCAATTTCCACGTACATAGATTAATCAAGTTGATATTTAACATAATGTAGCAACACATAATTACAATTACGTACTCGTGTTCAAGGCCCCCCTACTTTATTAAATGCTAAATGCTGTCGGCCTTTTGGACCGACATAAATATACACATTGCAAGCTTGAAGAGTCCTTAAACACCTGATTTATTATACGTTGTCCACAGAAGAATTAATCAAAAATAATTTTATAAACTGACGTGATATTATCTAATTTGTTATATATACTTTACAATAAAAATATATTTATAATCTGGTGAACCACTTCAAGCTACATCAATTTATGAAATTAATTTTGTGTAACTCTTTTGTGACTAAAGTATTTCCTTTATAAGAGCTACATGTGGCTGGCATTTTTTTACTGTATCATAAATCTCTATAGAAAGCTGAATGCAAATGAGGTGGCTAATTTGGGTATGATAACCACAGACATAATGAAAGATTTGACTACCATACATACCAATCATTTATAATTTCCCAATACATTAGAACTTAGAACTTAAAATTAGAATGAGAAGATAATATATATAATTATCGAATGTCTCATTTTAATGATTTTTTAAAATTATTTAAGTAGCTAATTTATGGTACACTAGTACTTCAAACGTATAATCCATATTATTAGTCAGAGTGACTGAATATAATAATAATAATAATAATAATAATAATAATATGGGATCGAAAATAAGTTTAGTTCTTAAAAATTAATAATTAATTATCTGATCATTGCTCAAAATTTTAAAAAAAAGAAAGCTAATGAAATTTCATACTTCTAATTTTCCAAGTCAAACGTTTTATTATATATATATATATATATATATAGGCATAGCTTGTAAACTTCAGAAGCTGATATTTGGTGCATGTGAACGCCTTTCAAATTTCTTTATAAGAGTTTAGCTGCATTAGTTGATGGAAAATATATAGATATATAAGAACCAACAAATTAAGAATATGTCATCATGTATACTTGTCAAGACTCAGAATTAGAAGAAAATTAAAATTTAACAAGATCATAAAATATATGACAATTTTCTGATAAGTTATCCTTAAATAATTATATGGATTCAATTTGTTGTAGAGCATATTTTATGTGATAGTATTATTTCATAAAAAATAAATATTGAGTTTTTTTTTTTTAATTTTAGTTTTTCACCTGATTTAAATATTTAATTCCACATAATCACCATCTATTTTATAATGGATTGTAAAAATAAATGTAAAACAAATTGTGTGTGTGTGTGTATATTATATTTAATTATGCTTTACCCTTTCACAAACTTTTGGTAATGATCATGAGACAACTTGGGCAAACTTCGAAATTGTTTGACCATGAAAAGGTCAGTCGATAAATTCTCGAAAGCAACCATCCTTCGAGAAGGATTAATTGTATTAATTTTATAGCTGACTGATTTTCGGTACCGGCTCATTTTAAATTTATTTTGTTTTTCAATTTATAGAAAATAGGATTAGTAGACTTTGAATACATCTCCAGTTAACAGAATTGAAAACATTAAATGTATATATAGAATTATTCCAAGTATAGTTTTCTATGTCATATTATTTATAATAATAATAATATTTGATACAGTCTTATAATTTTATAAATATTATTCCAAGTGTACGCATCACAGCCATCTGTTCAATCTTTTTCAAAACGAGTGAACACAAATTAAGCATTTAGAAATTTATAAATCATTTCTCTATCCACAATATGCATTAAAGTCTTTCGGAAAGTACTGTTGAAATCTCAACAGGAAACCTAATTTTTTTGATATTCGTTCTGTTTGACTTTCCGCCCATTTTCTTTGGAATTTCGTAATCCCGACAGAAACATTGTTTGGTTATCTTCCTTGGCCGTGGGAGGTGGTGCCAGACGATGTAGAGCGATCTACATGATGATTTTGTTGACTAACTTAAATGTGAACAGAAATCTTCTTTAATTCAATGAAGACATTAATTAATAAAAGTCTTCCTATTTGGAATATATAGTATTGTTTCCGATTACTAATAATAAAGAAAAAAATTTTATGCTTGCAAGCTGTTATAAAAGACATGCATACTCTTCACACTGTTGATATGATAAAATTATATCCGTAAAAAAATTAAATCTAAACTTCTTTTATAAATTAAATATTATCATGTCAATAGTACTGTAATGGGTGTCTCTTCTACGTATAATAATAGAAAATGGAGTTGGGCATTATCTCAACAGATCAGTCTTTTCTTGGCCAGATGTTTCATTAATATTTTAGAGAATTTGAACTGTTGATACATTAACCTCCTTTGAAACTCAATTTACTATATACTATGCTCTCTCAATTAACTATAATTTCTTGAATCATTTAAATTTGCAGAAGAGAGTTAGTTTCGTTCCAATGGAAGGAGAAAATTGCTTGGATGGGCCTCTAAGTAGCAGTCGACTCAAGCAAAGAATCGAGTGAAACTGCAAAAACTCCTTTTTATAGCGTCCTTAGTTATATATGTATTCCTGCCACTTAATTTGCGAATATGTTGTAGGAAATATCTTGTATACGTACGTATTTATTTTTAAAAAATATTATTTATCATCCTTTTACCCATCATTTTTTTTAAAAATTTTTTGCATCAAATGATTGTTTAGATAAGTAAAAAATAACAAATAATTTTTCAATAATTCAATGTTATATCAAGAAACAATGTTCCGATGATGTTACAATGATGATAAATATAATTGAGCAATGTTACGTACAATTTTTATTTGGGAAGTCTAATGTATGTATGAGCAATTTTGTCTTTAAAATTTTTTAAAATTACTAAAATATTTCACCTAAAATAATTTTTTTTTCCTTTAATAAAAGATTTGCATATGCAATCTCCACTTGATAACTGTAAATAGAATTTCTCCCATATTAATTAGCGTTGTTTCATATATTAAAGTGCATCCCAACTAAGGATATGGATTTCTAGTCTTAAATGTGTCTAATTTCTTGTCAATTAATGGGATGCGTTCTGAGGTTTAATGATTTCCAAGTACCAAAGCAAAATCATGGTGCAAATCTAAAGCTGATCTGCAAAATTAAGGTTGAGCTCTGTGCAGCAAGCTTCGTGTTTGTGTTCATGGTCCTACATTCTCTGTGCCGAGGTTTTGATCGCATATATGAGATAAAAATTGCTTAGGAAGAACCAAGTGCACGTTCAGTATCAGAATTAACCAAGTTTAATGGCAATAAATTCAAAATTAGAAAAAAAAAATTATCTAGGGAGTTGGAGAGAAAACTATATATATATAAATAGGTGCATTTGTCTAACTTTGCACCAAAGAGATACAACATGACAACATAGCCATACCGAATGGCATTAAGAGAAATGATATTTGCAATCTTAGAGTACGCAAACATCGTGCAATCTCTTTTAAAAAAATGAGTAAATATGAGATTCACATGAAAAAATTCTTTTTTTTTTCTTTTTTTTTTATAATACCAATAGCTAGGAAATAAAATCATGAATATCAATGTATTAGGAGTTGCATGTTGGGCACTTGGCAGGTGGAGCAAATTGATTTTTTAAGATGGATGAACCCTTGATTATTTAAGTGGTAGCTCTATATATATAATGTTTCAAAAGCCTACCTTTTGGCTTTTCCAATTGGTGTTACAACTGAAAAAAAATTGGTGTTACAACTGATCTCTTTCTTCTTCTTCTTCTTCTTTTTTTTTTTTGGCAAAGTCTACTTCTATTAATGAAATCAGCGGGAATGCAAACATAGGGAGCACCCATTAGAAGGTGCAATCATTGTCTAATACAATGGTGGGTCATTCCCACTATGAAAATCTAACAAACAGGGAGGAATTAAAATTTAAGGTATGCTTCCAAAGATTGATTTGGTTACCACCTATTGCACAACAGAGTGTACACATCGATTTTGATCTCGATGTATTTTCCTTAATTGCTAGCTTTTTAGAAGACTCAACATGTGTATGATATCTTGCATAATCGGCAGGGTCCTCCAATTTGGGTTGTAGGTTTTTTCTTTTACTGCAAGAAGTGTATTCAAGGAGTCTTCTGCAATAACTAAATTCTTAATATTTTTTTCCTTTGCTGCTTGGAGTCTAATGAGTAATACAGGGGCTTCACCTTGATTAAGGTTGGTGCTATGGATAAAGCTGGTTTGGACAAAAATTATTTCTCCATCATCTTTCTTGCAAACTGCAGCAACAGTGCTTCCTTTTTCCCTTATTGCTACATTGAATGTTAAAATTTGATGATTTTTTGTGACAACTTTCCAATTGTGGCTACTATTAATCATATTATTGCCCTAAGCTTCACAATGTTCCTTGTAAATTTCAAAGTTTGAGAAATGAACGTTTTAAGATCTGGATTAATAGTTTCATGGACAACTTTATTCCTAAGAAACCACATACTATTCATTGCTACAAAGGCAAAAACTTGAAAAGAATGCTCCTCGTTAAAGAGATGCCGAGAGTCTTGTGAGGACTAAGAATACACTCTATCCAATGAGTCATTGTATCAGCTAGACTGGAAATGTTTAGAAACCAGGGGGGATTGTCTCCGAAGCACACAGGTGAAGCTATAATTTAGGAAAATGTGTTCTTGGCTTTCTATCCCAGTGTTGCATATGGGACATGAACATGCCTCACTATCGATAAAGAAAAAGCTCTTCAATAGAGCTTTTGTTTGAACAATGTTATTGGGCGTCTTCAAGCATAAAAATTTTAATCAATCCTAGACTTTTAGCTTCCAAATACTTTTTCTAGTTTTTGGGGGAATGTAATTAACATTTACATTCTCAAATCTGGAGGTGATTGCCACGTAATTAGATTTGACACTGAATTGTCTCGTTGAATGTTTAGTCCAAATGATTTTGTCTTCCACTTCATGATAATTGTGTTGGGCAAGGGGATTTTTAAGATCTCAGTCACCGAATCTTGATTAAAGAGGGCTTGAAGAGGAATTGTGTTCTAGTCACCGAATCTTGAACAATGTTACCGGGCATCTTCCAGCATAAAAATTTCAGTCTATCCTGGACTTTCAGCTTCCAAATACTTTTTCAAGTTTTTTAGGGAATGGAATTGACATTTACACTCTCAAATCTGGAGGTGATTGCCACATAATCATATTTGACACTGAATTGGCCCATTGAATGTTTAGTCCAAATGATTTTGTCTTCCACTTTATGATAATTGTGTTGGGCAAGGGGATTTTTAAGAGCTCAGTCACCGAATCTTGATTAAATAGGGTTTGAAGAAGAATTGTGTTCTAGTCACCGAATCTTGAACAATGTTACTGGGCATTTTCCAGCATAAAAATTTCAGTCTATCCTGGACTTTCAGCTTCCAAATACTTTTTCTAGTTTTTGAGGGAATGGAATTGACATTTACACTCTCAAATCTAGAGGTAATTGCCACGTAATTAGATTTGACACTGAATTGTCCCGTTGAATGTTTAGTCCAAATGATTTTGTCTTCCACTTCATGATAATTGTTTTAGGCAAGGGGATTTTTAAGATCTCAGTCACCGAATCTTGATTAAAGAGGGCTTGAAGAGGAATTGTGTTCTAGTCACCGAATCTTGAACAATGTTACCGGGCATCTTCCAGCATAAAAATTTCAGTCTATCCTGGACTTTCAGCTTCCAAATACTTTTTCAAGTTTTTTAGGGAATGGAATTGACATTTACACTCTCAAATCTGGAGGTGATTGCCACATAATCATATTTGACACTGAATTGGCCCATTGAATGTTTAGTCCAAATGATTTTGTCTTCCACTTTATGATAATTGTGTTGGGCAAGGGGATTTTTAAGAGCTCAGTCACCGAATCTTGTTTAAAGAGGGTTTGAAGAAGAATTGTGTTCCAGTCACCGAATCTTGAACAATGTTACTGGGCATTTTCCAGCATAAAAATTTTAGTCTATCCTGGACTTTCAGCTTCCAAATACTTTTTCAAGTTTTTGAGGGAATGGAATTGACATTTACACTCTCAAATTTGGAGGTGATTGCCACATAATCATATTTGAAACTGAATTGGCCCATTGAATGTTTAGTCCAAATGATTTTGTCTTCCACTTTATGATAATTGTGTTGGGCAAGGGGATTTTTAAGAGTTCAGTCACCGAATCTTGATTAAAGAGGGTTTGAAGAAGAAATTTGTTCCAGTCACTGAATCTTGAACAATGTTACTGGGCATTTTCCAGCATAAAAATTTCAGTCTATCCTGGACTTTCAGCTTCCAAATACTTTTTCAAGTTTTTTTAGGGAATGGAATTGACATTTACACTCTCAAATCTGGAGGTGATTGCCACATAATTAGATTTGACACTGAATTGGCTCGTTGAATGTTTAGTCCAAATGATTTTGTCTTCCACTTCATGATAATTGTGTTGGGCAAGGGGATTTTTAAGATCTCAGTCATCGAATCTTGATTAAAGAGGGCTTGAAGAAGAATTGTGTTCCAGTCACCAAATCTTGAATAATGTTACTGGGCATCTTCCGGCATGAAAATTTTAGTCTATCCTGGACTTTCAACTTCCAAATACTTTTTCAAGTTTTGGGGGAAATGGAATTGACATTTACACTCTCAAATCTGGAGGTGATTGCCACATAATCAGATTTGACACTGAATTGGCCCATTGAATGTTTAGTCCAAATGATTTTGTCTTCCACTTCATGATAATTGTGTTGGGCAAGGGAATTTTTAAGATCTCAGTCACCGAATCTTGATTAAAGAGGACTTGAAGAAGAATTGTGTTCCAACTTCTAGGATTTTCTATCATGAGTTTAGAAACCTTGAGGGAAAGATCCCAATGAATGGTCTCATCTCTTGGGTGAGGAATGAAATTTGGCATAATAGAGATCCAAGGGTCAGTCCATACTTTAACCCCTACTCTATTGTTTATCTGGTAGCACAAACTGTTCTTCAAGAAATCCTTTTGTCTAAGGATTCCTTTCCAGATCCATAAATCATTTTGTTTTTGACTGGTGGAGAAGAATGAATTTTGTCTATGATATTTTGCTGTCAAGATACTACTCCAAAGACTCTCTTTCCCTTGTATCAATAGCCGACTAATTTTTGAAAGAAAAGCTTTATTGAAATCTTGGGTTAGACGAAAACCTAATCCTCCCATGGATTTTGGTTTACAAATTGAGTTCCAAGACTTTAGGATGAAATTATAAATTTTATTTTTAAGGGAAATCCCACCAAAGTCTCATGAATTTTTTGTCAAGGCTTGAGGTGATACTCTTTGGGATTGAGATAGTAGCCATGAAATATGAAAGAATAGTACTCGATACTGATTGAATTAAGGTAGTTTGCCTAGTTTGAGAAAAAAGTTTTACTTTCCATCCTCTTAATTTTTGTGTTATTTCCTGCTGATATCCTGAAAAGAAACTTTATTTGAGGCTCCAAAAACCAAGGGAAGGCCCAGATAACTCTCTTTCTTCTTCTACTTTATTGTCTCATTTATCTTAGTGGATTCCGCCTTTAATCCTAAAAGGATACGTCCTTGTTTGCTTGATTGGCCCGAGCATGTTTAAGTACCATAAAATGGTAAATTCAATAGCATGTGCAATGTTTTGCTCAATGAGTTAAAGCCAAAGTTTTGAAATCCGTTCCGGAGACCATTCCGGTTGAGGTACTGGAACGGAATATTTCGGTACCGGTACGTTTCGGTGTACCGTTTCGGGATTAATTATATATTATATATAAATATTTATATGTATATATAAACTAATAATTAATAAAATAAATACATATATATGTAAGTGTATATCATGCATATGTGTATATATATAGAAGAATTAAAGATTTATAAAATGAATATATGTTGAAAAAAATCACAAACTTGAGTTAAGATACAAAAATAAAGGAAAAAAATTAAAGAATAGACCGATTATTAAAAATAACAATACTTCTAGTGCACGGAAATAGGTATTTGAATTTTAAAAGTACAATTTTATTCATTATTTTTCAACTTATTTACAAGAGAGCTATTTTTTATTTTTTTTTATTTTTAATTTTAATTTTGGACCGGAATACCGGAATCCGGCCGGAACTGACCGGAACGGCCGAAATTTGACCGGAACGGCCGGAATTTGACCCGGAACGGAATAGATACATATCCCATTCCGGTCACTGTTTCGGCATGGAAAATTCCGGCCATTCCGGTCAGTACTTACTTTATGGAAGAAGGTATCCAACATATTTTAGTGGATCACATTATAGGCTAGCAATCACAATCTCTCATTTATTACCCACTTGGAATCCCTTGATCCACATATATATTTTCCTTTTACGCTTCTACTTTATAATATTGAAAGAGTCCAGACAAAACTCAAGCAATGAAAGTTTTGAAAAGATGAGGGAAAAAGTGGGCTCCATAATTTGCTGATTAAGCTCCTACTTTCACAGCTATGCCATCCCAATTGTACCTGACAAATAAATTTGGTCACTACTTGCATTTTTGTGTTACCTACTTTATCCTTTTGTTTCTTTCCTTGTTAGTTTATCTCTTTTTTATTATTCTTGTATGAAAAATACTTTAATCACAAAAAAATTATATAAAAATAATCTTATAAATTGATGTAATTTGACGTAATTCATTAAATTATAAAATTATTTTTATTATAAAATAGATTTAACAGACCACGTGTAATTATATCAGTTTATAAAATTATTTTATATAATCTATACTCTCCCCCTATTTGTTGAGTCTTTTTACTTGACTTGCTTGTGTAAGCATTCGTAAGACACATCCTTCACATTACTGACATGTTAAGTCTTAATTTGCTAATATAATAATTTCTTTTTTTTTAATTATTTTTTTATATCATTGACCTATAAAATATTCATATCATCATATGTAAAATACTTGAAATAATATTGCCTTCCCCTTGAAAGTGAAAAATTAAAATTTAAAGTTCAAATGGCCATGCTATAAATGTGACACAGAAATCAATTCAAAGGAAAATGTGTCGACCATTACAAGCGTAACTCCAGAAGTCCTGGTTAAACAACAGGTAGGTAAAATTATTAGTACTCCACAGTGAATGGCACGGACCCAGTCCTACCTTAGGATTTGAAAACAAAACACTAACAAAAAAAAAATAAAAAAAAGTAAAGGAACCGTTAAACTGCATTGACAAGTGAATGCAACCTTCAAGAATTGGCCACGTCTGACAAGTCTAGTTTGGTCACCCTACCTAACTCTCTTTTGTCAATTAGGAATCATACGATAGAGATTGCAAATAATTCTATAATACAGATAACAGAAGGGGAATTCAAGCTAGGAAATAAGAAAGATTTGACACTTATGAAAGCAAAGATCATGTCAACAAACAACAGACAGATGCCGACTCCACGCCCATCAATCTTGACGCAGAAGAAGAAGACACTGTAGTCAAAAGAATATTTGAATATACTAGAACCCGAATGCTTTCATCCGGGATTCCAATGTACTTGTTTAGGTTGGAAATTCTTAGTTTGCTTCGCTAATCATGTAACTGTAAAAACCTCAGTCCAGATCCCATGAGACCAAAATATGCTCTCTCAGACATTCAAAGTTGTAAACTAACCTGATGACAGGAGGATCAGTTCGAGATAAGAAACCATGATTTCTATCACTCTGCATAGGCTCACCCTAATTATTATATCAAGAGCATAGAGTCAAGTAACAGAGAAAAAAATACCTCCTTTTGATCAGTGCGGAGAAAGAAACCTTTACTCTGTATAACATGCAATACAACTGTTCCTTTACAATCAACTACAAAATTATGCTTTTCAACCTGATACAAATTTGGGTTTATTAACATTTACCAGTCACCCGGAGCGACCATAACGACCTGGACTGGCATCACTCAGCTATACCTTATTTCTTTTTATTTTTACAAACCCCATCTGGGAAAAGACAAAGCCATAAACCAAAACAATCATTTCGAAGGAACTTCGGAAGAACAACTAGCAATCGGCAGATCAGTTGGTGTGCATACCAGAGCCCTTTGCTGTAAATGCCTCAAGCTCTGCTCCATGCTGACTTGCACCATCTCAGCTAGCATCTTTTTTGCTTTACCTGATTGATCATCTCCATCAATCTGAGAGATAATATTGCAAACAATATTCTCCAGGGTGTCAGGTTGAAACTCAGATCTTGCATATGGGGAGTCTCTCAGTAACTGCAAAAGCATTTGAGCTTTGGACTGAGATTTGGGCGTTCCTTGAACAGTGAGCTCAAGAAGACCCGGTATTACGCCTTCTCTAAGAATTGGTTCCCTATATTTACACCGGTCACTCTGACACATTGTCAGTAATGCTCCAACTGCATGCTCCCGACTTTGGACAGATCCATTTTCAAGCACCTCAACAACTGCAAGCACTCCACCTTCTTCAGATGTCAAGGCAGTTCTGCCCTCGTCAAAACTAACTAAAGACTCTATAAGAGCACTGCATTTCTCGGCAGTTTTTGAATATTTTTTACAGGTTTTAAGCAAATTAACCATCGAAGGGATTGGTTTTGTTTCAAGAATGATGTGAAGATTATCAGGGTGCGTTGAGAGATTGGAAAGGGCCATCACAGCATCCGCCTTGGCTTGTGGGCTTCCATGTCCAAGGATTTCCACAAGGAGAGGAATGGTACCGGACGCACTAATAACTGGTTTATTGACGCTCGAAGCAGACAAAGTAAGCAAAGATGCAGTTGCATACTCCTGTAGGTTTAGATCGTGTGACTTGAGGAAACTAATTATGGGTTCTAAGGCACCAGCTTCCACAATGCGGATCTTATTCCTGCAAAATAAAACAAGGGCAACTTTTATGCTTCCATTAAACAATTAGTTTTGTCGACTAAATTTGCTAGCAAAGTGAAAGAAATATGTTTTTATCATCCACGCTCATTAATCAAGCCACCCCCATCAAGACACTAGTGGCTGTTGTGCATTAAGCAACTCTCTGCCCAACTTGAGATTTAATGTAGTCAGTTTATATCATTCATTTAAGACGAGAGCAGATTAAAACAGAAGGGTAAAACATTTTGTTTTTTTATAAGTAAATGGGTAAAACAATCAAGGAAGAAACTAGAGCTCAATGGAGTCTGTATAGAAGAAACTTCTATAAAATCAGCAAATAATCCAACCACAAAGTATCATTCCTTCCATGGAAACACACTGGTTTAATTGGGAAAAAGGGGCCATCAATTAGGAAGGTAAAATAAAAAGGAAGACAAAAAATTATACCGTCACTTTGATAGCAAAAAGAAACTCGCACACTCACAAAAGGGTGAGAAAGAAACAATCGCAGAATCCTTCACTCTCACAAAAGGTATAAGTTTTCTCCCTCACCAAACAGAAACCTACGTTACAATAAGAAAACTTCAGAGTGAAGATAAAAGAAAAAGGCAAAAGCAAGGGAGGAAAAAAGAAAAAGCAAGAGAAACATGTGAACCAAAGAACCACCATCCAATCCGGCTTTCAACCGTACAAAATCATGTCGAATTATAAGATCAAAACTACGGAAACTCATTGCTATCACCAACTTAACAGTTTCTTCATTTGATGTATCTCTTGTCTAATTCCTTCGACGATTTCCTTTGACGAAAATAAAACACGAACTCGAAACAAAAGAATTCTTGAATAACATAACTTACCCATATGTTTATCCACTGAGAAAACCGAACTACAGCATGAGCCCGCTAGCAAGTTGCAATCAAACCAAATAAAGGAACAAATAATTCAACAAGATAGTCAATATAAAAACATAAGTTCCCGTTTGCTAGTCGGTCTCAGAGAAACTTATGCAAAAGAAAGGCATATCTCGAGTTGCAAAGCTGGAGAAATTTAATCACTATTTTTGTACTCCCTCTCGAGTCTCGACCCAAAAAAATAAAAAAACAAATAGGAAAAGAGAGAGAATAAAGAGCAGAATCTTCTAGTCCCCGTACTAAAGTATTCCTGCCACAGAAATTGAGGAATCCGAGGATAATACATTATATAATTAGTTTTAAACGAATCAGATGAAAGCGAGAATTATATAAATATATATATAATATCCGAATACCGAAAGCCACTAAAAATCTCACCACGAATTTCAACGATTACGTTGAAAATTCCTTTAATTGGGTTTTATTTCGAATAATTAAGAGCAATAAAAGAAGGAAGGAGAATGGGGGAGGTTGAGGTCACATACTTCTCGTCCTTGACGGCGAGGTTGAGGAGGGCGAGGAGAGCAGCCTCGCGGGAGTCGGTTGAGTCGGCACGGAGCATGGAGACTAGCGGATTCACGGCGGGGGACAGATGTCGGCGGCAGCGCTGGGAGGTCTTCGTGAGTCGCCGGATATCGCGGGCAGCCTGGACCTTGGCGTCAAGGTCGTCGGATTGGATAAGATGTAGGGCGCGGTGGACGGCTGGGGACAACGAGGTCCCTGGCATGACCGTGTTGTCGGCGTCTGGACTCGCGTCGGTGCCGTGGCTATCTCCGGCGCAATCCATTGCAGAAAAGTAGGTACACGAGAGAGTAGAAAATCTGAGTGGGATCTCAGAGGCGCGTAGAGAGAGAGAGAGAGAGAGAGAGAGAGATGTGGCGTTAAGCAACAGTTATAAAGATACATATAGAACAAGGGGGTCGGGTGTGATAAAGTGAAGGAAAAAGAAAAAAAAAAAAAAAACAAAGAATGTCAAATGCTCTTTATTACGTAAAGTATATGGTTAGTGGTTGATCTCAATCCTCCTATATTAATTAATTCCCATAAAACAATATTTTCCACATTTTAATCCCACTATAAGCAACAAAACTACGCTATTTTTTTAATTATGAGATTCATTATAATTATAAAATTAAAATATTAATATTTTTATGTCATTTTATATAATAAATTCCATCAATAACCTATTTTAATGGATAAATCAACATAAATGCAATATCTTGATTACTGAACTCATTTTCTTTTTGGTATTCTTTTACCGATTTAAGAATATATATTTCCTTTATAAAATGAATAAATTTGGATGAATATAAAGGCAAGCTCACACTCACATTACTTGATAATTCCAATCAGCAGTAAAGTTTGGCATTCTGTTCTCCGCAAATAATATAATTTATCATTTTAAAATAGATAAATGATTTATATAAATTTTAAATAGATAAATTTTATATAAAATCTTGTAAAAAAAATAATTAGACCCGACTTAAAAAAGTATTAAAAAAATTATTTTTTATGAAAAATATTTTAGTTACAGACAAATTATATAAAAATAAATTCATAAATAGATCTAATGAATTTTATGAAATTAATCAATTTATAAAAAGTGACTTGTTTTAAATAAATGTTTACGTAGCATTATGCCTCTTAGTTTATTTCTACAAATATATTAGAAAACTATATATTAATTTTCGTACTTGTTAGTTTTTTTAATGATTTTTTTTTAAATTTATTTATTAGTTTGCTAAAAGACAGATTAATTTTAGAGTCATTATAAACTAACATAAAACCTTTCTGTTTTTACATAACTTATAGTTACGCATCAGTTTGTAAATAGTAAAATTTCTTTATTTTGAATAATCTTCAAAACATTAAATTATATATAATGTTTTTAAAATAATGCTACAAATGATAAATTGGTGTATCACGATGATGGTGACCATGACAGAGGTGTGCTGTAGACTCCAATGGCTAGATCGTATTTTATGAGTTTTGCTACATATAAATACAGTTGTGCACTAATTTGTGTATTAATACTGATTTATTCATATTTAAAATTTAAATTAACACTATTTTTAATAAAATTTACTTTTTGACCAATCACATTATATTAGTATACAGATTAATACATAATTGTGTTTGTAATTATATTTTTTCGTATTTTATTACATTACAAAAGCTATGGAAAGCCACGTGTTTGGAGGGAATTAGCAGTTGGTGAGCCCTTCTCACATCAGATTTTTTTGACATGTGAAAGTTTGCAAGAGAAAAAGCTACGGAAAGCCACGTGTTTGGAGGGAATTTGGTGAGCCCTTCTCACATCAGATTTTTTTGACATGTGAAAGTTTGCAAGAGATATTTAGGAAATTATACGAAATAAAAAATATATTATTGGTAGTAAATTGATCTGTGAATAGATAATAAAATATTTTAAATTAAGATTTTTATAGAGTTTTGAAAAGGGAAAAGAAAAAATTGAATAAAAATATTATAAAATTAAAATATTATTATAACATAATTTTTTAATATTATATTTATTTTGATATTTGAAAAACTTGAAATGTTTTTTATATTTTATTTAAAAGTTTGAAAAAATTTTAATGATTAGTTTGAAAGTATTTGTGTTTGATTAATGTTTGGTAAAAAAATAATATGTGATTAGGGGTGGTAATATGTTATACGACCCGTTAACCCAACACGATAATAATGGGTTAGGATTTAGTCTTAATAGGTTTAGGTCAAAACAGGTTGACCCGTTGAGACACAATTTCTTAACGGGTTGATAATGGGTCAACTCGTTATGATACGTTAAGAAATTTAAAGTTACAATTATACCCTTATACCTAAAATAAAATTGTTAAAATTTTAATTTCGATATTTTTATTATTTGAATTGTTATTTTGGACTTGTAGTCAGTTTTATAATTTTTATAAATATTGTAATTTTAATATTTATATAAAATTATGCTAAATTTAATTAGGTTAAATGGGTTAATTTTGGGCTTATTCAACTCATTTACATAAATAGTTTGAAACGGATCGTATTGTATCGTGTTAACCTATTTCCTAATATTCATTAATGGATTAAAATGAGTTGACACGATACGACTCGTTATATTAATCGGTCGTGTTAGGGTTTGAGATTTTGACACGATAAGCTTAACGGAGAGGGTTAGGGTTGACCTATATAAATATAATATACATATTTTGACACGACACAAATATGACCCGTTAATACAATTTGACACCCCTACACGTGATGAGATGAAAAATATTACCAAACATCCTTGAATAACATTAGATACAATATAACATTAGATACATCTTAAGAATGGGAAATGAAATCCCCATTGAGAGTAAATTTTGCGAAAGATCACCAATTATGAATTTTTATTTAATGGTTAATGAAGTGTTTTTTTAATGAGTTTGTAATTTTTTTTAAAATATATTTAAGGAATTTTAAAAAAATGTTTTAAACAAATTACATTAATCGGTAGTTTTTTCGAAACCCACTCTCAATGAGTATAACAGTGCCCTTTTAGAACATTCAAATCTAACGTAATCATTTGATAAAAAAGAAAAAGAAATATACCATTAAAAAAAAAAACCCATTTCTTGGGATAAAGTAAAAGGGTAAAGTAAGGACTTAAAATATTAAAAGAAAATATGTTTTTAAGTTCCTTTCTTGGAGTAGAAGTGACTTTAAATTTTAAAACAAGGCTTCTTTCTTTTTTTGGATCTTTTTATCTCCCCCACACCTTTTTTTTCCTATTACTTTATTTCAAATTAGGATTGGGTTAAGATTTGAATTTGAAAATTATAATAAGTTAATGTTTTAAAGAAATGCTGCCATAATACGTAGACCGTGAGCATTACAGTGTCATTATCAAGAAAACAAATGAATTACAAAGTCATTATCAAGAATAATAATAAAAATAAAAATAAAAGCATTTGAGTTGGAAGGAGAAAGTTTGTAAAGCCGACAGTTTCCAAATTGCCCCGAATGACTTTTGCAACTTGTTATTCATGACTGGTTATTGGCTTCCGCAGGAGTATGATGACCAATATGGAATTGAAGAACGTCAAAATCATGTGGATCCATACGGGCAATGTATGGATTATAAAAAAAAGTATAAGACATGTCAAGAAATTCCAGATTCCAGATAAAGAAGAACATGATTACATCTATTAGCTACTTTGTCCCTTACTGTAGTTCTTGTGACAACATCAGTGGTTTTAAGATTGTTCCTTTTTCTTTCAACGTGTAGGAACGCTACTTGCCATGGTAGCAGATCTGCAGATGTCAATGTTTTATAGCCCAAAATTCACCTCTTAATGCTTGTAATTAGCCCCATCTACACTGTGAATCGATCCTGGCACCTCAAGCCAGAATTCCCTGCGCCCTAATTCTCTGCCATTCAAGTAGGGATGTGTGACTTAGAAACGCAGAGACCGACCAAGGACATTCGTCGTTGGTACCCACGTAGCTGGAATCAAAGACAGATCGACCAAGGGGAATGATAAAAGATACATCTAAAAAGAACACACGTGATAAATTTTGGCCCCTTCATAAAATTTAATCTGATATAAAAATAAAATAAATAAAACACATTTCATATAAAATAAAATACATAATTTTTATTATAAATAAAAAAAATTCTAATTATAACTAGTAATATTTCTAACCTCTTTCCATTGTCTATATTGAAAGAGAAACAATTAAGAATTTTGATTTAGATTCAATACTTGATTATTTTGTTTGTTTAATATATTTGTATAAATGTCTTTATATTATTTCAATGATATATTATTATTGACATATCAAATATTTTTTTAATACATAAATTATATTAAACATATTTTATTTATATTGTAAATTTTCTTATTAGATTATTATATATCGTAAAAAAAAATTATATAAAAGTAGAATAAAAAATATTTTATGTATACTATTATAATTGTATTTGGCCCCCCCAAAAATAAATTTCTGGCTCCGCCACTGAACACAGGCATCAAATTATAGAAGTCGATAATCGAACGTGATTAAGGCTTGTTTGGACAATGAAAATGTTTTATCTTATCTTATCATTACAATTTTTCTAAATTCCTACATAATATATAATAAATAATTTAATTTTTTCAAATTTTAAAATAATAATAATATTAAAAAATAATATTTTAACAATATTTTCTTCAATTTTAAACTTTCATATAAAATCATCTCATCTCATCTCACTATTCAAACTTTACTATAATGTCCAACAAAATCCAATACGAAGGTATTTTGTCATGATCACGAACCAAATACATACACAGTAAGACAAGTTATTTTGTTAATTACTGGGCTACTGAACAAGATGCATGGGGCTTCATTCACAGGCAAGGTAGCAATCGGCATCCTGCAAAATCTCACAAGAAGTCAACTTACAATTCAGCAACCCAAAAGGTATACGAGAACTACGTTACTTTTTGCACAAAACAAGAATGGCAAGGAAGATATTCAGGGTATTCAATGGCTAATATTCGACAGAAATAAGCAATAAAAGCATCTTCACTAGGCTGTATTGACCTTGAAATTAATAAAGCACACGACTGGATATGGCATGATACGAACATCCCCATGGTGTGTAGAATGATTACAAATAAGCAAGAGAGGGAGGGATTATATATAGCCAGACAGCCACGGAGTAGAGAAATATAGTAAAACACAGGTTGGATTACAACATGCTCCAAAAGCCATTTAAATTAGGAAAATAGGCTGAAAACTGAATACCAGTACCGGAATGCAAACAAGCAACTACAAGTGTCTAAATCAGGTATTATTGTCCAGAGAATGAAATACACCCCCACACAAAGACAAAAGCATAATGCCAAATATGAGAAAAGAGAAACAAAACCTTACGGAGAAAAAGCTAACAAAACTTGGACCTACACCCAGCGGTTTTTGCAACAATATAGGAGGTGCAAATGCAAGTGGAAGATTGACAGCTTGAGATGACAGTTCTATGTTGATTGGTTGAGATGATGGTGCTGGTTTTGGTTATTTGAATTGAGTTTTATTACGTATGAGTAAAGTCGCATACTAATATGCATATCAATATTAATTCTTTAATATTTAAAATTAAAAATAATATTGTTATTAATAAAATTTATTTTTTGACCAATCACATTAGATTGGTACATATATTAGTGCGTAGTTATGTTTGTAACTAGATTTTTCCATTTGAATTTGTTAAATATGATTAATTCGAATTACCAGTGAAATTTTCAAAAAGTTAGATGTTTGCTTGTCTTACGGTTCACGTCACTTAGTTGTTTGCACTTCTACATCGCTTATGAGGCTACTAGAATCTCCTAAAAAATTTCATAATTCAAGATCAAGAGATCTAAATGGTTTCTCTTGGAAATTGTAAAGAGATGAGAATTTTTCTCCTTTTGATATAGATTTTTTTCACGCATAATTTAATGTATGTAAACCTTTATTTAAAGATTTTTCCCATGATAAGTTAATTAACTTTCTTGAAATTGTGGTAGTGGTGGAGAGTTAATTAATAATTTCTCACCAATGTGGACACTGTAACAGCCCGCTAAAATTATCAGTTTTAATTTGGATTATTTCCCGACAGCAATCACATCTCTCTCGTCTTTACCCTCATCTGGAATCACGCGTATAGATTATCTTTTCCGTAAATCACGTAATTTGTTCTTCACCGACAGCTGTAAAATCATGAACAGTTTTATCCTAAGCGTTGTACCTCGATGGCGTTTTCCAATACAACTCCAAAAGTACAAGTATTAACCTAAGTTAAATACTATACCATCATCAACATCGCACCGTGGCCTAGTCGACCGTATTCAGTTGGTCAGATTCCAATTCTCCTTTGGGTCCTGTAACAAGATCTACCATTCGGGGGGAATGGTAGTTGGGACTACCACAGTGAGATTTGATTACAAATCTCAGTAAGTTAACATAAAACTCACACACAGGTTAAAAATGCATGCATGGCAGTAAAAGCATAAATGCATAATTATAGTCATACATAAACATAGTATAACTTGACATATAGCATGACTTAACCAGAACTTAACGTGAACTGAACTTGACTTAACATGGCATAGAACTTAAGCTTAAAACATAACATGAACAAACAACATAACATGAACGTGAAACATAACATGGACTTGAAATATAGCATGAACGTAAACTGCATAACATAAATAAGAACTTGAAAATAACATAAACTTGAACATAACATGTACGTGAGTATAACATAACATGGACTTGATCTAAAACTTGACTTATCATGTATTTGATCTGAAACTAGACTTAACATAAACTTGAAATCTTATTCAATTGTCTTGATTAATAACGTGCAGTTAATACGTACTCCACAGTTGTTGTGGCCCCACGTATTCAAGTAACATAAAACATAATACGTACTCCACAGTTGTTGTGGCCCCACGTATTCTACATGTCACAATTGCTGTGTCTCATGTAGTGTATGCTCCACAGTTGTTGTGGCCCCATACTTCATGCTCCACAGTTGTTGTGGCCCCATGAATACACATAACATAAAATATAATACGTACTCCACAGTTGTTGTGGCCCCACGCATTATAAGTAACATAAATATAATACGTACTCCACAGTTGTTGTGGCCCCACGCATTATAACGTAACATAAAATATAATACGTACTCCACAGTTGTTGTGGCCCCACGCATTATAAGTAACATAAAATATAATACGTACTCCACAGTTGTTGTGGCCCCACGTATTATACGTAACATAACATGTCTTATCTTTCTTAATGCATGAGATATTATTTAATATCATATACTTTTCTAACATGGCGTATACTTGTAAATGGCACAATATGATTTAATCATAAACATTTCAAGGCATACATGTATCAGATGACATACTTAACATGGCATAAACGATAACATACATACATAAATTGTAGTTCCTTACCCATCACACATACACAATAAACTGATAGTAAGTTAGAGGCTAACTTACCTCGATCGTCGCGTTCTATGAGAATAGAGCGCGAAACACGAGGAACTGCACAACAGTGGAAGAGGAACACTCAAGTCCTTAAGATTTTCACTTCTGAACTCAATTGTCATATTATGAGCACTTGCAACACCACGGCAACTTGAGGTTTCACTATACCCAGAAGAGATAATTTGACTTCAGAAAGCCTTTGCACTAAAACAAGTTCATTAAAATTATCAATAATAACCAAACAAACAATTCCTTTCTCAATCCATATACTCTTAGCCATAGTCAACCACAAGATGACACCAGTCACCCCGGACTATAATCCATAACACCACTGCTTCGGGACACTGTCATACAGTTTCCCAACACTACACCATACGCTCTACACTTCTCTGTTACGCCATCCAACCCTTCGTGACACGCCATCCGGTGTTTCACGACTTAATACAGAGTACACTCACGTGAACTCTCTTCCATCCACACTGCAAAACCCATCACTGCGATACACGTCTCACGGTGCATCGCTACGCGACACGGAGTACGCGCTACGCGTACTTCCTTCGCTACAACCTCATCAACACGATGCACATCACACGATGCATCGCCATACAACACGGAGTACACTACATGCGTACTCCCTTCCTTCTACGACACACATCACTACAGCGCACGTCGCGCGGCGCGTCGCTGCATTACACAGAATACGCTACACGCGTATTCTCTTCACACAACCCGCCGTATCACATCTACGGCATCCATCTCACGCCTATACTTCACAGCACAGTCCACAAAACTACAAAATCAAGCCTAACACTTCACAACCACACTTCGTTTCACAACTACGCAGCGAACTCCACAAACACTAACTACACAGTCTACAGCCAACCAAATCAACTATGTTAAACATAAATAACTAAAGATAGAGGGTTATACCATCGACGGGATAACCCGTGCGTCGCTCGCTGCTCGTCACGAACATGCGTCGGAGGAGCGTACGTGGCGGTACGGTGTCTGTCCACCACATAAAGTGGTAGTTTGGGCTTGAGAAAGGCTAGGCGTGGTCTTGGAAGACTCACGGTCGCCTCGTGGTGGTCAAAGGTGACGGAGCACGGCGGCATCACGCCGTGAACAGTAACTCCGAACGGTGAGCGGAGGAGACGCGAGGTAGCGAAAAGCCATAGAACTTCATGGAAAGCTAGGGAAAGGTAGAGGAACATGTGGTGGAGCTGTGGTGGCGAGGTGGTGGTCGGACGGTGGCTAACGGCGGCAGATCGGCCGTTTGAAACCATTTTTGGCCTTGGAGAGTGCGGGAGAGTGTGAGCTCTACGAAGCTCCGTTGGCCATGAAATTTCTTGGAGAGGTTCATGAGGATGAGAGGAACAAGATGGTGGTGGTGAAACACCACGGGTGGCCGTGTACGGCGGCGCACGGTGGTGCAACCGAACGGGTGTTTTGAGAAACCCATATGAGAAAAAGTGAGAGTTTAGGGAAAAAGAAAGACATGGGGAGGAAGCCCTTGATGTGGTGAATCCAATGGTGGTGCTTGGTGGCTGATTTGGCCGTGTATGGTGGTCCAAAATGGTGAAAAGCCTTAAAAACCCATTTGTTTGGAGGCGAGAGTGGTGGCTAACGGTGGCTCGGATGGAGGTGAAACTTGGAGGGGATGTTCACCGGTGAGAGGGGAAGAAATCTGGGTGGGTGGTGTAGTCCACGCCGCCGGCGAGCGGCGGTTCTGGGCGGAGAAAGAAATCGGCAACAGGGGAGAAAACAGGGCAGGGGCAGCAACTTCCGGGGGCTCGTGGCGGCTAACGGCTGGTCCGATGGCTCTGAAAATTGGAGGGGATGAACTTTGGTGAGATTGGAAGAGAATGGCGGGGGTGGTGTACGACACCTCCACCGGACGGCGGAGAAACGGGCGGTCAAAGGGGCGGCGACGGTAAGGAGAAATGGGGAAGGGAAGAGCATGGGGAGAGAGAGAGAGAGAGAGAGGAAAGAGAGAGAAGAAAAAGGAAAAAGGAAAAAGTGAAGGAAAAAGGGTAGGGGCCTAGGTAATTAACTTCAATCCTACGCTTCGGGATCCTCAAATAAACCAACAGTGAGTTAAAACACTGATTAAAACGCGTAAATGTTTTATTTTAAATAAAACACTTTAAATAAAACACTACGATGAATTAAGGTAGAATATTATTTTATAAACTAAAATTTATAAAATAATATTTCCTCATCATTATATAAAAATGATAAAGTACCGTTAATTAATCGAAGAGTGATAAAATCATTTAAATTAATAAAACACTTAATTACTACACTGAGAAGAATTAAGATAGAATATTATTTTATAAACTAAGGTTTATAAAATAATATTTTCTTCATCATTATATAAAATGATAAAGTATCATTAATTAATCAAAGTGCATAAAACACTTAAATTTAAATAAGAATTTTCAACGTAAAATTAAACCTCTTAATATCTTAAAACAATTAAAATATTTAATCTAAATAATTATCCACAATTATAATATTTTCAGAGCTCATTAAATTATTATAATTGTGCTACTTTAAAAACAAGCTTATCTAATACTTTGAAATTCGATGGATAAGATCCGTCAAGTATTCTTTTGATCACAACCATTTTGGACTAGTGTGGTGATCACGGCTTTTTAGTATGCCTTTATGTATGAATTATGTTTCAAGTAGTTGGGATATATTTAGTTTGGTGCATAGTATTGCTAAAGAAAAAGATTATCCGCTGCGAATATTGCATAATGCTAGATGCATGTTAGGAACATTGCATCTTATATGTCATGAACGGGGGCAGGTAACCTTGTGTTGCATGTCTCGACGCTTCAAATGTCCGTTCAATCCCAAGCGGAATTTGGGGGTGTCAAAGACACAACATGGGTCATGGGAGTTACCCACTACCAACAAAATTCATGGCAAAATGGAGGCATTACTGAGGAAGACCCTGGATTTGCACATCTTCTTGCGATGTTGTCAACAGTCACTTCAACATCTTGATCAATGCTAAATTCCTGATGCACCAGAGGCATTCCTAAGGAATACCCTGGATTTGAACCTTTTGATGCACTATTGGCAGCAAGAGCCACTTCAACATTTCTGTCTTCACTAATTGCCCCAGAAACTTTATCTATGCTTATTCCTTGGGATATAAAGTTAATTTATCATATGCTTACCCTTGGGCTAGAACGTTAATATGGCCAGAGCATGGCCTCTTCACCCTGCCCCCGCTGCCCCCACCCTCGTGTGGGTGGGGTGGATCTCCTGTCTGCCAGGTGCACATCTGGTGCCCCCTGTGGGGGCGAGGACGGGACTAGAGTGGCCCCCATCCCGTAAATACCCCACCCCGCCCCTGTTGCCCATATATATATATATGTATAATATTCTATATATTTATAATATATGTTAATTAAAAAGGAAAACTCAAGCCATGGTTTGCAGTATGACTTTGTGTGTATAGGATCCAGTACAATTACTACGGTTTGCACAATTTATCCCTTAATTATTTTTTACATTTATAATTTTATATAATATTTTAGTACCTAATTATTTTGCTTTTTTGTTTTTGAGCTTTTATATTCTTAATATACATATGCTGAATCCTAATCCTAAGGACCCAATGACCTATGCTCATCTTCATCCCAATGACCCAATCTCATCTTTATTGTACTTTTTAATATTTTGTATTTTAAATTTTTGTTTCATGTTTATAAAATTATAATTATAATTTGTTTTATTTTTAATTTATTAATATTGCAGGTTTTATGATCTTGATTCTCACAGCAGTCGACACAACTCAATGAACTCACTGCCACCCAGCACCACAAATTGATCAAATTTGAAATGTTATGATTTTGTTAATTTACAATTAATTGTAATGTTGCTACAATAGTTATAGTACATTTGTAATATTTACTATTTTCAGATGAGTTTGTAATATTGTAATATTTTATTAGTTCCCTTAATTTGTATCATTGTAATAGCTTAGTGCCTTAGTGATGATTATTAGTTAATAGTTAATAGTATTAGTTGAAACTTAGTATATAGTTAATAGTTTCTGTTGAACCCAAGGTTTCAAGTTTCGTGTAATCATAAATCTACACATGGATTTTGATGATAACAAATGAATTCAAAAAATAAAGGAGTCTCAAGCTTAAGTTGTCCATACAATGGAGTCAAGCACATCAAGGAACCAAGCATGAACAAGAAGCGAACAAATTCACATTAAAATCATAGAGTAATGTTGTAAATCTCTTAAAAATTCAAAATTAGGATTAAGGCTCAAAATTAATATTTTATCATAAAACATTCAAATACATTTTCCACATTTGCATGAATATTTTAAAAATTAAATTTGAAAATTTTGAAAGATGATTGATTGTCATCTTTCACATGTGCATGACATGATTAAATGTTTAAATTTTGAAAATATTAAGATGATTGATTGTCATCTTTCACATGTGCATGTTTTATTTGAATATTTTCAAAAGTGATTGATGTTTTTCTTGACTTATACAAAAGGTAAATGTCTTTGTTTGAAAATTTTGAAAAGTAAAGTATACTCCTTTTGTCATATGCAAAAAAGTAAAAGATTAGGTTTGAAAATTTTGAAAAGTAAAGTGTGCTCCTTTTGTCATATGCAAAAAGTAAAAGATTAGGTTTGAAATTTTTGAAAAATAAAGTGTGCTCCTTTTGTTATATGTAAAAAGTAAAAAGATTAGGTTTGAAATTTTTGAAAAGTGAATGATGTTATCTTTGACATGTGAATCTTTTTAAATTTGAATATGAAATCTTATATGCTTATAAATAGATCATTTAAGAGCTTCACATTCACAACACCAAGAGCATACAATATTCATTCAAAGCTTTCATTCTCTTTTCTCTAAGTATTGAACCTTAACTCTTGTTCATTTTGAGAGATATAATTTGCGCTGTATTGTTCTTATTTCACTCATTGATGAGTGTTTTCTGATAACCTACCCACTATCAATTCTTGTATCAGTAAAAGGGTGTGTATAACCCTTGTGCGTGTAGAAAGTGTTCTACACAGGGAATAGTTGAATCACTACGTGTAAGGTGATTGCAAGTGTAGAGGGTGTTCTACACGGATCCTTTGTAGCGGTGTTGTTCAAAGGTATAATAGGTTTCTATCTCCACCTAAAGGAGGTTAAATAGTGAATTCGGGGATCCTCAAGGGGTAGCTTGAGGCGAGGACGTAGGCAATGAGGCCAAACCTCGTTAACATACTGAGTTTACTTTTCTCTTACCTTTACTTTTTATATTTATTGCTGTTTCGTATTTTGTTTATATTTTATATTGTATATTTGATTTATAATTGTTATTTTTTTTAAATACAACTCCATTCACCCCTCCTCTTGTGTTAGTCATCTGGACAACATTTTCAATCAATATAATTTATTTTTTGTTTTCAGTTTTTAAATAGATTTATTTTTGTAGTTAAATTCTGGGCCCAAAATGACCCTAAAACAGGTTTGAATGTGTTTTTGGGCCATTTTATTTTTGTGCTAGGGGTGGGGGGCGGACAGATAGTGGTTGTGACGCCCCCAAATTCCGCTTGAGATTGAACGAACATTTGAAGCGTCGGGACATGCAACACAAGGTTACCTGCTCCCGTTCATGACATATAAGATGCAATGTTCCTAACATGCATCTAGCAGTATGCAATATTTGCAGCGAATAATTTAAATTTTCTTTTTCTTTAGCAATACTATGCACCAAACTAAAAATATCTCAAATACTTGAAACATATTTCATACATAAAGGCATACTAAATAGCAGTGATCACCACATTAGTCCAAAATGGTTGTGATCAATAGAATACTTGAGATACAACTCCAAAAGTACAAGTAGTAACCTAAGTTAAATACTATGTCATCATCAACATCGCACCGTGGCCTAGTCGACCGTATTCAGTTGGTTAGATTCCAATTCTCCCTCGGGTCCTGTAACAAGATCTACCATTTGGGGGGAATGGTAGTTGAGACTACCACAGTGAGATTTGATTACAAATCTCAGTAAGTTAACATAAAACTCCCACATAGGTTAAAGATGCATGCATGGCAGTAAAAGCATAAATGCATAAGTAAAGTCATACATAAGCATAGCATAACTTGACATATAGCATGACATAACCAGAACTTAAACGTGAACTGAACTTGACTTAACATGACATGAACTTGAGCTTAAAACATAACATGGACTAACAACATAACATGAACGTGAAACATAACATGGACTTGAAATATAGCATGAACGTAAACATGCATAACATAAATAAGAACTTGAAAATAACATAAACTTGAACATAACATGATCATGAATATACATGTACGTGAGCATAACATAACATGAACTTGATCTGAAACTTGACTTAATATAAACTTGGAATCTTATTCAATTGTCTTGATTAATAACGTGCGTTAATACGTACTCCACAGTTGTTGTGGCCCCACGTATTCTACGTGTCACAATTGCTGTGTCTCACGTAGTGTATGCTCCACAGTTGTTGTGGCCCCATACTTCATGCTCCACAGTTGTTGTGGCCCCATGAATACACGTAACATAAAATATAATACGTACTCCACAGTTGTTGTGGCCCCACGTATACACGTAACATAAAATATAATACGTACTCCACAGTTGTTGTGGCCCCACGTATTATACGTAACATAAAATATAATACGTACTCCACAGTTGTTGTGGCCCCACGTATTATACGTAACATAAAATATAATACGTACTCCACAGTTGTTGTGGCCCGACGTATTATACATAACATAAAATATAATACGTACTCCACAGTTGTTGTGCCCCACGTATTATATGTGTCACAAATTGCTGTGTAACAGATAATTATTCATTAGAGATTAAATCATGCGTAACAGATAAACATGTAATGACATTGCATGACATGGCATATATGATAACATACATACATAAATTGTAGTTCCCTTACCCATCACACATACACAATAAACTGATAGTAAGTTAGAGGCTAACTTACCTCGATCGTCGCGTTCTATGAGAATAGAGCGCGAAACACGAGGAACTGCACAACAGCTGGAAGAGGAACACTCAAGTCCTTAAGATTTTCAATTCTGAACTCAATTGCCATATTGTGAGCACTTGCAACACCACGGGCAACTTGAGGTTTCACTATACTCGGAAGAGATAAATTGACTTCAGAAAGCCTTTGCACTAAATCAAGTTCATTAAAATTATCAATAACAACCAAACAAACAACTCCTTTCTCAATCCATATACTCTTAGCCATAGTCAACCACAAGATGACACCCGTCACCCCGGACTATAAGCCAAATCACCACTGCTTCGGGACACTGTCAAACAGTTTCCCAACACTACACCATACGCTCTACACTTCTCTGTTACGCCATCCAACCCTTCGTGACACACCATCCGGTGTTTCACGACTTAGTACAGAGTACACTCACGTGAACTCTCTTCCATCCACACTACAACACACATCGCTACGATACACGCCTCACGGTGCATCGCTACGTGGTACGGAGTATGCGCTACGCGTACTTCCTTCGCTACAACACTGATCATCACGATGCACATCACACGATGCATCGCCATACAACACGGAGTACACTTCATGTGTACTCCCTTCCTTCTACACCACACATCACTATAGCGCATATCGCACGGCGCGTCACTGCATTACACAAGATACGCTACACGCGTACTCTCTTCACACTACACGCCGTATCACAACTACGGCATCCATCTCACGCCCATACTTCACAGCACAGTTCACAAAACTACAAAATCAAGCCCAACACTTCACAACCACACTTCGCTTCACAACTACGCAGCGAACTCCACAAATACAACTACACAGTCCACAAACCAATCAACTAACTACTTTAAACGTAAATAACTAGAGATAGAGGGTTATACCATCGACGGGATAACCCGTGCGTTGCTCGCTGCTCGTCACGAACATGCGTCGGAGGAACGTACGTGGCGGTAACGCCGCGTACGGTGGCTGTCCACCACATAAAGTGGTAGTTTGGGGCTGAGAAAAGCTAGGCGTGGCCTTGGAAGGCTCATGGTCGCCTTGTGATGGTCAAAGGTGGCGGAACACGGCGGCATCACACCGTGAACAGTAAAACCGAATGGTGGGAGGAGGCGTGAGGTAGCGAAAAACCATAGAACTTCATGGCAAGCTAGGGAAAGGTAGATGAACATGTGGTGGAGCTGTGGTGGCGAGGTGGTGGTCGTACGGCTGATAACGGCGGCGGATCGGCCGTTTGAAGCCATTTTCGGCCTTGGAGAGTGAGGGAGAGTGAGAGCTCTACAAAACTCCGTTGGCCATGAAATTTCTTGGAGAGGTTCATGGGAATGAGAGGAACAAGATGGTGGTGGTGAAACACCACGGGTGGCCGTGTATGGTAGTGCACGGCGGTGCAACCGAAAGTGTGATTTGAGAGACCTATATGAGAAAGAGTGAGAGTTAGGGGAAAAGAAAGACATGGGGAGGAAGCCCTTGATGAGGTGAATCCATTGGTGGTGCTTGGTGGCTGATTTGGCCGTGTATGGTGGTCCAAAATGGTGAAAAAACCTTAAAGACCCATTTGTTTGGAGGAGAAAGGAGAGAGATTGGGTGGCCGGTTTACCTCACCACCGGTGAGGTTGTGTTCGCTGGTGAGGGAGGAGCACGCCGGTGAGGGATGTGAGGCATGGTGGCCGGAGGTGGCGCCGGCTGGAAGCTTGGACCGAACGACTATGGTGGAAGGCAAGCAAAGTGTACGTCGGCCAAGAGGGAGAGGGAGAGGAAAGAGAAGAGAGAAAAGAGAAAAAGAAAAAGTGAAGGGAAAAGGGTAGGGGTCTAGGTAATTAACTTCAATCCTACGCTTCGGGATCTTTAAATAATCCAACGATGAGTTAAAACACTGATTTGAAAACGCGTAAGTGTTTTACTTTAAATAGTTTATAAAATAATATTTTCTCATCATTATTTAAAATGATAAAGTACCGTTAATTAATCGAAGAGGATAAAATCATTTAAATTAATAAAACACTTAATTACAACATTGAGAGGAATTAAGATAGAATATTATTTTATAAACTAAGGTTTATAAAAATAATATTTTCTTCATCATTATATAAAATGATAAAGTATAATTAATTAATCAAAGTGCATAAAACACTTAAATAAACACTGAGAGGAATTAAGATAGATTATTATTTTATAAATTAAGGTTTATAAAATAATATTTCTTCATTATTATTAAAATGATAAAGTATCTTTAATCACTCAAAGAGGATAAAACCATTTAATTTAAATAAGAGTTTTCAACGTAAAATTAAGCCTCTTAATATCTTAAAACAACTAAAATATTTAATCTAAGTAATTATCCACAATTATAATATTTTAAGAGCTCATTAAATTATTATAATTGTGCTACTTTAAAAACAAGCTTATCTAATACTTTGAAATCCGGCGGATAAGATCCGGAATACGCCATCGAGGTACAACACTTAGGATAATTCTGTTCATGATTTTACAGTTGTCGGTGAAGAACAAAAATAACGTGATTTACGGAAAAAGATAAATTATGCACGTGATTTCGGGTGAGGGTAGAGATAAGAGGGATAGTGATTGCTGTCGGGAAAGAATCCAAAATTATTGCCGTGCTGTCTAATATGCGCGAAAAAAAAGAAAGAGAAGGGTGAGGAGATAAGGGTAAATTTTAGCGGGCTGTTACAGTGGTCTACCTTTGCACCTTGTGCAACGAACAGGATATCGCCCCTGCATGGATGGGGGCAGATTGTAAGGAAAAAATGCCCACCCCCATCCATGCAGGGAGAGGGGTGAGGAAGGGGTGGCCCCATCCCGTACAGGGCAAGCAGCACCCCTAGCACAACATGCTGGTTTGGAAATAGATCTCATCTCCAAATTCTCATTTTATCTCATCTTATCTCATTCACAAACATAATTTAAATATAAGATTTTCAAACTAATTATTACAATTTTTCCAAATTTTCAAAAAAAAAAAAATTCAAAATTTTCAAATCTCTAAACAAAAATAATACTATAAAACTATATTATAACAATATTTTAACTTTATAATATTTTTTATTCAACATTTTCTCTCTCATTTCCTAAAATCTAAAAAATACTCAACTCAAACTATCTCACTATAATTTACAAACTATCTTTCTACTGTTCAAAAAATTCACATCTCACTCTCTAAACGAGCCCTAGTAAGTTATTCTCGCAGTTCAAATAAGATTCAAACCACCACTTCTCTAAAAGCATGGTTCTTGACTCCCTCTCTCCTCCCTCCTAAGAGCTCGTTCTTCATTGGGTGATCCCTTGTCCTCGTGTTTGAGTGTTTGCTCATTGCTTAGGTCGGTGAGTGAGATTTCTACTTATTCCAAACACCTCCTGGGTTCTTCACACTTGGATAGTGCCAAAACCCTCGTGCCCCTACCCTTGATCAAATAAAGATGCTCGCCTTCATTAATCCAAACACGCTCACAAGGCACACAATAAGAATAAGACCAATAGAGACTTCATAAGAGGGCATTTGAACTACAGAATGCAATGCTCCTAGAAAGGCATATTTCGAATATTTTGGAGTGAGTTCCCAAAATCAACGAGGTTGTGCTTGGCCACACAAAATTTTCATCTCAAACACAAAATTCTCATTTCATCATTATAACTTTCCTAAATCCTCATATAAAATATAATAAACTATTCAAATTTTTCTTAACTTTTTCAAATCTCAAAACAATAATAATATTAAAATATAATTAGTTTAATATTTCATCTTAAAACACAAAATTCTCGTATGAAAATTCTCAGTGGCCAAGCACAACCTAAATCATACCCTTCTTTGAACCGTACCCAAGCCATAATGAGATTAAAAAAGATGCTTCCTTGGCCGTGTGGAATATGGATTAGCATTATGTCATTCATACAAGAAATACCCCATCCAAGATTGGAATAAGTGCTATATGAGGACTTCAAGATCAAATAGAATATGTTTCTTTCCATTCCTCATAAGCTACTTAATTCTTCGAAACAATAAATCAAAGTAATTTTCCTCCATTTTCCTAATAAACTAGAATACATATTGGATAAACCAGTACTAAAACCTTTTCTCAATATGTCTTCCAAACTATTAGAGTTATTGCTCTAGATGTTGTTCCCTCAGTTTAAAACCAGTTGGTTTCGTAGTTTTAGAATTATGCCGATACCAAGCCCAAATACTTACCATTGGGAATGGATTACTGTTTATTAATATTCAAAAGTGCTTCACAATAGAAAAGATACAACCTATGTATTAATGCTCTAAAGGTCTACTAAACTTTATTGTAAGAAAATTCTCTTGAGAATTACATTGCCCATATGATATTACAAAGCAAATTTTTTTTATTGGCACTGGATATCTGATAACAAAAGCCCGACTAATTCCGGGAGTGCACAAGTCTTTAGCAATGAGTTTTCCGCAAGTGCATCTCAAATAATTTAAGGGGAAGTTCCCCAAATCCAATGGTCCTTAAACAACCAAATTCAAACACCTGAAGGGAGCATATAGAACGACAGTAAAATAGGTCCAAATTCAACGAATTATCAAAAACAAATTAAGATAATTACCTCATAACATTCTTTTATGAATTAAGCTTGAACATATGAGTCAAGACCAATGGTTAAAAGGAGTCCATGTTTTATACGATTTTTTTTTCTTAAATAGGTCAACATTCTACACTAAATCATATAAAAGATAAATAAGATGCAAATTATTACCACTATGAAAATGTGAATCAGATCTACCAATAAATTAGTTGACCCTCATTTATGGGCTCTTTCAACCTTAGACAATATGTGAGATTTATCAACTAAAATTTGACGGGAAAAAAACCATGACAACTCTTTCGAATCCCAAGTTCAAATAAAATATAAAAGATAACAATTATAAAATGCTAAAAAGCCATATGAACCCTCGTGATAAATGAAAAAAAAGAGTTGCAGACGCTCACAATCAAAATATACAATCTTGAAGTAACAAGCCTAATGAATGAGAGGGCAACCTTCATCCTTTATATTTTGTAATATGTTTTCAAGTGCAAGTTTGGTTATATCAAGTTCAGCTGTTTTTCAAAGTGAAAACATGTTGGGAGAAGTATAAATTTTCCCGTCCATAGTTACAGCTGACCTAAATTGTGATGCATATTAAGATTCCTCATTAGCAGTGCAATATACTAGCAATGAAATTGCAAATGGCCTTTGAGCGTATTCTTGCAAACGATTGTTGTGCATCAACTGTTCTAGAACGCCTAAACAAAACTTGACCCAATACTTTTAAAGATTACTTTTTACCTCTATTGGTGTCTCAAATTCAACAATATATGGTTCATCATATACAAATAATCTTAAATATAAACTCACATCAATGCAACAATAACAAAATTGGATTAAACAATAATTAACACAATACATTTTGATATTTTCAAGAATCATAAGATAATAAGTACAGTTTCAAAGTCACACAAATTGCTTAACATATAGCAAAATAGAGGTGAATTTGCACACTATTTAGACACCATCTTGTACAAGAAAAACAAAAGAACCATCAATAAACTGGATGATCTTGCTAATCTCATTGATTGTACGTCAAAATATACATCAATCGTAACGTGCTAATCCCATTGAGTGTACGTCAAAATATACATAAATCGTAACGTGCTAGCACAAACACAACAACATTACTTTGCATAGTCCATTCCATTTAAAGATCATATTGCAAATTCGAAAAATTATATCTTTCTTAACCCAGAGTCTACCAGATGGAAAAACAGTTTAATAGACATGCAAATTTTTATCTAACATTTTTTTTTCAAAAAATAAGTAACTACATCAATAATATGAAAGTTAAGCACATAGAAAATACATATTTAAAAAAATTAAAATTAAAATATGGAAACAAATTTAGATTATCTCTCCCTCACTCTCTCTCTCTTGACGAAGGGATCTAAAGAATGTAAAAATACACGTGCATTAATTTTTTAAACAATAGAGTTTTCTCAATGCCCACTGAAAAATAAAGAAAGCGGGTGATTTGGTTGTTGACAAAAATGTAGGACATCAAAATGCAACAGAAAAATAACATATTTACTAATATTTGGAATAGAGAAGAAATAAAAATCTTAATCAAAGCACGTGACATGTTTTATTGCTTTGGAACACTTAAAAGAAATATAAAACTCAAATCTTTTACCAGAAGTATCATCGTCATTGACTCTGTAATGAGTCCCCTTGTGTTGTGACTGTTTCGAGGTGGTCACCCTCTAAGAACCAGGAATAAGAGAGAGAAAGTAGAGAGAAAACTAAGAAGAAGAGAGAGAGATCAGTTGGAGGGAAATGAGCAAATCAACTCGCGGTGCGCTTTATCAAAACGCAACATATGTTTACAACAAAATACACATGCAACTCCAGGAGGACATCGTTCTTATAACACCCACTAATTCAAACGACATCGTATCTCATATACATCCTACTAATTGTTACAACAACACTCAAAACAACTTCGCACCATACAATTCTTAACTAACAAAACTGTCGCATCTTCCTACTTCTTTCCACTTCAGCTCCTCCGCAGTACATGATAGACTCAACAGAAGAAGTGGACGGCGCTGCAATTGGAGGCAAAGGCAGAACTGGAAAAGGAACATGTGTCATATCCAAAGTCGAAACTTAGTGCTGAGTAAGAGGACTAAAACTCGGTTTGCCCATTACAATGGGCCGGATTGCAGCCAATAGAGAGAGAGAGAGAGAGAGAGAGAGAGGACCATACGAGATGGTGCTCGATCAAATGAAATAAGCGTATCCTAACCCTAGTGAGCACCTGAATGAAAGCCACGTATCGAAGCTCATATCCAGAGGCCACCTCATCACAAGCTTAAAGAAGCTCTTGATAGATATTTTCTTTTTTATTATTATAATTTTAAAAAGATGTAAATATCTCTTCAATTTACAATATTTAGTATTTTCTTTTGTACATATAAAACGACACAAAAACATTTCATATGATTAATTAAAGGGAATCTTAATATGTTGTTTATTTTTGTGGTTTTTTATGGGTTGTATGGTTTTCAATCTATGAGGATCCTTCCAATTTATGGTATACTGAAGCAATGAAGCGAACCAGTAGTTTGATTGACTTAGGCACGCACAACGGGAAAGTACAACATGCATATAAAAAATAAGTAAGGTGCGATATAATTATGAATTATGTAAATACTACCTTTTTTTTTAAATAAAAAAAAGTGTAATTTGTTAATAGGAATTGTCTATTAATATAAGTGTAATTTATAAAAAAAAAATTTGGGATTTCTTAAAAATTCATTCGATTTGAAAAAAAAAAAAACGTCCATTACTCTATTCAAAATGAATAAAAAGATGGGTGAGAAAGATGATTATTAATAGGGGCAAGTAGTGGGAGCCCACACCCCACCACCCGGGGCGGGCAAAATGGGGTGTCCAACCCTGCCCCCGTCAACGGAGCGAGGTGTGGGGGTGCAAATCCTACCCCGCCCATGCGGGGTAGGGTGCAGGGAAGGGTCGACTCCACCCCCGCCTATGCGGATAGCACTCCTAATTATTAATACACTCTCACATTAAGGAATTGTCTTTCTCATAAGAAAGGCATGAATGACTCAAAAGTGGGTCTAACACTTCCTTAAAAGACATTCTCAGTCTGAAAGTGTGTTAATAACCATCTTCATAGCCATACCCAAAAGTAATTGCTCTCACGAATCCTCGTGCATCTTTAGACAACTATTGCCAGTTTCCCATCGCTTGAGGGTTTTCCCAATGCGAAGGAGGAAGGTGTTAGTACTTTATCATTGGTTCAATAATGCTAATCCATGTTAATAGAGTTCAATATTGTCTCTTTTCCATAAATAATATCAATTTTAATGATTTTTTTTTTTTTAAACAGAAGTTTGTCAAACTTCATGTCAGAATTGGTAAGTGTAATGACAATCATTTTTTTAAGAAATTTGTCCGATTTCACTTTGAATATTAAAACCATATGCCAGTTATAAAAATGTTCTTTTTTGGGGGGCAAAATTAATTTTTATAAAGTCTATTATATAGAAAAGAAAAACTTTAAAAACTAATTTTCAGAAATTTATGAAATTTTGGTGTCAAATGAAATTTATAGCATAATACCAGGTTACCTGGCTTACAAATGGCATGGTTCTTTAGCAGTGATCCTACTTTAAATGCGATATCACAATAAAAAACAAAGGAGTAACAGTTTAAAATCATCATCCAAAAAAAAAACAAAAACATTCCAAACGAATCAATCTCTTATGATCAGTTCAGCTCTGCAAATAAATGACACCCAAAAGTATGGAGAAGACATGAAAATATATATGATCCGAACAAGAGAAAGATAAGGCCGGCCAGGAATTAATGAAATAATTTAGCAACATCTTTTATTAAACCACTATTGGCAATGGCAAATGCTATGAACTCTTGGAATGAAATGAATCCATCCCCGTCAGTATCGATCTCAGCCATCATATGTTGCACCTCTTCGTCTGTCACGTTGCCGAATTTTTTCAGGGCATTTCCAAGCTCCTCTGCACAGATTTGGCCATCACCATTGGCATCAAAGCACTTGAAAATGCGCTCGCGTTCTGCCTGATCCTGTGGATCCTGTGGATCATCAGCCATTGTTTTTGTTGCGGTTGTTACAGTTACACTGAATTCCTTTTGTGTTCACCACGATTGAGAGAACCAAGAGGTTGGGGTGCTAAGACCTGGGTACTTAAAGAGATGGTTTTCTAGAGGGTAAGGTTGTCCTCCATTCTCGTGGTTTTAGCATAAAGATCGGATCACCTATTGAATGTAACTTCCAACTGTTTTACCGAAATTAAGGTAAAAAACCGAATTAACATCTTGAATATACAACATATGAATACGTTAATCAATGTGTCACACTCTTAGACTAAAGGTTCCATTTGCTAAAACCAGCTACTTTTACTCCGTTTGACGTGGGCATCCATCCACACTTTCAATCTCATTTGCACTCCAATTTCGTCCTCAGGCCACGATACCATTCATTGTTGTATCTCTCATAATAGAGGTTGGAGTTATCTTGAGTACTGTTTTCGATTACAAAGAGAAACAAATGGGGGGAAAAATAAACAAGGCTCGAGAATTCTACAAAAGCTTTAATTTCGGGATTTACGTAAGCCCAAAATTTTCTTTCATGTAAAGAAGTGTTCCTCCATCAAAAGTGAAAGTGAAGATTATCAATGAAGAAGAGTCCTTCAGCGGTCCTGTTATCTGATTACGCCTTAATGGCCACCCTTTCTTCCCAATAATAATAATGGCCGTCATTCCCGGCCTCTCTGTCGAAATGGACCTCGTTCTTGTCCATTTGCTTCTCTCATTGGTGGTTGCAGTTCTTACATGCGAATCATTCTGACCGTTATAGTCCCAGACTCCCACGGCATCATACCTACCAAGACAGCAACTGTGCAGTTTCTACCATGTTGGGCTATGGTCGGGGGCTTAGAGCTAGCTCTCGAGTACTTGCTGGGTTTTAGCTTCTCTTGCTTTGCCTATGCAAGTTACAAGTTAGACCATTGACATTGGTTTGATCAAAAGCTTAACCAAATGTAAAATATGACTTATTTTATCAAAACACAGCTGTATTGGCTTAGCCAAAAGGATAAGTGGGAAACTTTGAGCTATAATATAACTATAGTTCCTTCAAATTTGAAGTGTTACTGTTTATGCCAATCAAATGTACTTCTTAATATTCAAAATTTGAAGAATATGTAATTTTTTAATTTTTTGCTAATGATTACTTAACTTTTAAAATCTATACTGGATTGCTATCACATTATCTATAATAATAAAATATTATTATTTTTTAATTACTTTTTTGTTTTATTTTTTTAATGTTCAATAACCTCCAATAATCATATTCATAATCTAACAATCTATAATATAATAATCTTATATGTATATAGATGACAAAATCTCATATGTAAATAAAAATTTCATGTGTACAATACATAATAATCACATATCTATAATATAATAATCTCAAAATATAATAAAATAACATGTGAGAAAATCACAGCCCAACAGCATATAATAAAATAACAATCCAACATTTACATGTGACAATAGTTACTGCCCAAAATAACAACCCAACTGAACAATCTCGGCAACATCAAATCCCATTAATATTCTAACTGCTTCATTGCTTGTGTGCATCTGCATGCATAATAACAACTCAAAAGCCTTACAAAATAACAACATCTCTAACAAAATAACAGTCTAACAGCCCTACATAATAGTCCAACATCCCAACAATCACTTAAAAATAGATGACTGCATTTATTCTAAGACATGGAGTGATCAAGGGACAAGCATATAACAAAATAATATATGAGAATCCAACATTATCACAAGCATTAAAAAAAGAAGAAGAAGCCCTACATGTGGCAATAGTTGCTGTCTAAAATGACAGCCCAACAGAACAAAGGTCAATATCTGTACAATCCAACAACCCAAAATAACAAAAAGCCACAAAATAGCTAGCAATAGTTGTTGCCCAGCCACATGTGGCTGCCCAGCTACTAAAACCAATTGTGTTTCTGTTTAATTATAATATTAAGTAGATAAGAACAGGTTGAACCAGAGATGGCTACACATCTTTAAAATCAAAAGATGGAGATGGAGGTGGAGATGTAGATGAAAATTGCTTCCGTGATTTCTCGAAAATCTCTTTTTGAATATTCAAGAAATACTCTTATTACATTCTATTCATCCCAGCAAGATATAATTTCATTATCTTCATATCAATCTTCCTTTTTAACATATCATTCTTCCTCTTTTTCTCCACTAGTAATTCAGTCCTCTCAGAATTGCTCTTGCTAATCTCTTGTCTTCTGTCATAAATGTATATGGCTTTGTCATTTCTCATGCCATTTAAGGCCTCAGCAAATTCAACATCATAAATTACTCCAGCCTTTCTCTTTCTCTTCCTTTCTTTCTCAACATTCTTGCCTGGAGGTCTCTCAGAAATGACCTTTACGTTGTCATCTAAAGTGTTGTCTCCTAGTGGAGTAGAGTCCGCAATAGCAGCGCATTTCCCATGTGATTTTCTTCTCATTGACAATATGAAAACATGTTGTTGCCATTTTGGTTGGTGTCTTAATACACCAACAATGTTCCATGTTGTATGTGGCATTCTCAGTCTCTCTATACACGATTTTGGCTCTTTCAATCTAAATATGCCAATGTAGTGAGAATGTGATAATAGAATTTTAGTAAAAAAATTCAGAACCAAATGTACTTAGAAACTCGTACCTTGTCCTGCTCTGTTATACCACTTGGATGCAATGATTCTACTTGGGCCACAGCAGCACAAAACTTATTTGTGCATTTTTGGATCATCGACCATCGATTGGTCAATGACTCCTCAGAACGATTTGCCATGCTAGGTTTTTTATACTCATTGTAATAATCACTAATTCTCTCTCACATTTGTGAATATTTTTTATTAGTCCCCCAGATAGCATCCACGCTAATATTGAGCCAAGCCAACACGAGGAAATTTTCCTCCTCTACAGTGAAAGACATAGCTCGTTGTGTTTTCTTACTAGGTGGCCTTTTTTCACCTGCCAATTGTGTTGCTTGGAATCCAACATTATCATGGTTGCTAGTCATTAGGGTACTGGATATTCTTTGTTCACTACTTTGCAATAGAGTGGTAAAGAATGGATCTTCATCAAATGTGGTGTCCATCCTTGATTCAAGTATAATTGTACAAAATCAGAACTAGACTCATAATTCCAATATGCTCAGTACATAAAGTCTCATACTTAATTCTTGGAATGTAACGTATAAGACAGTACATAGTTCTATATGTATGCTGAACATACTTAATTCTCATACAAAGTCTCATACTTAATTCTTCAAAGGTAACGTATAAGACAGTACATAGTTCTAGATGTATACTGAACATAGATAAAAGACAAAAAGAAATTTCCAAACCCCTTAGTAACAAAAGATGTATACAAAGGTGTTTTCATGTCTTAATTCTCTCATAAATGTATGCTGAACATAGATTTATGCTGAACACGAAGGTGTTTTACTACTAATTATTGTGAGCATAGAATTTTCACAAATGTACTTTAAGAACAATGCAATCCAATAATTAGAAACAAATATATATATATATATATATGATATTAGTTCCTCCTAAATTTCCCACTTGGCTCCTCGAACCTTATTTACTTTAATTAGTAAACATAAAGTAGTCAAGTACTAGTGGAAAGGAAAAAGAGATCATGAGAAATACATAACTACATTAATTTACTAGCTAGCATGATCATGTTTTACATTGATTCTATACTTGATCATATCCCACAGGAATTGCTTCCCCTAAACTATAGTTGATCAAGAGTGTTTGAGTGAAGACTGAAAAATGCCCACAAAATAGAAAGCTAAGTTTGATGTGTTTTGATCTTTCCCCTCCATATCAGAATGTTATAGGCCATGCATGCACTGCCACTAAGAGTATGCTAAATCTGTTGTATTCAATCAGCAACAAAATATAATAAAAGAAGATTATCATGTAATCCCCCAATCATCTTCCTCATAAAGCTCAGTTTTGTCTTCAATAAATTCTAAAGCTTGGTTTTTAAAGTTCAACATTTAAAACCCAAAATGTGAAAAAAAAATTTGACAGTTTCCTAGGGCAATTAAATACGTATGCCAAATCAGTTTCAACATCTTCCTCATAAACTAGTTTCTCCAGTCTTTTGCAAGACCCACATCGGAGAACAAAACAGAATCAAGAATCTAAAGCCAAATCACAGGTTGTACAAGCAACTGCCATTGCCATAAGCCTCAAAGAAATTCACAAACAAAGACGATAAAGAGGAAGCAAGGACAGATGAGTGTACAATACCACTTCTATTGTCTTGGTCAGGGATTGTACAAAAATTGAAAATTTATACACCGTGGGTCTTGTCGATCTTAAAGGGTAAATTGTCACCAAACAAATCATAGTAAATCAAGAATGGGTATCCGTAAGCCTTAAAACCAGAGTAAATCGTCACCAAAAAAATCCAAAATGCATCAAAAAAATCAAGAGTACAATCAAAGTTAGGATTTCGGATTTACCATGTTGTTGAAACTCAGTGCTCTTAGAAGCTGTCGCGGTGTCGTGCTAGAGAGAAGGAAGTGAAAAGGGAAGAATCAGAGTTATGGGAGAGAAGTAGGGAAGAAGAAGAGAAAGAACAGGAAAAAAACAAAAAAACAAAAAACAAAAAACAAAAAAAAAAACTAGAAGAAGAAGAGGAGAAAGGATGAGACGCGGCAAAGAAAGAGTGAAGAAGCAGAGAAGGGATGAGATGCGGGAGAGAAGAGAAATGAAGAAACACGGGAGAGAGGCAGCCAAAATTAATAAACAATACACATGGACTTGCTACAGAACTTTTTATCTTTGAAAAAAAAGATGCAATTACTGTACCTCATAACTTATATGAAAAACGCTTAACTAATCCGATATAAGACATTTATAGAACAAATCCTTTAAATTTAAAGATAAAAAGTACTTTGAATAAGTCTATGCGGATGCTCTTATTATTATCTGTCCATTTGCTCATCTATCTTTTTTACCGAGCTAGACACGGGCAACTATTCTATCTTTTTTCTTTGTCGTTTTCATTATTATTCTACATTTGTTGATCTGAAAATTGTCTGTGCATTTTACGTTCCCGCATTCGTTTAGCATGCTGATTTTTTGTTTTGCTCGGTTGCTGAGAAATCTCTACAACCAAACAGTGGTAGATGTTTATCAAATTCTTTTAATTGGATTAATTAGGTTAAGAAACAAAATTAGTTGGGAAAGAATAATTTAAGTATCAAATTATATTATTAATTAACATATAGTTAGTGTAATTGTAAAATATGAAAAAAATATTATTATTATTAAAATAATAATATTATATTATTACTTTGATAAATCCAATGTGGGTTATGGTATGAGTTTTTGGATTTATGAAAAACATGTACTTTTCATTAAATTTTAGATATGAGTTTGATAAAGCCAATGTCAATGCTCCGCTTTGATAGCATGGGTATTTATATCCCAGAAAACTCTATGTCAGCAGCTTTTCATCCCCTCTCTCTACTATATAATGTATGTCGTTCAACTACATCTGGCTTAATTACATAAAACACTACTAAAATCAATTCATCAAGTTCAAACAGAAAGATGAATGGGCTTGTATTCAGATAACAGACATACAAAGGTATTCATACAAAAAAGTAGTCTTATAGAAGATCTGCTGAGTCCGCGGGATTAAGATAATGTCAGATCTACTTATAAAAAAAAAGATAATTTCAGATCGAGGTTAAGGCTTGTGATACAACAACAAAAACTAACACGAATATGTTTAAATGAATTATTCTATTTTCAATTATCTTTATTCAGCATTATCAGCATGGTGTTTCAGCAAATAGCCAGGAAACAAGAATACACGTACATAAATAAAGAGATTGGAATATAGATCTATGTTACAGACTGGAGCATGGCATTTAGCACAGCTTCTCTAGTTGGCAAAGCCGGAATCGCACCTCTCTCCATCACGGTCAATGCACCACAAGTATTAGCAAACTTGAGAGCATCTCTCAGTAAGTCCTCTTTCTACAATTTAAAACCAGTAACATCACTGACCAATCTATTAAGGTACATAGATAATATGTAGGTTTCAAGAAGGAGACAATAAGTAAATTAAATGAGATAATAGGTCTAACTGTGACAAATAAAAGAATCAGACTTGCTTATGGTAAGAATTGGTATTAACAATCGAGTAGGATGATACTGTGCTCCCTGAATCAAATTGAGGGTTAAGACTTAACGCATGTAAACTGAAAACTAAAATAAAAGAACAGAAAAAGGAAGGAAAAAGAAAAGAAAGCAGCATGATTGAAATCTGAGGATTTTTGAGAGAGAATTTTACTTCAGTGCAGGGGCTTTTCGTGATAAAGGCAGATCATGAAGAATATACAATCATGGAATAGTTACCGAAGGTGGGTCAAGGAGGGCTCTTCAAAAACTCACAAAATTATCAAGATGCCATCCTAGTCTTTTAAGAACCATTGTGAGAATGATCGGGCTATTTTTATCCCAAAGATAAGATCAGTAACTGACTATACATCCATATTTATAATATATCATTGATGACATCGGAGACATTTATTAGACAGTCGGAGAGTAACCCAATATTAGGGGCAACAACTCATGATAAAGGTAACAGAAAGGATTATGCAGTCAAATAAATACAACAGTTTGTAACCAAATTAATTCGCTAGAAAGAGAGAACATAATGAAGGATTGACCTGAAAGAAGCATAATTAGCTATCTGTATCTGTAAATAAGTACCTGGAGCAAGGAGAGATCGACAGCTAGCTGTGATAAGATTCCAGCAACAAAAGCATCCCCAGCACCAGTGGTGTCAACAGCATCCACCTTCAAACCCCCAACTCTTCCACTGAACTCCTGCAGATGTATATGGTGCAATTGTAAGAACTTGGGCCCAACAATCTAGAGCATTTCAAGCATGATTTGCATGTTAGAAGAGCACTTATATAATCATTTAAGGAACTGATATTCTCTTTTTCTTCATGAAATGAATTAACTGGACCCTATACAGTCATTAGAAGCTGAGTATAACCTTCTTCGTTAACACACCACCTTCGTTAAATGGAAGTTGATTGCACATGTATAATATGAAAAACCTTGACCTTCCCCTCAGAATTTTATATGAGTTTTGATATTCCTTGAAATTACAATATCGAATATACTGGCAGATGACAACAAATGTTGCATAATGATCACACAAATTCAACTCATCTCTGGCAATGAAAGCTTCTATATCTTTTTATAAATGGTCATTGTCAAACTGTTAATTCTCATTTTCTTTGAAGATTCATACAAAGTTGATCTAGAACAGTTAGGTATCATCAATTAACATCTAAGAACATATCTTGCTTTCATAAAGAGAACAACTATTTTATTTGCTTTTCAAGCTGTCCACCAAAACGAGGGTTTAGCAAAGTATTTAGGGAGACATCTTAACATTCTTTGATTATTGCTTGGAATGTAAGACTTTCAAAGGAACAACAATTAAGCAGAAACAATTAGAAAGTATACAGTGAAGGCTTACCTTAGTGTAGTACCTGCAACCATCTGGACCCTCAGTGACGAGGAGTAATTTAAGATTCGGATGAAATAATTTACGAACAACAGCATCATTGTATGGATCTTCGCCTTTAGTCAGAAAAGAAATCTCTTCTTCACTTATCTGAATTCATTAAAATAATGATAAATTTTAGTTATTGTGCATTGCATTGTATCACTCCCTTCTAGAAAGGGGACAGAAACAATCAATTGTGAACCCCGCAGTCCATAGCCTGCATTTTTCACAGGGTAGCTACCTTGATAATATCTGCAGTGTCCCATATACTCAAAATTTCTTCTCTAGCACTTTCTGCACTAGGCCACAATGGAAGCCTCAGGTTGGGATCATACGATAAAACCACACCAGCATCCTTTGCAGCTTTTGCTGCAGCAATGTGGGCTGACTTGCATGGTTCAGTAATAAGACTAATAGAACCATAATGGAAGATTTTTGCCTGCCATAGGATAGGGGGGATACAAAAAGATGCATAAAAATAACTATTGGTGAACACTTGGGGGAGAATGGGATGTACGATTTTAACATTGGTGTCAATTTTGAACATAGAAAAGAGATACTTTCTTTATGGGTGCATAGGAAAGAGGTACTCGATAAAGTGTTGAAATGTCAGTTCTGGTGTCAGTTACCAAAAGGATGCATGAGATTTATACATGTTGGAGTAACCGACATAACAGAAGTTTTAGATTTGGAGACAATATCACATCATTGATTGCATGTAATATTACTGAGTTAGCACGTATAGTAATGTGATGCTTGAGTCAAATAATTTTCTGTATGGAATATCCGGTTCTATATTCTTTATTTATAAGATATTTCTTTCTATTATTACTATTGTAATAGCAATTCTCACTTACCTTCCTAATTAAATCAAAATCAAGTTCAATCACTTGAAGCAACATATCAGCACTAGGGTTACGGTAAAACATGAACTCACGTTCCCCATCTCTCCTTAGTGTAACAAATGCTAAAGCAGTTCGTGCACTAGGATCAAAACGCATTCCATCATTGTTCACATTATTCTCCTTTAATATATCAGCAAGCATGTATCCAAATTCATCTTCTCCAACCTGTGCATGTTGCATATGGAATTAAAGATATGAGCATGGTATCATATACACGAAACGTGTCAACTATAGAAATATGTATTGAAGTCACAACGATTGCCTACGCTAAAGGTGATTGTAAATTCAACATGGAAATACATGGTACATGGATAATTGAAGGTGCAGTTTGTTAGTTTTACACAATGCTGAGGATCAGGACAAACATGATTGCCAAATCAGGCAGTTCCCTAATCTCTTGTTCAATTCTGGTTTTACAATTAAACCCATGACAAGTTTCCAAAAATCTCATCTACTAGGGGAGAAAGACATTAATAGGGACCACATTATTGTAGCAGGTTGGAAAACATTTTTTTGTCCTGGGCCAAACAATTACCCAACCAAAAAAACTGGTGTGTGAAACATGATCTCAGGACTTATCTGTGGTTGGTAGATATCAGTATAGAAGGCAGAACAAATTCAGAAAAAGTAAGAGGCTGGACATCAGTGATCAAGTCGTCATTTTGGGCAGGGTAAATAAAATCCAGCTTCAGATAGATGACTTCCATTAAATTCCACATTTAGACACCCACAGGAAGGCCAGAAAAGGGATGGGATTAGGGAGGCCGACCTAAAGTAAGAGGGGCTACATTAACCCTCAAGCATTGAATTATTAGTCCAGCTCTCCTTATACCTAACTAACCACGAAAACCAAGAAATCCGGACACGTATATTACAAGATACCTTCCCTATAAAAGCAGATGAGCCACCAAGACGAGATATGCCAACAGCAACATTAGCAGGTGCACCTCCGGGAGCTTTTTTGAATGCAGGCGCTTCAGCCAATGAAACCCCGCTAATAGTTGGAACAAAATCAATCAGCATTTCCCCAAAACAAACCACTAAGGAGGATTCCTTGGTTTCAGGCACCCCATCACCTGGAAATGCCTTTCCTACAAGATATGAAAGTTGAAAACAGAAAGATTTAGTCTGCATTTGGAAATGACCAGGTCATTAACACAGTTTGGTAATAAAACTTGTGATCCAGATCCCTAACATGGAATCCTGCCTTCACCAAGGATAAGGCAGTGCTAGTTCCTTTTCTGTAAGCTATAGCCTCATGTAGCCTATCTAGTGGAGTAAGAAAATAGATTTTTCTGATTATAATCATATGCAAGGTTCCATGATTTAGCAAATGTACTTCAAATTAATAGCACATGAGCAGTCTGTCCTAATTGTAGCTCCCCAAACAAAGATACCAGACAGAATACTGAAAAGGGTGGCTGTTCAACTTACATATAGAGCGAAAATAGTTTACCATATGCGTAATTAGGTTACTTCTATCAAAATATAGAAATGGAATTGAATGCAAAGTTTGTAACATTACCCTAAAAGCTTTCATAGCTATTTACAGAACTAAGAGTAATATGTACAGCACTGTTTGTAATCTCGTATTACTTACAGAAACAAACCAAGCCGTAAGGAACTCCTTGGCACCTTGGTATTGGCTGCCAACTAAATAATAAATGGGACGAGAGCAATGAGTGAGAGAATAGTTGAAGAGGCTGCGTCCTTTCTACCGTCTACCACATGGTTGCTAACACTTGCATTATGGCGTATGCATGGTTGGGCTTACATCCATTGGACCTGAGAAGTCTATTTTCTTCTTCTATGCATTGAGTTGAACTTACATCTAGGGAAAAATGACATGTACCGTTAAAAAGAATGAACTATATCTATTTATTTATTTATCACAATCAATCTAGTCCGTTCATTTATTTAACAGGACATATCCAGTTCACAGGATGTTAGCCAAACTCCCATCTATATGTATATAAAGCATATGTTTCTGTTCCTTTTTTCTTTACATAATAGCACCTCATGTTTGCTCCCTATGAGCCAAACAAACAAATTCCTATCTCATCTCAAATAAAGAAGGGGAAATTACGACAATCATACTACCATTTTTTAATTTGCAGCCACTCTGTCTTCTCCTTTTTTCTTTTTTTAGTTGTTGTTGTTGTTGTGGGGGGGGAGGGGGATTGTTGGGGTTTATGCTCGATCTCTTCCTGTGTAAAGTATCGTCACGACGTCACCCAATGTAGTTCTTGTGCTGGAGGCAATTATAAAACAACGCCCACTAAATTTCCGACTTTACGTTAGGGTCGATTTTAAGAGCTGATGATTTAAACACAGATCAAAGAGGAAAAAAGCAAACAAAGCCCCACTTTAAACGATGATTGTCCCACCATCTCTTAAAAAAAGAAGAAGGCAAGTAAACATAAAATACCAAAAACGGAAAAATAGAAAAAAGAAGTACCTCGTAGATTCAACCGAGCAACCATAGTAGGCGGGTGGCAAGAAAAACCTGACGCTTTGGCGCTTCGTTGACTATAAAATCTCACAGAATTACGATGGCCCGAGGCCACACTGCTGAAGCAGAAAGAACTTGAAGAAAGGGCCATCAAACAAGCACAGCCGTGTATCAATCTCAATCTCCCAAAAATTCAATTTTTGTATGAGAAAGAAAAAGAAGTTGATCGCAGCAGAAAAAAAATAGAAAGCACCAAGTCTCAACTATCAGTAGTTTAGTGTGATACGTATATGGAGCATAGACAAGGCGTTAAAATTGATGAGTTGGGGAGGAAGATTCGGAGAAAGGATGTGTGCCCAGCAGATTTAGCATTGGATTAGCCGCTCAATTGCACAAAGAAAGGCTTACAGCGAGACGCGTTTGGATGACTGCGTGTAGGGAAGTGGGGGGAAAGAGTGTAGCGGAGAAAACAGAGAGGAAAAGCAAGCAAAGAGGAAAAGCAGCCAACGGGCAACGATGTTTGCCCTTCCTTTCTTTTGTTGACACGTGGACCTAGTTGCTCCTCAAACTCGACCAAATGATCAACAGGTGAATGAGTAATCTTATGTCCAAGGTTAAAATAGATCTCATGTAAGTGATTTCTAAAGGGTCCGGCTACTATGCCGCCGAATTTATATAGCTAGGCGGGTATTTTTTTGGTTATTTTTTTAATTATTAAATAAAAAAATATATTAATATATTTAAAATTACTTTCTTAATTATTAAGTAAAAAAAAAAAAAAAAAATTTACCCAACAATCAACTCCAGGCAGCACACAAGCTTTTTCCATTTCTAAAAATGTAAGTCTTATTAATAATAAATAGTTGTTTTTTAAAAAAAAAATAATTTTTTAGATGAAATCTATTTTTTACAAGAATTTATATAAAATTTATGTATTTAGAATTTGTAAATATTATTTATCATAGTTAAATACTTAAAGTACCATATGAGATTTTGATATAAAAAATTCTATTATGTCCGTTCAATATTAATGTTGATCCTTATTGATGGACGTGGTGATAACACGTGTTAAATGATTTTAAAAAAGGATAATGATACTGTGCTCACTCCTTTACAACTTCTTTACCTCTGACGTGTTTTTTATTTTTTTAACAAAAGCTAATGTATTCTTACATTCAAAATTATTTCACAAGAAACTTCTAGCGTAAGTTACCCCGCACTCTTCCCTCCCTCGTGTTGTCTTTTTGTCATCTCCAGCCACCACCACTATTTGGCGCCATTTTATGTGAGTTTCTCTACTTCCTTGTGTTCTCTACCTGCCACCATGATTCTCTCTCTCTTTCTCTCTCTACATGGGTGTTGAGCGAAAATGGTTACTATACAACCATAGCTGTCGTTGTTGTCACCATCTCAACCCCAGCATCACCATACATAGCCTCCATGAACCTCTGTTAAGCCCCAAAACCCTTCATCTCTCTCCACCCTTGCATGTGCTTGCTTGAACTATACTTAACAAACCAATTTATGACATAGAAAATCCGAAGGACCACATCATCAAGCTTCTCATTCAAATATCTCTTTGCAAATAATTTTGATGGTATATTCTAAAAGTAGGAAGAAGAAAACTTAAAATGGGTAATAAAAGCCTCTTTTAGTACATAAATGGATTTGGGTAGCATTGTTGTTCAAAAACAAAGCATCTATGCAAAAATTTATTCTATCTTTTAATAATAAATCATCTAGAATTTAAAGGTGATAGAACTTGTGATGATGAAGTGGGTTTCAAATTGAAAGCTTACCAAACACCATCCAAAATGCACTTATGATGGTTGCATGACAACCATAAAATATGAGTTTTCTCTATTTTAGCATGTGGATGCGTTCTCTTCATCTTTTAAGGCCTTGGATCACATGGCAACTTCTCCAAGTGAAACTTGGAGTGTTTCACCAAAATTTTCCTCCTTAACTTGGGAGCTATGGGTGGGATAATCTTTTTTTGTTGCACTCTCATCAAATATGAGTACATAAAAACGAGAATTTCCTTCATACCTAAAAACTAGAAAGTGCCCTGACTTCACAGAGTAATACTCCAAGAATTCTTGCCAGCCCTTCTATAACCAAATTCCACCATCACATCACACTAAATCTACTTGCCATTCGGCACCATTTGGAAGATTAAGAAATATTAGATTTTACTACCATTCTCCATACTTCCTTGCAAACCTTCTCGGAATCCTATGTAAAGAAGCCACGATTAAGTTTACATAAAAAATGCAACAAAACACAAAAAATACATACATACAATGCTTCTCCACCCACAGCTTTACAACCTCTTTACCTCTTGCATGGCTTCTCTCTTCTTCTTCTTCTTTTTTAAAAAATAAAAAGCATCAAATGAGAGCTCCATCTTTCCCTTATTCTTTTGTATTTGATTTATCATTAGCATGTGAAATTAAGTATTACATTAATGAAATATGCTATTAAAGAGATGAGCTTATGGTTATTTGATTTATTTAAATTTTCTAGATTATTTTGCAAGTCACACCCCTTGTCAATCAAAAAGATGTTAAAAGGCGTTGAAGGTTTTGAGAATGTTGATGATGGTTCGAATATAAATGAAAAGAGAGATGGAAATATTGACGTCGAAGAGTCTAAGGTGGGAATGTCATTTTCTTTAGAAGAAGATAAAAAAGCATACTATACAAAATATGCGAAACAAGCTGGTTTTGATGTTACAAAAAGGAGTTCTAAAACTGGAGATGATGGGAAGGTGAGGGATTTCACGCTTCCATGTGTACGTCAAGGCACATCTGAAAGCACTTCATCTAATATTCTAAAGCCAAGGCCTATGCGGAAAAAAGGATGCAAGACTAGAATCAATGCAATCTTAGGTTCTGAAGGCAGGCTTTGCTTGAGCCATGTTGTGCTCAAGCACACATATGTCCTAAGTCCCAAAAAAGCAAGATATATTAGATGTCACAAGAGGTTAGATTCAGTGAGCAAGAAACAATTGGAATACAATGATAGGGCTGGCATAGGGTTAAGCAAGAGCTACAATTTTATGGTTGTTGAAGCAGGTAGTTATGAAAATCTCATTTTTGGAGAGAGAGATGCCCATAATTTCATACGTGAGGCAAGACTACTTCGACTCGGGATGAGATATGCTGAAGCTATACAAAGTTACTTCATTAGAATGCAAGAACACAATAATGGCTTCTATTATGTGATAGATGTGGATGATGAATTCCAAGTAAGGAATGTTTTTTGAGCAGATGCCCGAAGTAAGGTTGCATACAAATATTTTGGAGATGTTGTCACATTTAATACAACATATTTGACGAATGCATATAAAATGGCATTTGGTCCATTTGTCAGGGTCAATCATCATGGTCAATCAATTTTATTTGGATGCGGTTTGATATCGAGTGAGAATACGGACACATTTATATGGTTGTTTGAATCATGGTTGAAGTGTATGAATGGTTGAGCTCTAGCTGCAATAATCATAAATTAAGATAAAGCAATGCAAAATGCAATTGCAAAAATGTTTCCTTCATCTTGCTATCGATTTTGCTTGTGGCATATTATGAAAAAAGTATTAGAAAAAATTGCAACAAATTCCCAATATGAGGCCATTAAGAGTGACGTTCACAAGTGTGTTGATGACACCTTGAATCATGATGACTTTGAAAAATCTTGCTTGCATTTGCATGATACTTATGATCTACACTGTAATGTATGGCTGAAGTGGCTATATTCTCAGCAGCGTCTTTGGGTACCAGCATATGTGAAATGTCATTTCTGGACAAGCATGTCAACCATGCAATGAAGTGAAGGTATGAATGCATTTTTTTATGATTATATCAATTCAAAAATGACATTGAAGCAGTTTGTAGATCAGTATGACAATGCCCTAAGATGGAAGATTGAAAACAAGAGTGCAGCTAATTTTAGTTCATTCCACACCCAGATTCCATAAATAAACCATTATGCCATTGAGAGGCAATTTCAGAAAGTTTATACGAATGCAAAATTTAAAGAAGTGCAATATGAGTTTAGAGGCTTACTTTACTATTGCCAAGTTTTAATTAGTTGTAAAGGTGCAATTTATACATACTAAGTTAGGGATAAAGTAAAAGTAACAGATGGATTAATCAAACGGGTAGATTTTGTTGTTTATTTCAATGATGAGGAGTTTGAAATAAAGTGTACATGCAATTTGTTTGAATTCAAGGGCATTTTGTGTAGGCATGTCCTTCGTGTGCTCATATTCCATGATAAGGATGAGTTACCTTCATATTACATCATTGATAGGTGGAGGAGAGACCTTAAGCGAACGTATACCCTCGTTAGATCAAGTTACGATGATTTGGGTAACAACCCTAAATCATAACAATTGGATAGACTAACTAAGGCATTTTATGAGATCGTTGATAATGCATCCAACACTAAAGAAGATTGTGTCAAGTTGTTGAGTCACTTAGATGGGTTGAAGCAACAATGAGTCCAACCAAAATCTTTGTGGGTAGTAGTACTCCGACCCAAGTTGCTAAATATAGTAAAAAACCAAATTTTGTCCAAAAAGCTTCCATAGTCTGAGAAGATGAAGAACCATTCATATTTCGCATAGTTCTTTCGTTTTCCATACGATAAGCACTCTTCATTTTTGTTTACTTTGAATGGATTGGGAGAAGAATAGATGAGAATCGTTTTTTTTTTTTCAAATATAAATATATGGCTGCCACATGGCAAACGTGGATAAGGGAGCGACACTACAAGAAAAAATGTCTATTACGGCAATTTTATATTTGTCGCAAAAGAAATCGTCCAAAAATGTCACTAATAGTAGCAATGTTCATTTTGCCGATGAATTCCAACATGAAGGTGATTTTCGCAACGATTTTTGAGTTATTGCAACGAACAATTGTCGCCGGAAATAATGTCACTACAAAAGCTATGCATTTTTGGACTATTGGGGTGAAAGATTATCGGCAAGAAATAAAGTTGCTGCAAATAAGCAATTAGGGTCTTTGAATCAAAGGTAATTGGATAATAAATTTTAAATCTCAACTATCGCATATATGTTCAAAGTTAGATATCTAAGTTTTTTGGATTCTTCCCCCTTTTTTGAATGGAGTTTGTTTGAGGACTTTTAACATCTAAATTTTGTTCTTATGAAAATAACATCTATTTCTTTTCAAGTTAAATTAGAGGATGGTGATGGAAATAATGTGCAATTAGATGGCTTTCTCACTTTAACCTCAAGATGTTTTGGATGATAGTCTCGCATCTTCTGTTGCATGGCATAGGTTTTTTTGGAAGTTTGACGTTGTCTGTGGCTAACTTCTCGAATTGAAATAGTAATCCCATCGATTGTATCTGTGAAGCCTGCATTTAATTATATGGGCTTTTGAAGCTTGAACCTTCATTGCTGTCCAAAATAAAACGCATGAGTTTGAAATTACAATTTTTGAGTAATTATTAGGTAATCCAATCCAGAAGTATGTACATATATCATTAGAAATTTATAACAGATTAGTATACTATAAAGTAGTGAGGTGGGACACATGTAATATTTTCATTGGATAGTTTTACAGTTTTACTTTTCTCCTCTGTTTTCTTTGTGTATAACTACAGAGCTACTTGTAAATGTAAAACTTACAATCTTGAATAACAGTTTTCTAGACTTCAGTTCATTTTTTTCTTCTTCCTTTGTATACTCTATTTCATGGTATCAGAGAAGATACCTTAGTGGGTCTTCTATAATGGCCACTGAAGCTTCTGTTTCTTCTTTGAGTATTATCTGTGCAAAGACAGCCAAAGATATGTGGCAAGATTTGAATAATCGATTTACATAAGGAAAGGGGCCAAGAATCTTTCAACTACAAAAAGATTTATCAGTTTTAATGCAAGAAGATATGTTGGTGAGAGATTAATGCACAAGATTTAAATCTTTGTGGGACGAATTGCTCAATTACAACCAAGTTTCAACTTGTTCTTGTGGGGCTTTACAAGCGTGCTCTTGTGGAGCAATTAGAATTTTCTTGAGTTACCAAGATAGAGAATATGTGATTCAATTCTTGATGGGATTAAATGATTTTTTTTCTCTTGTGAGATGACAAATTCTGATGATAGAGCCTTTACCAGATATAAACACAGTTTTTTCTTTAATAGTTCAAGAAGAGAAATAAAGAGAAATCAACAAGAATGGTATTATTGCTTTTATAAGTAAAACTGTGAAACCATCCAATGAAAATATTACATGTGTCCCACCTCACTACTTTACAGTATACTAATTTGTAATAAAATTAGTGTTTATATGAATAATTTTAATAACATGAAATTTTATGCGAGAATGAAAGTTCATTCGTACTTCTGATGATTTGTTTTCAAATGTTTTTTGATCTATAAATGCAACATTAAGATTATTATTTGTTATCCTCAGTACTCATTACAACTACTAGATTTAAACTTCATATTAAAAGAAAGAGAAATGCTAAGTGAAACGATGGTTTGATCGATTGTGTTTTGTTTTTCGTTTTTTAAAAAAAAATTCTTACTAATTAAGAAAGTGATTATTGAATTTGTGTATTTTAAAAAATATATATTTAAAGATGTTTAAAAAATAAATTAAAAAAATGAAAAAAAGTTTTAAAAAAATTTGTGCCTATCGGTTTGGTAACTTAGTTTAAACACAAAATTCTTATATTTTCTCATCTCATCTCATCATTACAAAATTTTCAAATTTTCATGTAAAATATAATAAATAATTTAACTTTTTTAAATCTAAATTTAAAATTTTTCAAATCCTAAAATAATAATAATAATATTATTAAAATATAATATTTCAAATTTTCATCTAAAATTAAAAATTATCATATCTCTCCTCAAACCTAACCAGAAAATGTCATTCCTTACTTTGTTGAGAGGAGATAATGCTGCTTACGGCAGTTTTGCGATATACCTCAGGAATATGGCATTCCAGATTTGATGTTTTAAACAAGAATTCCAATTGGGAATGGGCTACGAGTTTCCTAGCATGCGGTGGGTGTACGGCATGCAAGTTACAGAGTTTTTCTTTCTTTTCCTTTTTCCTTTTCCAATATTTTTCAAAACAACGGTTTTTTTATAAAGTTTTTTTTTATTTAAAAAAACAAATTCAAATTAGTAATACTCTATACAGATTTATGACGTGCATACAAGCTTTGATATAGTTATGCATGATCATTGTTGGGGTTGTAATTGAGCTAAGCCAAGCTAATCTTTTGCTTGTCGAGCTCGGCTCGATTCAAAATACTTAAACTCAAGTCCGAATTCGTGATTTTTATTTATTATTTGTTCGACCTCGACTCGGTAAGTTAAACTTCCAACTCGAGCTTGAACTAGCCTTACAAATGACAAATTACATATTAATTAGATAAATATATATAGTGTAATAAAATTTCTCTATTCTCAAATGAGAATATACATTGATATCATGTTATGTCGATAATTTTTAATTATATGTTGATGTGGCGTGCCATGTGAGCTCGCACGACACATGCATGCACTACCACGTAAAATAGTATTTTTGTAATAAAAACAAAAGAGGATTCTTTTTTGTGTACCATTCATCTAGAATCGATTAAGATAAAGTTAAAATGTAAGCCTATATAATTTTGTCGTTCCCTCTGACCTTACAGATCGAATTAACTAAGTAAAATCTAGGCTTATTTTAGTAATTGAAAGAGATGGCCGGAGTATATATGCATGGTCTCAGTTATTGACATGGTAACCAGCTAGCTAGTATTAACAGTTTTGAAGAAATTGAGAATCGAAGAGAAAGCTTCCATAGGAAGAATGGATTTCGATATATTCCGTGTGATTACAATGTACAGTACCGTCTATATATATAGAACAAAAGGAAAAAAAAAGGAATAAAATCTAACTAATTGATACACGTAGGCTAAGACTTAAAAAACAGAATTACAACTTATTTTCTTCTAGAAACATCTTGCCTTTGCTGACTGGAGGGCTCTGAGCTGGCTTGTATGGATGAACTGGAGTGATGCCGTGTCTTCTCTAACCCCCCCCCCCCCCCCACAAGATGGAGAGTGTATATCAATAACTCTCATCTTGAGCAAAATGGAATAAAAAGCTGGAGAATGAAGAGCCTTAGTAAGGATGTCAGCCAGCTGAGAAGAAGATGGTGTGTATGTAGTAGTGATGATACCTTCTTGAATTTTTTCCTGAATTAAATGACAATCTAATTCAATGTGTTTTGTCCGTTCATGGAAAACTGGATTTGAGGCAATGTGGAGTGCAGACTTGCTGTCACAGTGTAAAAGAGCTGGTTGTGGGTGAGAAACCATGAGATCACTAAGTAAATACTTTAACCAGACAAGCTCACATGTTACAGCAGCCATGGAACAGTATTCGGCTTCAGCAGAGCTACGGGAGACAGTTGTTTGTTTCTTGCATTTCCATGAGATGAGAGACTGCCCAAGGAAGACACAATAACCAGTGGTGGACCTCCGTGTATCAGGGCATGAAGCCCAATCAGAATCACAGTAAGAAGTGAGCTGGCAAACATAAGAGGCAGGAAAAAATAACCCTTGGCCAGGTGACTTCTTCACATAGCGTAGGATTTTCTGGGCTGCATGTAGATGTGGAACACAAGGAGAGCTCATGTATTGGCTGAGTAGATTAACTGAGAAAGACAGTTCAAGCCGTGTGATACTGAGGTAAAGAAGGCGCCCAATAAGTCTACGAAATTCAGAAGGGTCAGGTAGCAACTTTCCTGCATCTTTGCTAAACTTAATGTTCGGATCCATAGGAATCAAGCTAGGCTTGCAACCAATTAAACCAGCATCATGAAGAATATCAAGGGCATACTTCCTTTGAGATAACTGGATACCATTGGGAGTCCTAGCTACCTCTAAACCAAGAAAGTATTTAAGAGTACCGATATCTTTAAGTTTGAATTGGGACTCAAGAAAAACTTTGAGAACAGAAATTTCATGAGTATTGTTGGAGGCCACAACTATATCATCAACATATACAAGTAATGCTATAAAGGATGAACCACACCCTTTTGTAAAGAGACTATAATCAGCACGGGATTGAGTAAAACCAAAATGTAACAAAGAAGAGGAGAATTTTGCATACCACTGTCGAGAAGCCTGTTTAAGGCCGTATAAACTTTTGTTCAACTTGCAAACTTTGTGGGGGTCTTAAATAAAGTAGCCAGGAGGTAGCTTCATGTAGACTTCTTTGTCCAAATCCCCGTGGAGGAAAGCATTGTTAACGTCGAATTGTCGGAGAATCCAACCTTTAATAGCAGCAATGGCTAAAAGCAGCAACGACTAAAAGAGTTTTGATTGTGACCAGCTTTGCAATGGGTGAAAACGTCTCATGATAATCGAGTCCCTCCTCTTGAGTATAACCTTTGGCAACTAAGCGAGCCTTGTGCCTTTCAATAGTGCCATCCGAATTGTATTTAAGCTTGTAGACCCACTTGGAACCAATAGCTTTCTTTCCAATAGGCAGATCAATGACATCCCAAGTCTTGTTTAATTCCAAAGCAGCAATTTCACTGTCCATTGCTTTGCACCAATTTGGACTTTTCACAGCTTGTGCATAAGTGTGTGATTCAATGTGATTAAGAATGGATGTGGCAAAAACAGCATGTTTGGATGAGAGTTTATCATGACACAAAACTAAGTTAATAGAATACGGATGAGAAGAAGATGAGTTACCTTTTACCTTGAAGCTTGATGGGGAAGTAGTGGGCATGGTAACCTGTTGACAGTAGTAATCATGAAGGTAAAAGGGAGGTTTGCCGGTTCTGTTTGAACGTCTGAGAACAGGTAGTGAAGAAACATCAGTAGGTAAAGGAGAGGAATTAGAGGGAATTGGAGAAGCTGTTGTGGGGTCTGTTGAAGGGTCATGATGTGTGGAATTTGTGTGATTTGTGGAATTAGGCAGGGGCTGGGACAGAGGGGCATGTGGAAGATGCGGAGTGGCTGGTTGGTCGTGTGGAATGGAAACAGACTGAAAGTGTGTTGGTAGTGCTGCCGTGGGATCTGGAACATGCTAAGTGTGAGGAATATTGGTTGTACCGAGGGAGGGAAATGAAGGGATTTGTGAAGTAGGAATGACATTTTTGTAGGGAAAAATATTTTCATAAAAAACGACATCTCTGGAATGAAAAACATATTTACTTTCCAAATCAAGTAGTCGGTATCCCTTGATGCCAAAAGGATATCCGAGAAGGATGCATGCTTTTGCTCGTGAATCAAACTTGTGACGATTGTTTTTCAAGGTGGAGGCATAACAAAGACAGCCGAAGGTTTTGAGATGAATGTATGATGGTTTGATTTTGAAAAGAAGTTCATATGGTGTCAAATTATTCAAGTTAGGTGAAGGTGTTCTGTTGATAAGTTATGTGGCAGTCAAGATACATTCATTCTAGAAAGTTATGGGAATGCCAGATTGAAATCTTAAGGCCCGGGCAACATTTAAAAGGTGTTGATGTTTTCGTACGACAATACCATTTTGTTGAGGACTCTCAACACAGCTTTTTTGATGGTGTTGCCCAGATGACTAACACAAGAGGGGGGGTTAATTGAGTTGTATTTAAAAAAAATAACAATTATAAATCAAATATACAATATAAAATATAAACAAAATATGATACAGCAATAAATATAAAAAAATAAGGGTAAGAGAGAAGCAAACTCAGTATGTTAACGAAGTTCGGCCCCACTACCTACGTCATCGCCTCAAGCTACCCCTTGAGTATCCCCGAATTCACTATTCAATCTCCTTCAGGTGGAGATAGAAACCTATTACAACTTTGAACAACACCGCTACAAAGGATCCGTGTAGAACACCCTCTACACTTTGCAATCACCTTACACGTGGTGATTCAACGATTCCCTGTGTAGAACACTTTCTACACGCACAAGGGTTGTACACACCCTTTTACTGATACAAGAATTGATAGTGGGTAGGATATCAGAAAGCACTCCTCAATGAGTGAAATAAGAACAATACAAGCACAAACTATATCTCTCAAAATGAACAAGGGTTAAGGCTCAATGCTTAGAGAAGAGAGAATGAAAGCTTTGAATGAGAGTTGTATGCTCTTGGTGTTGTGAATGTGAAGCTCTCAAATGATCTATTTATAGGCATATGAGACTTCATATTCAAATTTAAAAAGATTCACATGTCAAAAACATCATCATTCATTTTTCAAAAATTTCAAACCTAATCTTTTTACTTTTTGCATATGACAAAAGGAGCACACTTTGCTTTTCAAAAATTTCAAACCTAATTTTTTACTTTTTGCATATGACAAAAGGAGCACACTTTACTTTTCAAAATATTCAAACAAAGGCATCTTCCTTTTGCATAAGTCAAGAAAAGCATCAATCACTTTTGAAAATATTCAAATAAAACATGCACATGTGAAAGATGACAATCAATCATCTTTAATATTTTCAAAGTTCAAACCTTTAATCATGGCATGCACATGTGAAAGATGACAATCAATTATCTTTCAAAATTTTCAAATTTAATTTTCAAAATATTCATGCACATGTGGAAAATGTATTTTAATGCTTTATGATAAAATATTAATTTTTGAGCCTTAATCCTAATTTCGAATTTTAAGAGATTTACAACATTTCTCTATGACTTTAATGTGAACTTGTTTCCTTCTTGCTCATGCTTGGTTCCTTGATGTGCTTGACTCCATTGTGTGGACAAATTGAGCTTGAGACTCCTTCATTCTTTGAATTCATTTGTTATCATCAAAATCCATGTGTAAATATATAATTACACAAAACTTGAAACCTTAGGTTCAACAATCTCCCCCTTTTTGATGATGACAAATACTTGATAGAACCTGAAGCCTGTATTAATACTTAAGCTCCCCCTGAGAATGTGCGTTAGTTTTTCAAGCAAAAATATAAATATAATTCCAAGCATATATAACAAGTTTAGCAATTTAAACAATGTTAATGTTCTAGTCTAAAACTTCTCCCCCTTTTGGCATCATTAAAAAGGATCGGCAGCAAGTAAATAGACTGAAGAAAACGGTGCGTTAAAATACACTGTAGATAGTTGAAAAAGAGAATAATTGGATCCGTCCGTGACCCGACAAGTGTGGCTGGAGATTTGAAAAAATCGCCTGATGTTGTTGACAAACGAGATTGAAGGCTCCGAGTTTCTAAAAAATGTCATTTTCACCGAACGGAAAAAAAACATTACTCTTTGACTTGGATGATAGCTCGTCTTGTTCTTTATGCTATCTCTATAAAAGCAGTCTTAAAGTTCATCCAATCCGCATCAAGTTTTCTTCTTATCTCTATAACTCATCTGCATTCTTTCTACATTCTCGCTTTAAGTTTTTTAATTCTTCTCTCCATGGCTCATTCTTCTAACATTCCTCTAGATGCATCCATGAGGTATTCTACACCTCAATCTCCTGTCCTTTCTGCAGCTACCATTGGTGCCATGTTGCAGCAAGAAAATAATAGTATGGCTAATAAGTCAGACTCCGATGCTATCTACGACTTGGTGAGTCTCGGAACTCGCTACTCATCCTCTATTGTTGCTTTTTCCCAGCGGGTTCAAGCCAAAAACCATGAGGTTGAAAAGCTTAAGGAACAAATTGTTGTACTTCAACGAATTGTTCAAGAGTCTCACACAAGGGAAGGAATCCTTCGGCAGAAGAATAAAAAGTTGAAATCTCTATTGGATTCTTCATTCCGCTTGCCAGTTCCCATGAATAGGGATGACATGATATTGTATGAAGAGAATGAGCGTCTCAAACATGAGGCTAAGAACCTCAAGTTTATGTAAAAGTATTTAAGAAAAATCTATCTATTTTTATGAATTTTGATCTGTCTTTTAAGAGATATTCATAATATGCATCATACCTATTTCTCTTCTAATCATAGATAATCTATCTTCTGGTAAAGGTTTTGTGAATATATCTGCTAACTGATCGTGTGTGTTTGTGAACTCTAGTACTATATCGCCTTTTTGCACATGATCTCGAAGAAAATGATATCTTATTTCAATATGTTTAGTTCTAGAATGTTGTATTGGGTTCTTTGAAAGATTTATAGCACTTGTATTATCACATTTGATTGGAATGTGATTATACATGAGTTTAAAATCTTCAAGTTGTTGCTTCATGTAAAGAACTTGAGCACAACAACTACCCGCAGCAACATATTCTGCCTCAGCAGTAGATAATGCAACAGAATTTTGTTTTTTACTAAACCAGGAAACTAATGCATGACCTAAGAAGTGACATGCTCCACTAGTACTTTTTCGATCTATTTTACAACCAGCATAATCTGCATCTGTGTAGCTGATTAGATCGAAAGATGTGTGTTTAGGGTACCATAACCCTAGGTTAATTGTACCACTAAGATATCTAAGAATGCGCTTAACTGCAATTAAATGAGATTCTTTTGGAGATGATTGAAAACGTGCACATAGACACACACTGAACATAATATCTGGTCTACTGGCTGTCAAATATAATAAGCTACCAATCATACCTCGATATACTTTCGAGTCAACTGTCTTACCGGATTCATCTTTATCAAGTTTAGTAGATGGGCTCATTGGTGTTCCAGTTTCCTTAGCACCTTCCATCCCAAACTTCTTCAGCAATTCCTTAATATATTTTGATTGATTGATGAATGTCCCACTTTTTACTTGCTTAATTTGCAATCCGAGAAAGAATGTAAGTTCTCCCATCATGCTCATTTCAAATTCATCCTGCATAGTCTTAGCAAAAACTTGACACATATTTTCATTAGTAGCACCGAATATTATATCATCAACATAAATCTGAACCAAAAGAATATCATCATTTTCGTATTTAATGAAAAGAGTTGTGTCGATTTTTCCTCTTGAGAAACCTTTTTTAATCAAGAAACCACTGAGTCTCTCGTACCACGCTCTAGGAGCTTGTTTGAGTCCATATAGTGCTTTTGTGAGTTTGAAAACATGATTTGGAGAAATATGATTTTCAAAACCTGGAGGTTGCTCAACATATACCTCTTCATTTATAAAACCATTTAAGAAAGCACTTTTAACATCCATTTGAAAAAGTTTGAAATCTTTATAACAAGCATATGCAAGTAGCATTCGAATAGCTTCTAATCTTGCGACTGGTGCATATGTCTCATCATAATCAATTCCTTCTTCTTGATTGTAACCTTGGGCTACAAGTCGAGCCTTATTTCTAGTAATGACTCCGGACTCATCTTTCTTGTTTCTAAAAACCCATTTTGTTCCAATAATAGTATGATTTTTGGGTTTAGGAACAAGTGTCCAAACATCATTTCTTTCAAATTGATTAAGCTCTTCTTGCATAGCTAGAATCCAAGATTCATCAAGAAGTGCTTCATCAATATTTTTAGGTTCAATCTGAGATAAAAAAGCAGTATGATTGCAAATATTTCTAAGAGATGATCGAGTGCTTACACCTTGTGAAGGTTCTCCCAGAATTTGTTCCACTGGATGATCTTTCACAAATTTCCACTGTTTGGTTGCATCTCGTATTAAATTTTGATGATCTTTCCTGATGTCTCCATGTTGGACTTCCTCTATTGTGTTCTCTTTGTTGAGATTGAGACTTTCTGTATTATTTATACCTCCTGTTTCTTCATCAATGGATTTCTTGGAGAGTAGAGAATTAGATTCATCAAATACTACATGCATAGATTCTTGTACAGTTAAAGTCTTTTTATTGAATACTCTATAAGCTTTACTATTTGTAGAATACCCGAGAAAAATACCTTCATCCGATTTTGCATCAAATTTGCCTAAATTATCCCTGTCATTCAAAATAAAACATTTGCATCCAAATACATGAAAGTAACCAATGTTGGGCTTTTTCTCATTCCAAAGCTCATAGGGGGTTTTATCTAATTTAGACCTTAACATAACTCTATTTATAACATAACATGCAGTACTTACCGCTTCGGCCCAAAAATAACTAGGCAAGTTGTTCTCATTAAGAATTGTTCTTGCCATCTCTTGAAGAGATCTATTTTTCCTCTCTACTACCCCATTTTGTTGAGGAGTTCGAGGAGCAGAAAAATTATGCACAAAACCATTTTCATCACAAAATGTTTCAATATTTTTATTAACAAACTCTTTTCCCCTATCACTTCGGATACTTGAAATAGTATAGCCCTTTTCATTTTGAATTCTCTTGCATAACTTGGTAAAAGCATTATGTGCCTCATCTTTATGAGCAAGAAAGATGACCCAAGTATATCTAGAGAAATCATCAACAATAACAAAAGCATAATATTTTCCTCCTAGACTTGCAACTCTATTTGGTCCAAAAAGATCCATGTGTATCAGTTGCAGTGGTCTAGTAGTGGAAATATATTTCTTGGTTTTAAAAGAAGTTTTTGTTTGTTTACCAAATTGGCATGCATCACAAATTTTGTCTTTAAGAAAATTTGCCTTTGGTAAACCTCTCACAAGATCATTTTTTGAAAGTTTGGAAATAAGTTCCATGTTGGCATGACCTAGTCTTCTATGCCATAACCAATTAGTTTCATTTTGTACTGAAAAACAAATAGCATCTTGTGAGGTAATTTCTTCAAAATCGATTGTATAAACATTATTACTTCTAAAGGCAGTAAAACAAATGTTATAATCATGATCATTCAAAATAATGCACTTATCCATTTTGAAAGTAACTGTAAATCCTTTATCACATAATTGACTTATACTCAAAAGATTATGTTTTAGACCTTCAACAAGTAGAACATCTTCAATTATGAGAGAAGATTTATTACCAATTTTACCTATTCCCACGATCTTCCCTTTCGAGTTGTCTCCAAATGTCACGTGTCCTTCTTCTTTAGATCTAAGATCAAAGAACTTAGTCTTGTCTCCCGTCATGTGTCTTGAACATCCACTATCTAAAAACCATTTGTTTTTGCTTGTAGAGGACTTCATGCATACCTATAAAAACAATTAAAATGATTTTTCTTGGTACCCAAGTTCTTTGGGTCCTTTATTTATTAGTATTAGAAGAAACAAGATTTTTAGGTACCCATATGGCCCTAATAGTCATTGTATGTTTTCTTCTAATAGGACAAGTATGATAATTATGACCATTTCTATTACAAAAATTACAAATAGCATGTGACATATATGAAAATCTTGAATGATTATAATAGTATCCTTTTTTGACAAACTTATTATGAAAAGAATTTTGAATATTAGACTTTGATGTAGAAGGATTATCAAAGAAGTTTTTATAAGGTTTGAACTTTTGTTTTGGCATATATCCCAAGCCTGCCTTGTCAAAAACACATCTTTGACTACCAAGAAGTTTTTCAAAATTTCTTTTTCCATTCGTAAAGTTTTCAACAATATTTTCTAAATCAGTTTTCTTTTTCTTCAACTCAAGATTTTCGTCTTTCAAAACAATATTTTCTTTTCTTAAAATATCAATTTCGTTTGTTAAAGAAGAATTTTTCTTTTTCAAAGCAGTATATTTGATACCCAATTTTTCAAATTCTTCATATACCTCTTCTAAAACATTTTGCAATTCTTCATATGAAGGATTTTCAATATTATCAAAATTTGTTACCTCAATATCATCTTTAGCCATAAGACAGAGATTTGCTGATTCTTCATTGCTTGCTTCACTATCTGAGCTACTTGAATCATCATCCCATGTAGCTTTCATTGCTTTCTTGCCTTTGTTTCGATCTTTCTTTAGCAGGGGACAATCTGGCTTGATATGACCAGGCTTATTGCATTTATAACAAATTAAAGTATCATTTTTACCTGAATCTTTCTTGGAAAACTTTTTGAATGATTTCCTCGGAGGAGTTTTATTTTTCTTTAAGAATCTCTGAATTCTTCTTGTTATCATCGCAACTTCTTCATCTTTATCGTCATTTTCCTCATCTTCATCACTTTCACTTTCATGAGGAACAGCTTTAAGTGCCAAGCTCTTCTTTGGCTTTCCTTCTTCTTCTCCTCTTTTCAATGTGTACTCATGGGTGATAAGTGACCCGATGAGTTCATTCACTTCGAGCTTCTTGAGGTCTCTAGCTTCAAGAATCGCTGTCACTTTTGATTCCCAACGTTTTGGTAGAGAGTTGAGAATTTTTCTTACCATTTCCACTTTGGAATAAACTTTACCAAGAGCTGTCAAACTGTTTATGATGTTAGTAAAACGAGTGTGCATGCTAGAAATAGATTCATCATCATTCATCTTAAACATTTCATATTCATGAGTAAGAATATAAATTTTTGATTCCTTAACTTGAGAAGTTCCTTCATAAGTAACTTCCAAGTTATCCCAAATTTCTTTTGCCGTAGCACAAGTCATTACTCTATTAAACTCATTACCATTGAGAGCATTATATAATAAATTCATAGCAGTTAAATTCAAAGTATAAAGTCTATCGTCTTCACGATCAAACTCTTCTTCTTCCTTTTTGACCTTTACTCCACCAACCACTTTTGTTGGAATATAAGGTCCATTTACAATGCATTTCCAGATCTCTCGACCTTGAGCCTGAAGGAATATTCTCATTCTAACTTTCCAGAATGAATAATTGTCTCCACAAAAGAGTGGAGGCCGACTGCTAGATTGACCTTCACCAAATGAAGCTGCAATGTTAGCCATAAGATCTTAACTCAAAAGATAGTTAATCTTATAACAGAGCTTTAGCTCTGATACCAATTGTTGCCCAGATGACTAACACAAGAGGGGGGGTGAATTGAGTTGTATTTAAAAAAAAAAAAAAATTATAAATCAAATATACAATATCAAATATAAACAAAATACGAAATAGCAATAAATATAAAGAGTAAGGGTAAGAGAGAATCAAACTCAGTATGTTAACGAGGTTCGGCCCCACTGCCTACGTCCTCGCCTCAAGCTACCCCTTGAGGATCCCCGAATTCACTATTCAACCTCCTTCAGGTGGAGGTAAAAACCTATTACACCTTTGAACAACACCGCTACAAAGGATCCGTGTAGAACACCCTCTACACTTGCAATCACCTTACACGTGGTGATTCAACGATTCCCTGTGTAGAACACTTTCTACACGCACAAGGGTTGTACACACCCTTTTACTGATACAAGAATTGATAGTGGGTAGAATATCAGAAAACACTCCTCAATGAGTGAAATAAGAACAATACAGCACAACCTATATCTCTCAAAATGAAAAAGGATTAAGGCTCAATGCTTAGAGAAGAGAGAATGAAAGCTTTGAATGAGAGTTGTATGCTCTTGGTGTTGTGAATGTGAAGCTCTCAAATGATCTATTTATAGGCATATGAGACTTCATATTCAAATTTAAAAAGATTCACATGTCAAAGACATCATCATTCAGTTTCCAAAATTTCAAACCTAATCTTTTACTTTTTGCATATGACAAAAAGAGCACACTTTACTTTTCAAATTTTTCAAAAAAAGACATCTTCCTGTTGTATAAGTCAAGAAAAGCATCAACCACTTTTGAAATTATTCAAATAAAACATGCACATGTGAAAGATGACAATCAATTATCTTTCAAAATATTCAAATTTAATTTTCAAAAATATTCATGCACATGTGGAAAATGTATTTTAATGCTTTATGATAAAATATTAATTTTGAGCCTTAATCCTAATTTCGAATTTTAAGAGATTTACAACATTACTCTATGACTTAATGTGAGTTTGTTCCCTTCTTGCTAATGCTTGGTTTCGTGATGTGCTTGACTCCATTGTGTAGATAACTTAAGCTTGAGACTCCTTTATTCTTTGAATTCATTTGTTATCATCAAAATCCATGTGTAAATATATAATTACACAAAACTTGAAACCTTAGGTTCAATAGATGGATTATTCCTTGTTGAAGGTAAAATTTGGTCATGGCAAACTCATTTCCATTATCAGACCGAAGTATTTTGATTTTAGTGTGAAATTGTGTTTCAACTAAGGAGCAAAAAGATTGAAGAAAAGTTCTGGTTTAGGCTTTATTGTTCATTAAATAAACCCATGTTGATCTTGAGAAGTCATCAACGATTGTGAGAAAATATTTGGATTTATCATGTGCCATTGGAGAACAAGGACCCCAAATGTCATAATGGATAAAATCAAATGGTTTCAATGCACGGGTAGAACTAAGAGGGAAAGGTAAACGGTGATGCTTAGAAAAATGACAAGTAGAACAATGAGCATTTTTATACATAAGTTTGAAACTTTGTATATATGGCTGTAACAAAGATAATCGTGAGTCCGATAAATGACCCATTCTACAATGCCATAAACTATAATCAGAAATAACAGAAGCGGAAATAGATGTAGGTGTTTGTGGGAAGCGGGATAGGATGGAAGATAGGGCAGTGGGAGATACATCTATCAACTGGAGATGGTATAAACCATTTTGAGCCTCACCCCTCCCAATCGTGCTCCAAGATATAAGGTCCTGCACATACATTCATTGGTAAAAAATACCAGGCAGCAGTTAAGGTCATGAGTTAATTTCTTGGCTGAAAAGAGATTAAATTGAAAAGAATGAATGCATAAAACATTCTTGAGAACAAGATTATGGTTGAGTTGGACAGGTCCTTTGTGAGTAACAACTGCATAGTTACCATTTGGAAAGCGGACTTGAAAATTAACTTTGTTGGGAAATGAGGTATAAAGTGAGGGACAACAGATCATGTGATCTGTTGCACCCGTGTCAATAATCCATGGAGTAATTTATGATGATGGCAGTTGAGAGTGAGACACAGAGAAACAAGAAGAAATACCAGACATATTGCTGACAGAAGTAGAGTTGGGTGGAGCAGGGGTCTGGTGTTGTGGAGCAACTTGCTGTGTAGTCTGAGATTGGAGCAAAGCAATGAGCTGATGATATTGCGCAGGAGTGAGAGCAGCCTGGGATTCCTCAGTGATTTTTTCTCGGTTGGAGAGACTAACTTGGTTTGCTGATGAGTTAGAACCTTTGTTTCAAGTGGCAAGTTTATGGCCCGGTGTATAGCCATGAAGTTTGTAACATTTGTCAATGGTGTGGCCAACGAGGTTGGAGTGAGTGCAAGTGGGTTTATCAAGATGAGGATTGGCCTTGAAACACTTTTCTAAAGAATGACCCGAGATTTTGCAAAAGGAACAAAATAATTTATCGCGCCTAGGAGGGCCAAAATGCTTGGTGGTGTCTCGGTGAAGAGGAAAGTGGGATTTAGTGGCCATGGCAAGTGTGTCATGAAGGGTAAGAGAGATGTTTGAAATCTGTTTGCGCTTCTCCTCTTGCTGAACGAGAGCATAAACTTTGCTTAAGGTTGGGGTGGGTTTGAGAAGGATAATCTGAGCTTTGATGTTTGTGAATGAATCATTAAGTCCCATAAGGAATTTCATCATCCAATCACGTTGTTGATTGTCAATGACAGGTTTCATGGCACCACACGTACAAGAAGGTATGGTTTCAAAATTAATGAGTTCATCAAATAAACTCTTTAATTTGGAAAAATAGAGACTCACAGAATCATCGCCCTGAATTAAAGAATGTATGGACTGTTTCAATTCATAAATCCGGGGGCCATTATTTTGGGCAAAACATTGTTCTAACTCAAGCCACAAGACATGAGCAGTATCAACATATACCACACTATTTTTGATTTCAAGAGACATGGAGTTTTGAAGCCAAGTCACAACCATATCATTACATTCAAGCCATGGTTCTAACAGAGCAAAGTTCGGGTCAGTGGGTTCAAGAATCATACCGTCGATGAAACCGAGTTTCCTCTTGATTCGGAGAGAGCGACGGATGGTGCGGGCCCAAGAATGGTAGTTGTCTGCGGTAAAAAGGTGAGTGGTGAGGAGGGTTCTTGGGCCATCGTTCTTGTTCAGGAAATAGGAGCTGGATGGATCTTTAGGGTTCATGGGTAGATGGGGGAAATGGATTTCGGAATCGGCACCGGGAGACTCAGTGTTCTCGGAGGATTCAGTGTTTTCGGAGGCCATGGATGGCTCTTGATACCATAACAGTTTTGAAGAAATGGAGAATCGAAGAGAAAGCTTCCATAGGAAGAATGGATTTCGATATATTCCGTGTGACTACAATGTAAAGTACCGTCTATATATATAGAACAAAAGGAGAAAAAATGAATAAAATCTAACTAATTGATACACGTAGGCTAAGACTTAAAAAACAGAATTACAACTTATTTTATTCTAGAAACATCTTGCCTTTGCTGACTGGAGGGCTCTGAGCTGGCTTGTATGGATGAACTGGAGTCCTGCCGTGTGTTCTCTAACAAGTATAGCTATTATAGCTAAAAGTATCCATTACACCTAAAAAAAGCCAGTTACCAAATTTGCCCTATATTTTGAAGTATAAACTCTAGTTGATTTTCTCCTGATCCCAAGGGTTTAATTATCATTTCGCGAAAATATAAGCAGCTTCTTCAGATCATAGTTGTTTGTGTCTGGCATCAATCTTTGATCTTAGCTTCCTAATCGAATATGGCAATTTACGAAAAAGAAGTTGCTCAAAAATATAAGCAGATCGGCAATATGGTTATCATGAGAATCTCCCTCGTTATTATTGCAGCGGTCTTCATTAGTGTTGCTACAGATGTAAGCAAGCCAAACTTTTAATTAAGATCAGGCTTTTTTGCCTCTGAAATCAAGATTCAACTGCCTTAACTTGCTGCATTATATTACAAGAAAAGAGCTTCTATAGCGGCAATTTTATATTTGACACAAAAGAAATCGTCACAACAAATCACTAACAGCAGCGATATTATTTTGCCGTTGAATTCCATGACAAAGATTATTTTTTCAGTGATTTTTGAGGTATGGCGACGAACAATTTTTGCCGGTAATAATATCATTGAGCTGTATATTTTTAGACTGTCGGGATGAAGATTGTTGTTGAGAAATAAAGTCGCCTTAAATAAGCAATTACAGTAAATTTATTTGCCGAAAATATTATCATCAGAATGTATTGTGACGCTTTTAATTCAATTACGATGATGTTAGTTGATGCAAAAACATATATGTTTGTTCTCTATTATTTGCGACAATATAAGTTGAATAAAATATTATTATGATATATTATTTTAATAATAAAATATTATTAGAATATATTATTTTAATATTATTTTTATTTTGAGATTTGAAAAAATTGAATTATTTATTTTATTTTATGTGAAAATTTGAAAAAATTATAATAAGTAGATGAATTGAGATGAGCTAAAATAATTTTAGCATCAACCCTTACTTAATTCCCTTTTCCTTCATCGATCTTAACTTGAAAACCAATTTCTGAGATTTGATCTCTCCATCTTCCCCCATTGGTTTTCCTCTTAGGGGCGGGCTACTCTACCGCTTAAATAGCAACGTTTCATTTCACCGACCGTTATTTTTTTTTCATATTCATATTTTTTAATATTTTTAAAAAATAAAAAAATATCTATTAATATTCTTAAAATTATTTTCTTAATTATTAAAAAAAATATTAAGTACAAAAAAAAATCATCGAGCAGTATGGTACTTGAGCGGTATACATTGGGTGGCACACTAGCTTTTCTCTTTCCTCTTATGGCGGTGGAGTAGCTAAGATCTCCTTTGCAGTCTAGTTCTGTTTCGCCCTCCAGAATATGATCCAAACCAAGTAAGCCTTTCGGTTAGAACTTTTTGTATTATTGCTGGATCTGGTTGAATCGGCGTATCTCGGTGTACTTGATTCGGTGGTTTTTATGCTGAGTGATTTGAATTTGACGATGCGATGTGGCTTTGTTTGTGGTTAGTTGATTATTTTGTCTTGTTTGGGAGAGGGTGATTTTGAGAAGTTTAATAAAGCTTTTTCGCATTTGCATTGGTCTCTAGCCGAATCTGCGAGTTCCACTTTAATAAGGGCTATAGAGAAAGTGTCAGAATTCGTCCTTTGGTGGCTTGGTTTTATGAGGTGCGAGGGTTAGGGTTGTTTCACAGTCAGAGCGAAAGCGGTGAGTACTATCTATTTTTCATTTGCTTCCAAATGATAATTGGGGCCAATGGGATTTTAAAAAATAATTCTGGAATCAGTGTTTCTCTTATTAGCTTTTACGATTATAATGAAGAAAAGGTACTAATATCTTTCTAAAAAGGTACTAATATCTTTCTATGCACATGATTGCTATTCTCTTCTTGGGATGTCAAGAAATGCTAGTAATTCTAAAATTAAAAGGGGTACATACACTTTTCAACCCGCGCATGCGGGCCATTCGCTGCTCCGTTTGGCGCCGTTTTGGTGGTCTTGAAGATCAGTGGCTAGGCAATGCCATGGAGGGGCGCGTGTTGGTCGGTGGTTGCGGGATTCTTCCAGATCTGCGATTCTACCTTATTTGGCCTAAAAAATAAAAAACACAAAAAACAAACTAGAGGAGGGGGGGAGGGGGAGGGTGGCGGGGAGAGAGGGGGGAGGGAGCCAAAGCTTCCACCCCCTCTAGCCGAGAACTATGGTGGGAGTTTAAAGAGAATGGAGAGGTTTAAATCCTAGAGAGAGAGGGAGGTGATTGCATGCCACAATATCCTTCGTATATAAGATGGAGTGACTTACTGAATGAGAGTTTGTGATGATATTATGAGTATATATATGATGATGAAGATTTTTTTACTTTTTTTTATTGATCAGTACAAAATTTAAGATGACCTGTGGTGGATCACATTGTATGTGTAAGCAGATAGAGAGGGCTCATGATTGAAAGATGACTCATTCCTTTGAAACCTTTAACAGCTAAGCTGGTTGAGAAGTTTACGAGAGCTTTATCAGTGTTATTATTTTTGAACAATGTACATGGGATTCTGTATGAGATAGTTGGATAATCAGTGTCCGATACACATATTAAGCCAGACATATGTGTTTATTTGACATGTTCGAAAATGGATTCAACAATAATTACCTGAGTTCAGGATGAAAATATTTGACCTTCCATTTGGGAATAATCTTTAATGGTATGATTGCCAATTATATTCATTTCAAATTAACTTTAAGCCTTGTTTGTTTTAAAAAATGAGATAAAATGAGCTAAGATTAAAGTTGAAAGTTGAATAAAATATTATTAAAGTATATTATTTTAATATTATTTTTGTATTGAGATTTGAAAAAATTAAATTATTTATTTTATTTTATATGAAAATTTAAAAAAATTGTAATGATTAATGTCGTAACTCCATCAGATATTCGATTGTATTTGAATGCCCAACATGGTGCCTTGAATCTCCTGGTATGATCAGCTGTAGAACAAGCTGAGGGATTATAACACTATTACTCCTGGTTCAGGAGTTTTGTCATGATGATGAACATTGACATTTTCAATGGGCTCTTTTGAGTAGAATTTTCAATGAAAAAGGTCGAATAAAAATAGCTCTGACATTGGAACTGGGAGACACAAATCTTTGTCTTGTGATTAAGGGCTGTTGGATGTCTATACAGTAAAATTGTACAATTTCTTGATGTTGAGCAATGTCACTCTTCATCTTAAGCCTTGTCATTCACAACCACACATGTTGCATGTGTCCCATTTCAAGTGTATTTTTTTTTTTTTTTCCTGTCAATCACTTAAATGACACCCATTTGAAATGTGTCAAGCTACCAAGTGTGATTTGTGGAAGATGGTAGGCTGGTTATTGTCTTACACTTTCTTTCTTTCTTTTTCAGTATAGTCTGGAAGATGGTAGGGCGGTTATGTCACTTCACTTATTTCAGGTTCTCTGCAACATTCAAGTCTTTGCCAATGCTATGCCTTTTCTATTTGCTCTGCACTTCGAAGACTTCTTCCCATGTTGTTAAGATTCTTATCAAATAAAAGCTTTGAAGCTTGAGATACTCTCTTGCATGGCTAAAGTCTTTGCCATTTCATTTATTTTTAAAGAATTTCAATTTAATTTCCCTCTTTTTTCAATTGTGGCTTTTCAGTAGCATTTAATAGACAAGTGGCCTGCTTTTGGAGGAAAATTTGTTAATGTTGGGCATCTGAAGGGTATAATATGAATGTTTCATGTATTTTTCATTTATCCTGTTTAATGTTTTAAAAAAAAAAAAAAATTTTTCTAAGGGGTCATTTTCGACAATTTGTAACCGGCGAAAATATATTCTATAACCATTACACTATTCCCGATGATACAAAATCGCCGCAAATACTTATTGGCGCCAAACAAGCTTGAGGCAAAATCTTATCTGCGGCGACACTAATTTGCTGAAAAAGTCATCATGATGAACTTAGCCATAGTTCAACAAGCTATATGTGGTGAATTTATGAGCGTTTTCTGGTGATACATGTTATTTCCAACGATTTGTCGATGGAAAAAACGATGAAAAAATAGTTAATAGTGACAATTTTGGATACCTCTTTGGACCAATTCTATCATTAGAAATACCCATTTTTCTTATTACTCCCACGGTAACATGGGGGCAGAGTAGTACGATTGTACGAGCCCGAATATTCTTTTTCATTTGATGATTTTATACATAAATATTTTGTATGATATCTTTTTCTATTTTAATTAGATCATTATATATGTAAAAGTTCAAATTATGAAATCTTGTAAAAGACGTCAAAACCATTTTTGAAAAACAAAATAATCAATTTTATTTTTTCTATATTTTCTTAAAATTTAAAATTATGGTCTTTAGAGCATTCTTAATGAATTATTTAAAGTTAAAGGACAATTTTGATAAATGTAAGATGCATTTAACTTTTATTTATTTCATTCACATAAGTCTCTACATTAGAATAGTTATTTTTTTGTTGTATAACAATAACATTATTAGAGCTAATAAGCTTAGCTGGCAAAAGTTATATTTTTGTCCCTTAGTAATGTTAATTTAGTTAGCTTATAACTATTTTTGACATGTATATAAGTCAGTTTCTCATTGTAATTCAGTACGGTATTTTTCCCATTGTGAAATAAGATCCTTACGAGTAAGAGAAAACCTATCTTTCTATTCTTAGAGTTTCTACATGGTATCAGAAGAAAACCTATCTTTCGCTCGTCTTCGCACTCTGCTCTCTTCTTAATTTTCCAGTATGTCAAGTTCATCTTCCTCTTCGTCAAGTACTGTTGATAGTCAGTTTACGATTACTCTGGCTGATGTTTCCAGCACTGCCATCGTTTCTCCAAAATTTAACGGCAAGAATTATTATTCTTGGAGTCGTGCTATGGTTATGGCAATTGGTTCTCGGAACAAGATTGGATTCATTGACGGTAGTCTTCGTCCTCCGAAATCAGATGATCGTGACTACAATGCTTGGTTTCGCTGCAATCTCATGGTTTCTTCAGAAATTTTTGCCTCAGTGACTCCAGAAATTGCACAGGTAATTCTGTACATTGAAACTGCTGAGAAAATATGGAATTTGTTGAAACATCGATTTCAACAGAGTAATGAAGCTCGAATTTTTGAAATACAACAAGCTCTTAACAACATCACTCAGGATCAATCATCCGTGAGTGATTATTTTACTCGCCTTGAATCTTTATGGAATGAATGGCATCAATTTTCGCCTATTCCTGTTTGTACATGTGGAAAGTGTGTTGCCTGCACTTGTAAAGTTCTTGATTCCATCGCTGCTCGTGAAGAGAAAAACCTAACAATGCTTTTTCTCATGGGATTGAATGAGAATTATCTCACTACCAGAGGTAACATTCTCCTTATGAAACCATTCCCTTCGTTGGATGAAATTTATGCCTTAATCATTCAAGAAGAGAGACAACGTGGATTTTCTCGGACTTCTTCTCTGAATCAAGATAATATTGCAATGTCAGCATCTAAAATTCACACGTCTTCTGAATCAATTATTGCCGCTGTACCACGGAAGCATTTTAATTCTACTGGTCTGAGAGAACCTCCTCATTGCACATATTGTAATCGTAAAGGTCACATTCGAGACAAGTGTTTTGAACTCCATGGTTATCCCCCAGGCTAGCTGGCTAAGAAGAAGAATCCTAGTGATTCTAAATCTGGTTCTCACCGATACTCTGCTAATCAAGTGTCTACTTCCCTAGAGGCAAATACAGTCTCTAATTCTGGTCAAGTTTTTTCTCAAGAGCAAATTCAACAGCTTCTGAATGTTCTCCAACTTCAAATTAAATCAGATTCACCTCTCAGCATCTCTCCACAAACTGATTCTTCACAACCTACCAGTTATGCTAACATGGCAGGTATTTCCCCTCATTTTTGTTCTATTAGTTCTGCTGCAATACATTGTCTCAGTTCCCTTTCCTCACAAAATTGGATTGTTGATAGTGGAGCTACAGACCATATGGTCTGTTCTCTATCTCTTTTTACTTCACCTCCTACACCTGTTAATGCCACTGTTAGCCTACCAAATGGTCAATCTGCATCCGTGTCTCATATAGGTTCAGTTATGCTTTCGGCAAGATTAACTTTACATGATGTTCTATATGTTCCCTCATTCACTTTCAATTTAATTTCTGTACATAAACTTACTTCAACTTCACATCTTGCCATGATATTTTTGAATGACAAATGCTTAATTCAGGACCTGCTTGCCTGGAAAACGATTGGAGTGGCTGATCAAAAGAATGGATTATATTTGCTAAACTCCAGTTCATTTCTACATTCTGTTTCACACTTTTTACCTTCTTTGTCTTTCAATTCTGCTTTGTCTTCAATTTCTGCAAATAAACTTGCCTTGTGGCATAGTAGATTAGGACATATGTCTTTTTCCCGGATGCATTTGTTATATGATGCAATTCCTGATGTAAATTTTCATCATAATAATGATCAATGCCAAATCTGTCCATTAGCTAAACAGCATAGACCTTCTTTTCCTATTAGTTCAATTAAATCCACTGTTCCTTTTGAGCTTATCCATTGCGATCTTTGGGGACCATTTGCTATTCCTACTAATAATGGCCATCACTATTTTTTAACAATAGTTGATGATTTCATTCGTTGCACTTGGATTTATTTGTTAAAATTCAAGTCTCAAAATGGTAGCACTATTGAGTTTTTCTTGACTATGGTTGAAACACAATTTGCATCCAAAGTCAAAACTCTTCGTTCTGATAATGGAACAGAATTCAATTTGTCCACTCTCTTGTCTTCCAAAGGCATTATACATCAACATAGCTGTCCATATACTCCACAACAAAATGGGGTCACTGAAAGGAAACACCAGCACTTATTAAAGGTTGCTAGGGCCCTCAAATTTCAATCCAACATTCCACTATCTTATTGGGGTGATTGTATCATGACAGCTACCTACTTAATTAATCGATCTCCTTCTCCTTTGTTAAACAATAAGTCTCCTTATGAGCTTTTGTTTTCAACCAAACCTTCTTATTCTCATTTGAAGGTATTCAGGTGCTTATGTTTTGCTACTAATGTCTCTCATCATAAAGCCAAATTTGATTCTCGAGCTAAGAAATGTGTATTTCTTGGTTATCCATATGGTACCAAGGGTTATAAACTCTTAGATCTTGATACTAAATCCATTTTTGTTTTTCGTGATGTTATTTTTCATGAGAATTCATTTCCTTTCCAAAATCCAAATCATACTCGTGATCCTCAATCTGATATTGTCCTTCCTTTCTGTGTTAATGACAATAATTCCTCTCTATTAGTTGATATTCCTTCTTCTAATGATATTAGTCCAGAACATCATGATTTGGTTGATGTCTTTCCTAGGAGATCTTCTCTGATTAGACAACCACCATCTTATTTGCAAAAGTATCATTGCAAAATGGTTTAAACTTTTGATCAATCTTTACTCCCTTCGAGTTCCACACAGCAGACTTCTAATAAAGCTTTTGACCTTTCAAGGTATCTTTCCTATACTAGACTCTCTCCTGCACATAAAGCTTTTAGCCTTTCTATTTCTATTCATCTCAAACCCCAAACCTATAAACAAGCTGCCAAAGATCCTAAATGGCAGGAAGCTATGAATGCCGAAATATCAGCTCTTGAAAATAACAAAACCTGGATAGTTACTGACTTGGCTCTTGGTAAGAAAGCAATTGGTTGCAAGTGGGTATATAGGGTGAAATATAAGGCTGATGGTAGTGTTGAAAGATATAAAGCACGCCTTGTGGCGAAAGGTTTCACACAAAAGGAGGGAATTGACTATGCTGAAACATTCTCTCCTGTGGCCAAGATGACAACAGTTCGCTGTTTTTTGGCCTTGGCTGCAAGTCAAAACTGGTTTTTAGAACAACTTGATGTGAATAATGCCTTTTTGCATGGGGATTTAGATGAGGAAGTCTATATGGTGATACCACCAGGTTTTGCACAAGAGGGGGAGCATAAAGTATGCAAATTAATGAAATCTTTATATGGATTGAAGCAGGCCAGCCGCCAATGGTTTCAGAAATTGACTACTGCTCTATTATCTTTGGGTTATGAACAATCTAAAGCTGATTATAGCTTGTTCACAAAGGTACAAGGTTCCTCTTTTGTAGCACTTCTGATTTATGTTGATGATGTCATAATTGCTTCCAATGACATGTCATGTGTTACTCAAGTGAAGTCTTATCTTCATGATAAATTCAAGATCAAAGATTTGGGTCAGCTTAAGTATTTCTTGGGTTTAGAAATAGCTCGAAGTACTGCTGGAATTTCTGTTTCTCAACGTAAATATGCTCTTGAAGTTTTGGAAGACAGTGGTTACCTTGGTTGCAAACCTGCTCTATTTCCTATGGATTCCAAACTTAAATTGACAAAATCAGATGTCAATCTTTTAGAAGATCCATCTCAGTATCGGAGGCTCATTGGTCGATTATTGTATCTTACAATAACCCGGCCAGATTTGTCATATTCAGTTCATTCTCTAGCACAATTTATGGACAAGCCTTGCAAATCACATTTAGATGCTGCCTATCGAGTCCTTAGATATGTCAAAGGGACTCCTGCTCAAGGGTTATATTTTCCTGCTTCATCTTCTACACAAATCAGAGGTTTTTCTGACTCTGATTGGGCTGCATGTATTGATAGCAGAAGATCTATTACGGGGTTTTGTCTTTTTCTTGGTGACTCATTGGTTTCTTGGGCATCTAAGAAACAAACTACAGTGTCCAGAAGTTCAGCTGAAGCAGAGTATCGTGCCTTAGCATCAACCAGTTGTGAAGTAATTTGGATATTACAAATTCTTCATGACTTACACATTCCTCATCTCTCACCTGCAGCTTTATATTGTGATAGTAAATCTGCTTTATCCTTAGCATCCAATCCAATTCATCATGCTCGCACAAAGCATGTTGAAATTGATTGTCACTTCATCCGGGAACAACAAGCAAAAGGTGTTCTCAAAACTTTCTATGTCACTTCAGCTCATCAATTGGCTGACATCTTCACCAAGGCTCTTGGCAACATTCAGTTTCATTTTCTCTTATCCAAGATGGGCATTCATAATCTTCATGCTCCATCTTGAGGGGGAGTATTAGAGCTAATAAGCTTAGCTGGCAAAAGTTACATTTTTGTCCCTTAGTAATGTTAATTTAGTTAGCTTATAACTATTTTTGACATGTATATAAGTCAGTTTCTCATTGTAATTCAGTACGGTATTTTTTCCATTGTGAAATGAGATTCTTACGAGTAAGAGAAAACCTATCTTTCTATTCTTAGAGTTTCTACAAACATAATATAAGATAAATTTGACTTTAGCTATTCACATCAAATCTCCACATTAGATTTTTCATTTATTCATTATATAGTAATAAGTAATTAATAATTAAAAATATATTTAATTTTTTTAATTATTAATTTATGTTATTTTATCATATTTTACTATTTTATTTATAAGTAATCATATTCTAATTAAATTATTAATGATGAGTAATATGAAGTAATAAAATAAACATTTGCTCTTTAAATAGTAACAAGCAAATTTAGTTTTACTTTTGCATATACTATAACTCAAAGCCAATAAGCCAATAAATTTGAGTTTCTATAATCCATTACAAGCAGTTTTTCATCTCTAATAGCTAAATGAGACTTTATTTTAACATTTGGATAATCCATTGAGGATACTCTTAATACATAGTATTTATAGTTAATTTTTAACCCCTCAACCGCTCTGCTCCTTCACGATGGTCAGTCACTTTCATGTGATATCTCACTTGTGAAATTTCTTGTGCATGGGTTTGCAAAACAGGTACATGCTTTTTATTTTTTATTTTTAATATATTTGGAAGATGAGGGTTTTGAACTCAATATCTCCATTTTGAAGGTTATGAGTTATGTCAATCAGGCCACAGAACTTTGACACCAAGCTGCATATTTAGATGTTAATTCGCAATCTACTTGTCTCTCTTTTTCTCTCTCACTCACATTGACAAATCCATTTTAACGAGAGAGATAATCTTCTTGCAATGCTAGGATAACAAGTATTCAAACAATGATCAATTCAACAATCTCTACTAATAAATTATTTAATTGCAATTATTGTTTTAAAGAGAATCTCTATCCATATATATAACCAATTGAAATAGAAATCTCTATGCGTCAAGAGTAGTACCGAAACCTAACCATGCTTGCTCAATATATAGCTGCGATCGACTATAAAATAAGAAGTATTGCTAAAAACTCATTGCTTCTTCAATTTCATCCGCTTGGCATATATATATATATATATATAATAGAGAGAGAGAGAGAGAGAGAGAGAGAGAGAGAGAGAGGTCTAACACACATATCTAAACAAGTGAAGGTGACAATAGTTTTGATATATATAGGAGTATGCATTAATCGACAATAATTTTGATATTATATATATATATAGGAGTATGCATTAATCTTATGTTTTAAAAATTGGGCAAATTAAGAAATATCATAGGAGGTTGTGGTTCAACTGCTTTAAGAGACATTTAGGCTCGGTTTGAATGATGAGTTGAATTGAGTTGAAAGTTAAATAAAATATTATTAGAATATTATTTTTTAATATTATTATTATTTCAAAATTTAAAAAAATTAAATTATTTATTATATTTTATATTAAAAATTAATAAAATTATAATAATTAAATAAGATAAATTGAATTGAATTAAATTTAGTCTATACCCAAACACTGCCTTAACCGCCGAACTCAAATAGATCCAAAGTTGCCATAGCAAAATATATAATAAGAAAATATTAAATATACAAAAAAATAAATTTTATAAATAATAATATAAATAAAGCAAGTCTATATAACACTAATCTCTATATATAATATATAATACGAATCACGCGTTTCGCAATTAATTCCTCGAGAGTCGAGTCCTTTTCTCAATCTATTGCTTCCTTTGTTTTAAGCCACAGGTAAGCTACCTGCCTTCCCAAAACCAGAGCACGCGTTTCCAAATATAATGCACACACACTAGTATCCATCCCCATTCCCAACACTCGATAATCTACTTTTATTGGTCTATATACGCTTCCTAGAATCATTGCTTGTCTAAATCTGGACGTGTCAAAATGCTATTGCTCTCCAACGATTGACCAATCACACCTGATCAGTGCCTTGGCACACCATGCGCAAGTAAAATATCTTTTGGTGATCTTGACACTCAATTCCACCAAACGCGTACGCCCAACCGCGTGGACCTTTGCATTCAATTACATACCTAAATTCATATATAAATAACCCACCGATCGCATACTATGAATATTTATCTTTCTCCGTCTCCCTGCCTCTGTTATTTGTATTGGCGTCGAGAAACTCGAGCAGGTCTTCCACTCTGTAGTCTGTACGCATTCCATGGACGAGGTCAAAAACATCTTCAACAAGTTCGACAAGAACGGTGACGGTAAGATATCGTGCGATGAGCTCAAAGACATTCTCCATGCTCTCGGGTCGAGAACCTCGTCCGTCGACGAGGTCAAGCGCATAATGTCCGAGATCGACAAGGACGGCGACGGCTTCATCGACCTCGACGAGTTTGTGGAGTTCCACTTCGGCGGATCGTCGTCGGGCTCCACACAGGACTCTACCGGAGAGCTCCGCGACGCGTTCGAATTGTACGACCTCGACAAGGATGGGCTAATCTCAGCCAGCGAGCTCCACTCGGTGCTGAAGCGTCTTGGCGAGAAGTGCACGATGGTAGACTGTTGCAATATGATCAAGGCCGTCGATAGCGACGGCGATGCCCACGTGAACTTCGAGGAATTCAAGAAAATGATGAAACGTGCTTAGATCGATCGTCTCTGAAGCGAAGGGAGATTATATGTATTCATCATAAAAAATATTCTAAAAATATTTAGCCATATATTGGAGATATGCTAGATTAACGTAGTTTAGTTTGCACTTGTGGCATTTTCCCGTTTTCCGACACTATTCTAGATAGCTGCTTGATCAGTGACGTTGTGAAAGCAGCGAAAATAGGAATGGAACGTCCTAGCTAGCTAAGAGTAGGTTTGCTTGGATATGAATGTTATGCATGGCTGTTTCCTTTTTAGTGTTAATTCCGTTCTTATGTTTTTTTCTCTTCTTGCTTCTATGGCATCCTCTGGAACACTTTCTGAAAACTTTCTACGGTGAATCCTTGTGATGATTCTTCAATCCAGTACTATCAAAACCGTAAAAAATAGTCCTTTCGATCACTAAATTTTAGTTACAAAAGTTCATTTCTCTAATAGTGTATCTTCATCCTTCTGACAATACAGCAGCACTTCTTGTAACTGAAATCTTTACAGGTAAGAATTATATTGTATGGAAGCGATTGATTTCAATTGCACTCACCATCAAGAATAAAATCTCCTTCATTGATGGAACTCTATTTCAACCTAGAATTGATGCTAATCCTAGGCTTCGAATTGCTTGGCTAAGAGCCAACAATATGGTGATATCATGGTTAATGAACTCAATCTCCAAACTTTATTTTACAACTTATTGGGATATTTTGGAGTAACTTAAGACAAGATATCTTAAAAGTGGTTGGCTGAGAGTTTTTTTTTCTAAAAAAAATCCCTCAATTCTATTTTTCAAAGTTCTAAAACTATTACGGAGTATTTCAATGAGTTTAAAGCCTTATGAGATGAATATATCATCTGTAGACCTATTCTAAGTTGTAAATGTGAAAATCTTGGTAGGTGTACGTGCAATATTCTCAACAATCTTACGTATTAACTACAGTCTGATTTTGTAATCAAATTCTTGGTTGGATAGTATGATCCATACTCGACTATCAAGAGTCAATTACTCATTCAATCCCTTGTACCATCAATGACCAAAGTATTTTCTTTGCTATTACAGAAGAAAGTCAAAGATCTCTGTCTAACAGTGTTGGAATACTAATTCAATCCCCTCTACCATCAATGATCAAAGTATTTTCTTTGCTATTACAAGAAGAAAGTCAAAGATCTCTGTCTAAAAATTTTGGAGTTCCCCTGGATTCTCATGCCATGGTTACTGCTTAACCACAAAGACAATCATGTACTGGTGCTAGAAATATGAAGTAGAAAGGAAAAATAGATTTGGTCTATTCTCATTGTGGCTAATATGGCCATCTTGTAGACAAATGCTTTCAACTTATTGGATACCCTCATGGATGGAAAGGTCCTCAAGGGAAAAGATCTATCAATGTGAAATCTGGAAATCCATCATATGCATAACCCATTGCAAACAATGCATCCTCATTGGGAAAAATTCAACTATTCCCAATATGTTATTTTCTTGTGCAAATAAAAAATCTACTTACCCTAGCAAATAGCCTATCCAACTCAAATCTTAATACTGATTCCACAGCTAATGTTGCCTCCACTTCAGGTATATCTTCTTCTTGTCATATTGTTTCTTCTTCAAAGAATTCATACACTTGGATTCTTGACACAGGAGCAACAAATCATATGATCCATTCTCCCCATCTTTTTATTCCATAAGTGTACTCAGCAACCCTTCTAAAGTCTATCTACCAAATGGGCAATCTGTTCTTATCGTTTTTTTTGGAAATGTCACATTTTCTTCTAACATAACCCTACAAAATGCACTGTTTGTTTCTTCTTTCAATATCAATTTGATTTCTGCTTTAAGATTGACTAAAGATAATTCTATTGGATTGTTCTTTATTCAATCCAAATGCATTTTGCAGGACTTGAGCAAATGGAGGATGATTGGGCTTGCTGAACTCAAATCTGGTTTATACCACTTATCTTTTTCTGCTTCAAATAAGAATGCAATGTTTGATACGATTGGTTCTTCTTCTAATGCCTTAGTTCAATCATGTAATAGCAATCCTCACATATGGCATCTTAGATTAGGACATGTTCCATCTATAAGATTACAGATAATTAGTAATCTTGATCCTTTTGTAAAAGTTTCTCCAAATCATGTATGTGAAATCTGCCCACTAGCTAGACAAAAGAAGCTTCCTCATCTTGTATCAAATAGTCAATTAAATAAAAAATTTCAATTAATTCATATTGACATTTGGGGTCCCTTTTTTACAATTTCTTATTCTGGATATAGCTATTTTCTTGCAATCATAGATGATCATACTTGTTTTACTTGGCTATATCTCATGAAAACAAAATATGATACAAGATCTATACTTACCAGTTTCATCAAATATGTTCAAACTCAATTCAACACAAATATTCACACTCTTCGAACAAATAATGGTTAGGAGTTTTACATGCCTCTTTTCTATCAAGAGCATGGAATAATATATCAATTATCGTGTGTTAAATCTCCACTACAGAATGACAAGATTGAAAGAAAGCATTAACACCTACTAAACGTTGCTAGAGCCCTTTTATTTCAAAGCAATTTACCTTTATCCTACTAGACAGATTGTGTTCTAACAATTACCCATCTTATTAATCATACTCCTTCAATCTTAAATAATCAATCACCATACTATCCTTCAATCTTAAATAATCAATCACCATACTATCTCTTATTCCACAAACAACCAAGTTATAAATACCTCAAAGTATTTGGATGTTTGTGTTTTGCAAGCAGACTTAAAAATAATCGAGGTAAGTTTTCACCTAAAGCTTCCAAATGCATCTTCTTGGTTATCCACCAAATGTCAAAGGATACAAAGTACTTGATATACTTACTCTCAAAACCTTCATATCCAGAAATGTCATATTTCATGAATCCATTTTTCTATCTATCCCTAATTCTATTCATATACCATTTGTCTTTCCTAATTTTCCTCAAACATGACTGCCCTACTATAGAAAATTTTCCTTCAACTTCTACAGAAAATTCTACTTCAACTTATAAAGAAAATTCTACTTCATTACAATCTTCAAATATTACAAATCCATTACCTACAAATCTGAGAAGAACTAAAAAAATTAGACATTCTCCTCAATATTTGTAGAACTATTATTGTGGTACTTTGACTAAAAGAATTTCAACAGCTCATGGACCTCCTGGCTATCCTTCTTCAGGTAAACCTTACTCAATTCTACCTTTCATTTTTTATTCTAAACTTTCCCATAATCACAAAGCCTTTGTTCATATTGTCTCCTCTATATCTGAACCTAGAACTTTTAAACAAGCCATCTCACAATCTCAATGGCAACAAGCTATGGCAGATGAGAATCTCAATGGCAACAAGCTATGGCAGATGAGATTAAAGCCCTTGAAACTAATAAAACTTGGGAACTTGCAATTTTGCCTCATAACAAAACAGTAATAGGTTGCAAATGGATCTATCGCATAAAATTTAAGGCTAATGGCACATTGGATAGATATAAAGCAAAATTGGTAGCAAAGGGCTACACTTAACAAGAGGGACTTGATTTTTTTGACACTTTTTCACCTGTTGCTAAAATGATAACAATGAGAACTTTACTAGCTATAGCCGCATCAAACAATTGGTATTTACATCAACTTGATGTAAATAATACTTTTTTGCATGGAGACTTAAATGAATAAGTATATATGCTGCTAACACCTGATTTCTCTACACCTAATGACCCTAGAGTATGCAAACTCAAAAAGAGTTTATATGGCCTCAAACATGCCTCAAGACAATGGTTTTCAAAACTGTCCACTTCATTACTTCAGTTTGGTTTCACTCAAGGAAAGTCAGATTCATCTCTTTTTATCAAGAAAACTGAAAATAGTTTCACTGCTCTATTGATATATGTTGATGATGTTATTGTTGCTTCCAACAACTTAGAGCTTATATATGTTGTGAAGGATTTTTTGCACATATCTTTTACAATAAAAAACTTGGGTGAATTGAAGTATTTTTTGGGGATTGAGGTAGCTAGGTCAGCTAAAGGCATTACTTTATGTCAAAGAAAATATGCCCTCGATATTCTACAAGATACTGGTTTTTCTGGATGTAAACTAGCTGCTTTCCCTATGGAATCGACCTTAAAGCTGACTACAAATAACTCATCGGATCCTTTACCTGATCCAGTATCTTATAGAAGACTAGTGGGTCGATTGTTGTATCTAACAATTACTAGGCCTATTTTTGCTTATTCAGTACAGGCATTGAGTCAATTTATGGCTAATCCTATCACCTTCCATATCAAGGCAGCTGAGAGAGTCCTCAGATACATCAAGGAAACACCAACTCAAGGAATTTTCTTATCTACTAAATCTCCATTACATCTAAAGGCTTACTTAGACAGTGATTGGTGCGGCTGCATTGATACAAGAAAAAGTGTCACTGGTTTTGCAATATTTTTAGGAGATTTTCTCATCTCTTAGAAATCAAAGAAGCAACCCACAATCAGTAGGTCTGCAGAGTCTGAGTATCGAGCATTGGCATCAACTACTTGTGAACTTCAATGGTTAAAATACCTACTATCTGATTTAAACATTGAGCTTACTCAAGCTGCACTGCTATATACAAACAGCAAACCTGCTTGTGAGATTGCATCAAACCGAGTACAACACGAGAGGACGAAGCATATCCAATTGGATTGTCATTTAGTTAAAGAGAAGCTGCATGAAGGTCTTATAAAGATCATTCAAATTCTTTCTAGATTCCAAATAGTAGATATATTAACCAAGCCTCTTGATTCTCTCAATTTTCATCACCTTATTCGCAAGATGAGATTGATTAATATACATTCTAATCTTGAGGGGGGTGTTGGAATATAGAAAATCATATAGAGAAATTAGAGTTAAAATCTCTAGAAGCCAAACATAGAGTTTCATCTGTAAATAAGCAGTTAAGTTAGTTAAGTCAGTTAGTGATATAATAGGGTAAATGCAATATGTATAAATAGAACTTTTATACAGTCTTTTATCTGAATGAAAGTAATGAGAATTATTCAAGTCTACATTCATATAGTCCTCTGTAGAAAGCGTTTACTGCAAAAGAAAAAAGAAAAAAAGAAAAAAATTTAATACTGTGAGGAGATGTTGGAATGTGAATGCCGTAATGAATAGGAGGTCGATTGTTCTTGTGGGATGGACGTGCGGATGATATTGAACGCTACAGCTTTGCATGCGCGGACCCAATTATAGCACAATTAATTAATTGTATAAATACATTATATAGATCCTTAAGTTTTTATTTTATTTTTTTATAAAAAGGTAGACTATAAACTGTCACACTTTCCTTTACACTTCAAGGAAACAGCTGCGATGAAGCACGACTAGTCTAGTACCCTATCACAATAACACCGCCCATTACAAGCACTCTAGCTACTAAGTGACCGTAGCTAGGAAATTAACATTTTTCCCTTTGTATTTCCTACCAAAATTGGTGATGACGGTACTAACATTAATTTAAATTCTAAATGTGATATTAGAAATTTTGAATTGAATTTGTAGTTTTCTTTGACGTCAATTGAAAATGTAGGGTAGAAGTCATATATTTTACTCGGTGGTGAAAGAATATTAGTTCCGGAGCCATGAGAATTTATTTCTCGTTTTTGAAAGTTGAACCTAGGCTTGAATTAATTAAGCACGTACTGTCGGCGCTGTTTCACTTGAGGCGATGGCCAGAGCGCGGTACTTGGACTCAACACTTCACATTCATCAGAACATCATAAATATCGCAAATACATGGGAATGACCGACATTGCTGGAGTATGAACACCACAACCATTTGGTCATGATCATCCATTATTTTGTATTGGGAAAATCCCACAGACCATTATCGAAAGATAAATCAGCCCCAGTGCAAATCGAGTCATCCTCGTAAAAAGTGGCCCCAACAAAGTGTGCTTCGGGCGGTAAAGTTTTGTTCGCCCAAATATTCAGCTCTTGATCATCAACCCCACTTATGGTACTACATGCGGCTCTTTGGATATCCCCTTCGTATTCATTTAAAAGATTTTTCTCCCAAATATTCGTCTCTTGATCATCAAATCCACTTATGCTCCACGCGGCTCTTTGGATATCACCTCCACAGTCATTTAAAGCATTTTTCTCCCAAAGATTCGGCTCTTTATCAGGCTCACTAGTTATAGTGCATGTGGTTCTTTGAACGTCACTAATTTCACAGTCATCTAACATGTTTTTCCACCAAAGATCTGGCTCTTCATCAAGCTCATTTATTGTACATGTAGTTCTTTCGTTGTCTTGGAAGTTATCTAACTGCGCTGTCCACCTTTGGCATGTATTCACCGTCGATGACGTCATTGTTGGCGAAATGTTTCTAATTACATCATCCTTTGGTCGAAAGCTGGTTTCTTTGATTGTAGTTTCCCACTTCACACGGTAAAATTTTTAGACAGGACCCGATCGTTGAGGTTTTATTACGCTCACTTCCTTCAGGTCAAGTATTGGCTTTTCTTTCATGTATTTGTGCACGTGTGTATTCCAATAGTTCTTCACATCATTAGATGTTCTTCCTGGAAGCCTTCCGGCAATCAACGACCATCTACACAAACAAATTAAGACTTCAAATATAAACAAAATATTCATATAGTACTTATGAGATAATGCCATGAATTAACTTCTTTTTCTTTTCTACAAAAGGAATATTGAAGTTGTATAAATTAGAAAAAAAAAAAAAAAAAAAAGAAGTGGAGATCGAGAGTGTGAAAGAAAAATCATGTATATATTAGCCTTAAAAAAAAGGAAATATTTAAAAGATAGTACTAATCAGTCCAACGTTTATGACTGGGCATACTGCTAGTACAAAAAAAACTTTATCTTTCGTATAGATATATTTATATATTTTTTGAAGTGTTATATATATTACCAAAAACTATAATAAAATAAAATGTCTATGAAATATAAGCTTTATGTTAAAAAATATGTAAAATATTTAATAATAAAAAATTTAAACTTTTTAGAAAATAACAGATAAAAATGGTTGGGGCCGGGGAAGGCACTTAGCTAGTTATTACTGTTATGTCTATATAAGTCCCTTACAAAACGTAAGTTATACTAACTTGATAATAACAATTTTCATTTTTCGCTCAACAAAAGATTAAATAAAAAATTCTACTCAAAATCAAATTGACTGACAAGTGTATAAAATCACTTTTGCAGGACTCACGTATAGACAATATTGTTGGGCTCTATGTTTGGAGTCTAATTGTTGTAATTCGGTTTGTTGACCCGAAATTTGATATGGATCCGTTATCATTTTTAATGGATTGTCAATGAGACTTGGGTCATGGAGTGGACGCTTCAGGTGATACATTCAAGCTAGAGCGATATAATTCCTTGCCAAACATATCCTTTTAGAGTAATTGGGTAAGAAGAATGAGGATTATGCTCTTTACAATGGCAATCAGAGTGTCAAATTGTTCACAAAGAATCTAGCATTCCATTCCAGGACTAAACATAGCTAGATTAGATATCATTTGATCGCATCTCTTTTTGGTGATGGACAATTGACACTTGAGAAGATTTGTGAAAATAATAACCTCCATTCAGATATATCAATTAAGGGTGTTACACTTGACAAATTGAAATTGTGCACAATTTTAATTGGTCTTCTAGCATGATGATATGAGCGAGGAACTATAGGGAAGGAGATTTCAATTTTGGAGACATGTGGCTAATAATTGTGGTTTTACTAGTTTTCAAGTAGGAAAATTGTTGAGCTTCTTTGAGTGGAGTTTGATTGTGTTTATGGCAACTTGGTTTGATGACACGATAAGGACCTATTGCAATTTTTGGTGGATTTTCAATGAGACTTGGACTCTTTATTTGACTTAGACCCTGGGAAAAGTTCTTTTTACCCATTTTTACTCTTAATCTATCTCGATCCACTAATTAAGGCATATTATATATTGTATTAAATTCTTGTACGGCAGTTGCACAATATTTTTTATTTTCATTCAAATAAAATTATCTACAACTCTGTGAACATGGACACATTGTCGAACTATATAAATCTTGTATCTATTGTGATTGATTTTAATTTTACTTACTAGTTTGTTCCTCTCAGCGTTCCTAACAAAGATATCATCATGATCATCCATTTTAAAAGCGAGAAGAATATAATGCAACATGAGCGGGACTGAAGCCGCTAGCTTGGGAGAAATTCCAGGACCCTAAACTTCCTGTGGACCACAATCACAATCACACAAGCATGCATTTTTTGAGTTATATTTGGATCAGTTTTCAATCTTTGACCAGCTGGAGTTATACTTATGTACGTACGTGCGTATGAGACACTTACCTGTTTCCTAAGAGACCATGGAGCCTGATTATTAGGTCCACTTCATCTATTGAGAAGTTCCCTCTCTTGATATTGGGTCGTAGATAGTTCAACCACCTCTGCCTACAGCTTTTTCGGCATCTATTTAAACCTGCAAAATTAGTACTTCTCCATTTTCTAGGATTACTGGTAGGATGAATATAGAAGAGACAACTTTTCTTAGCCATATTCCAGAGAAAAAGGCAAACTAAATAGTTGGGCTCTCTCTCTCTTGTAATACCTGCTCTGAGAGGAACTTGGTGCCAGTTTCCTTCTCCATGCTCGCCAATGCACTTCCTCAGACATCCATCTTCTTCTGCAGTCCATGCGCCTTTTCTCAAACCCAAATTAATGACCATGACGTAGCAGACTAGCAGTACTGCCTAACCGATCGATCGTCCATTTTTATAGGCGCTAAAAAGTATATGGCCCACACGTACAGTTGTTTTGTTTTGTTAATGAGTTTGTGATTACCACGTGTGGGCCGTATACTTACCTCGTACCCAATTCCCAACATGGTTCATGCCCTTAGGGCAATGCTAGGGATCCGTCGTACCGTTCAAGCATCCCGCTCATTTTTATTTTTATTTTAAATTTATTTTTACAGAAAAATTAAGAAAATTATGTTTAATTATATTATGAATTTTATTATCTTTTTAAAATATTTAAAAGTATTAAAAAAATGATATGAAAAAAACAGAAAAAAATACTTTTAAATATTTTTTTCAAATCATTTTTTTAACATTTTAATATTTTGAAAAAATGAATAAAATTCACAATATAATTAAACAACATTTTCTTAATCTTTCTGTAAAAAAATTTCACCAAAAAAAACAAAAGTTGAGTGGGACAAATGAATGGGATCCCCGTATCATTTCCCCATGCCCTTATTACATGTCGGGGGTGATTCTGGCATGTGCCGGGCAGAGTGGATTTTTTTCTGTAGGGGTGATATTGACATATGCGGGACCGGAGTCATCCCACCCCCACATATGCAGGAGGTGGTATTTCCATCCACGCACCCGCCTCCAAGAGGAAGGGGCAGGCCCCATCCTAGTATCAAGAGGTGGGAGCAAACATCCTATCCGCCCCATCCTTGGCCACTTCAAAGTTACTAATATGCTCTTATGTCTAAAAGTTATTTCTGAGTTAAATCCAAATTATTTTATAATTTAAATAATAAATTAAAAATATATATAACAATAATTAAAAAATTGATAACATAAAAATTATGTTATTAATTTTTAAATTTATTAAACTTGTTCATAAATATGTGAGACTTGTTTACAAGATTGTACATAGCATTAACCTCCTATGCCAATCTTTATATAGGACTCTAATATCATTCGAGAGTCTTATTTAAACAATATTAGACTCACTATTAGATATACCATCAACACTTCACATGATCCCCCACCCCCACCAATTACCTAGCTAAGGTGCTTTAATAAATTTGCCAACATCCAAACAAGAACTTACATTTGCAGCGTACATGACACCCTAGTTCTTGAATTTATAAAATTATTTCTGTTGGCTTAAAGGGTCAAGTCAATCCAACGACTTGATTGCAATTTCAAGTCTTCAATAAATTATACATATCTATATATAATATATTTATTTATTTAAATATTTATATAAATATATAAAATACACTTTTGTATATATAGTGGAGCGGAGGACGGGTGAAGCCTCGTTGCCCACCCTAACACGTAGGTCAATCTTGGGAAGGTTCTAGATACTATAAGGTACCATAACGGTGAATACCATTAAAATGTAGAGTTGTGCTACGCTATCGTCCCAAAATGACTGCTGTGCCGCCTAATATATTTGTCTTTTGTTTTTCAAATTTTTTAAATATAATTAAATATTTAAAAAAATAAAAAAACTAATATACTAAAATTTAATTTCTTAATTATTAAATAAAAAAATTAAAATACAGAGCGATAAACTGGTACTGTTCAGGCGTTTATATTAAATGTTTAGCCATGCATGACTTTATTATACGTACGGCACTGCAAAGTTGCTCGGCTCGTTTCGCTCCGACTTTAATCCTAGTTTTTTCCGTACCATACATTTATCACCGAAAATGTAAATTAAAAGTCTACTTGAAAAATAAAATTTGTTGTTGTATAAAATGATTTATATAAATCGAAAAAAAACAAGTCTCCTATAAATTTTGGTAAAAAAGTATAATTCACTTTAAAAAAAGTGTAAAATAAATTATTATTTTTAATAAGGTCCTTTTTTTATAATAAATTTATATAAAATTTATATATTTAAGACTTGTACCTAACATTACTATTTTACATTTTAAAACCATATATATATCTTTTATATATAAAAGAGCGAATGCTGAAATGAATAGTAAGCACAACATTTCTTCCAATTTTATCCTTCCTCTTTACAGTAATATCCAATTTCATCTACACAGTAATACTACATAGTAAATATGAACAGTAATATAATAATTCGATTCCTACACAGTAATACATAGTAACTATGCACAGTAATATAATAATTCGATGCCTACACAGCAATACACAGTAAAATGCACAGTAAAGATAATATAATAATTCGAATGAATAGTAAGATAATAATAAAAAATTTAAAATACACAGTAAATATAATAAAAAATAATATAAATCGTCGATATTTTCCGTTACAGTAATACACAGTAATACTACACAGTAAATATGCACAGTAATATAATAATTCGATTCCTACACAGTAATACACAGTAAAATGCACAGTAAAGATAATATAATAATTCGAATGAATAGTAAGATAATAATAAAAAATTTAAAATGCACAGTAAATATAATAAAAAATAATATAAATCGTCGATATTTTCCGTTACTACACAGTAACGATGCACAGTAAATATAATAAAAAATTATATAAATCGTCGAAAATTTTTCGTGATTAAACAGTAACGATGCACAGTAATATAATAATTCAATTCCTACACAGTAAAAATAATAAAAAATTCGAAATGCACAGTAAAGATAATTATTTCTTCTTCTTTCTTTCTTTTCTCTTCCCGTGCGTTTCTCTTTTCTCTCCCGTGCTTCTTTCTTCTTTTCTCTCTCTCCCCGTGCTCTCCCCTTCTCTTTTCTCCTTCCCGTCGCCCCTACTTCGGCCGGCCATTGCACCCCCGTCCGGTGGAGGTGTCGTACACCACCCACCCAGTTTTCTTCCCCTCTCACCGGTGAACATCCCCACCAAATTTCACCTCCATCCGAGCCACCGTTAGCCACCTACAGCCCATCTAAGCCGCACGGTTTTCAGCCGTTTCCAGCGCCGTCGCACCACCTCCGCCCACCATCTCTTCACAGCTTCTTCCCCTACAAACAGGTCTGAACACATCTACAAAGATATGAAGAGATCTGTTTTTGGTTGATTTTCTTGCGTTTATTTCAGATCTGTTTGTAAAAAATTTATTCAAGTTTTTTTTTTCCTTTCGTTTGATTTCTATTTTTCAGATCCACAGAACAAATTTCTTTTCTATCTGTGTTCATATGTTTTTTTTTTCTTTTTGATTCAAGTTTTTTCTCTTTCAGACTTTCATCTTCACTTTCTCTTTTTCAGATCTGCTTTTTCTCTTTTTCTATCTGTTTTTATTTTTCAGATCAACACGCAGGTGACCTTTGCTAAGCGGAGGAAAGCTGTACGAGTTTTGCTGCAATTCAAGGTATTCACCAGAACAACAAAACCACTTTTGCACCCTCTAAACCACAAAAGGCAAAGCAAAACCATCAAAACTGCTTCCTTCTATTTTTATTTCTCTATTTTCTAAGTCATCTTTATTTTATTTTCATCTCCGAGTTGATTTTTTGAAAGAGAAAAAAAGTGATTTTTTTGGGTGTTGAACATGTATTTTTGTTGTGTATTGACAGATCTATATCTATTCCTTTAGATCTATTAGTTTTCACTTTAAACGTAGAAGTTAATACAACCCTCATCTGCTACCAAAAATAAAATGGAGCACACAGAATATCTACCAGAATATAGAAACACAAATATGAATATTTCTGAAATATTATTTTATTATCTCGAAGAAAAAAATTACAGAAATTTGAGGCATTTCGCCTCATTCTTCAAACGATCTTGCTCCTCTAAAATTTGCGTAGCATCTCTGTCTAAAGGAGTAGGCAATCTAAAAGAAGAATTAAGCAAGGATTTTAATTTCCTATTCTCTTGCTTTATTGTTTCTATCTTCATGTGAGACTCCTGAAGAAGGCGCTGAAGGATAGAAATTTTCTCATTGAGTTTGTCCAAATCATAAGGTTTGGATTGTAGTCGCTGAGAAAATGCATAAATAGCTGATGAGTAATGGGTACCGAGATTTACAAGCTCGTAGATAGCTTCAACATCTGACTTATTAGCCAGATCATTATTGTATTGTACTATAGAACCTACAGCAGAAGCAGAAACAGCTGGTGAAAAAGGTGTTGAATACCTCACGTATTGGTTACGAGAAGATTGCTGGGCCATTGTAGAGTAAGAATGCAGAGAGAGATTGCAGAGTAAGAATGCAGACTAATTACAGAAAAGTAAAGAAGTTGGGATGCGAGTGAAGATGAGCTGAATATCTCTTTTATAGACAAAATTATGACTAAGCACCTCTATTGTTTCACAGCATCTCTCGTGAAGCGTCTCTTTACAAGAGACAAGAAGATGTAGCATCATAGCTCTGCGGCGCCTGACAGCTACAGAAAACTTGAAAAAAGATTTGCGGTGCTTTTTCATTTGCGGTGCAAATGAAAGGAAAAAATATTTGCTTCAACAAAATGAAAGGAAAAAAAAAACCCACTATGAAGACCTTCCCTCCTATACTCATCTTCTCTCTTCTTCATTTTGGCAGTTGTCTTATTTGGAGTAATTGCAGAAGAGGCAATGGGTTGTACAACAATTGATTTCATGAACCACACTGGCGAGGTAATGAAATTATTTAATACAACGACACAAGAATTTTATGATATGCATACTGTTCTTCAAAATTTACCTTTGAAGAGTTCCTGTAATATTTTGTTAATATGTTTTATATATATGTTTTATATATTGCTTTCTAGGATCTGTGTTTCAAAAACTTTTATCATAAACTTTTTTTTTGTGATTTATATATATTCATATAATTTATTAACTCAATTGATATGTTATTAGATTTGAATTCATGCGCAATTGCCTTTTACTCATTTGAGATTTTTCAAGATTCATTGTCCATGTCTCAGTGTAATAATATAGTAATAAATGATGACTATTAATTTCCAAAACTCACCACCTTTCTTTCTACCACGATTTTATAAAATTTACAGCTTATAACCAGTTCTACTGATCTATTTCACAACAAATTGCATCTTTGTGTAAAAAAAATTACAAAAATAGCAGTTGCTATAAAAATATATTTTTTAATTTCCTCCGAACTAGATTGAGAAACACAATAAATAATACAAATTAATCATATTAAATAAAAAATATGTGCCTTGCACATTGAAATCCACAACTAGTATATATATAAAGAGGTTACGATACTCTATCCCAAAATAGGCAAAACCAAACAGATATGGGTGGTTCATTGCTGAAGCTTCCCTGCTAACTCCCGCTAGTTTATTTTGTATTTATTATTATTATTATTTTACTTCTTTATTTAACACTTTTAAGTATTTTTTAAAAAAAATAACAATATTATTAAAAATTACTTACTTAAACATTAAATAAAAAAATACCCAACGATAGTTTCCAAGTAGTATTTTCCTTTCTATATCCTGCTGCAAGTTATCATTAGGCTAAAATCAATTTTTTCTTTTTTTCTAATTTTTTAATTCATAATTTTTTATCATCTAAAAATATTTTTATAAAATATAAAAATAAATATCAATATATTAATAATTACTTTTTTAATTATTAAGTAAAAAATATTAAAAAATAAATAAAATTGATAAGCGATCATTTAAAATGGTAAACTTGAGGCGGCGTATTAAAACAATTTCTAAGTTCTAACCACACATAGTACTTTCATTACAATAAAAAATAAAAGAAAAATATAGTTGTAAGTATAATTATGTATTAATCTATGTATTAATGTGATGTGATTGATCAAAAAATAAATTTTATTAAAAATAATATTAATTTAAATTTTAAATATAAATAAATTAATATTAATATATAAATTAGTACTCGAAACTCTGAAAACAAATCAAAGAAATTAAGACAGTATACAAGATTCGAATCTTGCATGCACGGTGGTGAATACAGTCTCTTTCCTGCTTTCAATGGCTCCAAAGTTCCAAACTATAAAAGCTAGCCAGCTGGCTGGTAACCAGCACCCAGGTTGTCAGATCAATCCCTTCATGACCATTCACCCACACGTACTTTTCGAATTTACTACTTAGAATGTTTATGAAGTTTTTTTTTTTTAATCATTTTATTTAAGTATTTTTTAATATTTTAATCATTAAAAAATTAAAAACTACATAAAATTTTGCTAATAGTCATTTTTTTCACTATTAAATAAAAATAAAATTAAATAAAAAATATTAAATTAGTAATATAAGAGTAGTAACTCTATCCTAATCCTTTCGAAAATATTTTGACTCTTAATAAAATGATGGGTTTAATAAAAAATTTTAATTTTTATTTATTTTTTTATTGAGTAATTAAAAAATATTTTTTAATGATATTATGATTTTTTAAATGTTAAAGAGAATTAAAAATTTATATGACAAAAAAAAAACAAGAAATGTATTGATAAGAAGAATCTCTCCAGATCCATCATCGATGGCTATATGGTGCTACCCTCTTTTGCCGCTCTATGCATACAGTCTCGCACCACATATATCCATGATCTCTTCCACTCTTAAATTCACTTCTCCTTTTTGTAAAATTTTAACAACTTAAATTTTAACATAATTTGAGATCTCAATTTAATTTTAACCTGCATTATTTGTTTTCTTTTTTTCAAGTTTTGCATGAGTTTAAGGATTATCTTCACATTTTGTGGAGGCTTTTGCACATTTTTAAAGCGCCAAGATCTAGGCTAGGAGTCTAAGATTTTTTGTTGGAAATTAAGTGAGAAGAATGGGCTGCCACCTTCTTTTAGTCTCTAGGCTCAGTTTGGATTGAGAGGGACGCATCTCAACTCATTTCATCTTATTTCATTTTATCATTATAATTTTTTATATAAAATTTAATAAACAGTTCAACTTTTTCAAATATCAATTAATTCAACTTTTAACTTTCATTTCAACTAATCTTATCTCAGCTCACCATTCAAACTAGATCTTAGTTGTTTCCCCCTTAGCTATATGTTGAAACTTGGTTGGATTATTTTGAAATTAATAAATCAATTAATTAATTAAATTCAGGATTAATAATCATTAGTTTATCAAAATGATCTTCAGATATTAGGTATTCATGGACTCATCCCTATAGCCACTAAGATCAGATCGAGCACCATGTAATAGCTGTATTAATCATCATGTAGTTTTAGTATTAGTATTAATTTATCATTAAAGTGACATATCTACAAGCCAATAATTAATATACACGCAAGGCTATGATAAGTACTGATTACTAACTCATATTATTAATTTCTGGGTTAATTTTTTCAAACGTTCACATATAATATGAGGAAAAAGCATGCCTGATGTAAATTGATTGATGTTAGTAGTTTTTAAATGTATATGTCTCCACTTGCAAGCAGGCCAGGTCAAATCATATTTGAGGGGCAGGTCGGGTATGCAGAACCAATCAATTTCCACATTGGCCCAACAGTACTACTGCTAATTGTCTAAAATAAAATAAAAATAATTAATAGATCGCGTATTTAATGTTTATGCATAGTTTATTATCTATATACAAATGTTTGATTTTATTATTTTAAGACATGAGAGTCGATCATATAATTAGTTATTGTACTAATTGATAGACAATACAGCCACATAATTATAAACAACGAGTGAAAAATGTAACAGCCCGCTAATTCTTATCTCTGTACCATTTTCTTCATTTTCTTTTCATGCATAGTAGACGGCAAAACAATCCGTTTTGGATTCTTTCCTGACAGCAATCACATCTCTCTCGTCTTTACCCTCATCTGGAATCACGCGTATAGATTATCTTTTCCGTAAATCACGTAATTTGTTCTTCACCGACAACTGTAAAATCATGAATAGTTTTATCCTAAGCGTTGTACCTCGATGGCGTATTCCAGATCTTATCCACCGAATTTCAAAGTATTAGATAAGCTTGTTTTTAAAGTAGCACAATTATAATATTTTATTGAGCTCTAAAAATATTATAATTGTAGATAATTATTTAGATTAAATATTTTATTTGTTTTAAGATATTAAGAGGTTTAATTTTACGTTGAAAATTCTTATTTAAATTTAAGTGTTTTATGCACTTTGATTAATTAATGATACATTATCATTTTATATAATGATTAAGAAAATATTATTTTATAAACCTTAGTTTATAAAATAATATTCTATCTTAATTCTTCTCAGTGTAGTAATTAAGTGTTTTATTAATTTAAATGATTTTATCCTCTTCGATTAATTAACGGTACTTTATCATTTAATATAATGATGAAGAAATATTATTTTATAAATTTTAGTTTATAAAATAATATTCTACCTTAATTTATCGTAGTGTTTTATTTAAAGTGTTAATTTAAAATAAAACATTTAAGCGTTTTTAATCAGTGTTTTAACTCACTGTTGGTTTATTTGAGGATCCCGAAATGTAGATTTGAAGCGATATACTCAGACCCTACCTTTTTCTCTTTATTTTTTCTCTTTTTCTTTTTTTTCTTTTCTTTTTTTTTTCTCTCCCTCTCTCTCTCTCTTGGCCGACGGATGGAGGAAGCAAACTCCATTGCCGTTCGGTTTGAAGCTTCAGCCGGCGCCACCTCCGGCCGCCAGACCCCACCTCCCACTCCGGCCTCATCCCCTCCCTCCGGCGAGTACAACCACGCCGGTGGTGTACTAAACCGACCTCTCATTCTCTCTCTTTCTCCCTTCAAAGATATGGGTCTCTAGGGGTTTTTCTCATTTTTGGACCACCATACACGGCCAAATCAACCACCAAGCACCACCATTGGACTCACCTCATCAAGGGCTTCCTCCCCATGTCTTTCTTTTTCCCAAACTCTCACTTTTTTCATATGGGTTTCTCAAAATTACATGTTCGGTTTCACCACCGTGCGCCGCCGTACACGGCCACCCGTGGTGTTTCACCACCACCATCTTGTTCCTCTCATCCTCATGAACCTCTCCAAGAAATTTCATGGCCAACGGAGCTTCGTAGAGCTCACACTCTCCTACACTCTCCAAGGCCAAAAATGGGTTCAAACGGCCGATCCGCCGCCGTTAGCCACCGTCCGACCACCACCTCGCTACCACAGCTTCACCACATGTTCATCTACCTATCCCTAGCTTGCCATGAAGTTCTATGAAATTTCGCTATCTCGCGTTTCCGCTCACCGTTCGGATTTACTGTTCACGGCGTGATGCCGCCGTGCTCCGTCACCTTTGACCACCACGAGGCGACCGTGAGTCTTCCAAGACCACGCCTAGCCTTTCTCAAGCCCAAACTACCACATTATGTGGTGGACAGCCACCGTACGCGGTGTTACCGCCACGTACGTTCCTCCGACGCATGTTCGTGACGAACAACGAGCGACGCACGGGTTATCCCGTTGATGGTATAACCCTCTATCTCTAGTTATTTTACGTTTAAAATAGTTAGTTGGTTGGTTTGTGAATTGTGTAGTTGTATTTGTGGAGTTCGTTGCGTAGTTGTGAAGCGAAGTGTGGTTGTGAAGTGTTGAGTTTGATTGTGTATTTTGTGGACTGTGCTTGAAGTATAGGCGTGAGATGGATGCCGTAGATGTGATACGGCGGGTTGTGTGAAGAGAATACGCGTGTAGCGTATTCTGTGTAATGCAGCGACGCGCCGCGCGACGTGCGCTGTAGTGATGTGTGTCGTAGAAGGAAGGGAGTACGCATGTAGTGTACTCCGTGTTGTATGGCGATGCATCGTGTGATGTGCATCGTGTTGATGAGTGTTGTAGCGAAGGAAGTACGCGTAGCGCGTACTCCGTGTCGCGTAGCGATGCACCGTGAGACGTGTATCGCAGTGATGGGTTTTGTAGTGTGAATGGAAGAGAGTTCACGTGAGTGTACTCTGTACTAGGTCGTGATACACCGGATGGCGTGTCACGAAGGGTTGGATGGCGTAGCAGAGAAGTGTGGAGCGTATGGTGTAGTGTTGGGAAACTGTATGACAGTGTCCCGAAGCAGTGATGATATGGATTATAGTCCGGGGTGACTGGTGTCATCTTGTGGTTGACTATGGCTAAGAGTATATGGATTGAGAAATGAGTTGTTTGTTTGGTTGTTATTGATAATTTTAATGAACTTGTTTTAGTGCAAAGGCTTTCTGAAGTCAAATTATCTCTTCTGGGTATAGTGAAACCTCAAGTTGCCCGTGGTGTTGCAAGTGCTCATAAAATGACAATTGAGTTCAGAAGTGAAAATCTTAAGGACTTGAGTGTTCCTCTTCCAGCTGTTGTGCAGTTCCTCGTGTTTCGCGCTCTATTCTCATAGAACGCGACGATCGAGGTAAGTTAGCCTCTAACTTACTATCAGTTTATTGTGTATGTGTGATGGGTAAGGGAACTACAATTTATGTATGTATGTTATCGTATATGCCATGTCATGCTATGTCATTACATGTTTATCTGTTACGTATGATTTAATCTCTCATGAATATTTATTTGTTACACAATCTTTTCTGTCATACAATGCTGTATGTTATAAGTATACCATATTAGTATGCCATAGATACATGTATGCCATGAAATGTTTATGATTAAATCATATTGTGCCATTTACAAGTATACGCCATGTTAGAAAAGTATATGATATTAAATAATATCTCATGCATTAAGAAAGATAAGACATGTTATGTTACGTATAATACGTGGGGCCACAACAACTGTGGAGTACGTATTATATTTTATGTTACGTATAATGCGTGGGGCCACAACAACTGTGGAGTACGTATTATATTTTATGTTACTTATAATGCGTGGGGCCACAACAACTGTGGAGTACGTATTATATTTTATGTTACTTATAATGCGTGGGGCCACAACAACTGTGGAGTACGTATTATATTTTATGTTACTTATAATGCGTGGGGCCACAACAACTGTGGAGTACGTATTATATTTTATGTTACTTATGGAATGTATGGGGGCCACAACAACTGTGGAGTACGTATTATATTTTATGCACTACGTGAGACACAGCAATTGTGACACGTAGAATACGTGGGGCCACAAAACTGTGGAGTACGTATTATGTTTTATGTTACTTGAATACGTGGGGCCACAACAACTGTGGAGTACGTATTAATGCACGTTATTAATCAAGACAATTGAATAATATTCCAATTTATGTTAAGTCCCGTTTCAGATCAAATACATGATAAGTCAAGTTTTAGATCAAGTCCATGTTATGTTATGCTCACGTATATGTTATGTTCATGTTATGTTATGTTCAAGTTTATGTTATTTTCAAGTTCTTATTTATGTTATGCATGTTTACGTTCATGCTATATTTCAAGTCCATGTTATGTTTCACATTCATGTTATGTTGTTTGTTCATGTTATGTTTTAAGCTTAAGTTCATGCCATGTTAAGTGAAGTTCAGTTCACGTTTAAGTTCTGGTTATGTCATGTTATATGTCAAGTTATGCTATGCTTATGTACGACTATACTTATGCATTTATGCTTTTACTGCCATGCATGCATCTTTAACCTGTGTGTGAGTTTTATGTTAACTTACTGAGATTTGTAATCAAATCTCACTGTGGTAGTCCCAACTACCATTCCCCCCGAATGGTAGATCTTGTTACAGGACCCGAAGGAGAATTGGAATCTGACCAACTGAATACGGTCGACTAGGCCACGGTGTGATGTTGATGATGGTATAGTATTTAACTTAGGTTAATACTTGTACTTTTGGAGTTGTATCTCAAGTATTCTTTTGATCACAACCATTTTGGACTAGTGTGGTGATCACGGCTTTTTAGTATGCCTTTATGTATGAAATATGTTTCAAGTATTTGGGATATTTTTAGTTTGGTGCATAGTATTGCTAAAGAAAAAAATTATCCGCTGCGAATATTGCATAATGTTAGATGCATGTCAGGAACATTGCATCTTATATGTCATGAACGGGGGCAGGTAACCTTGTGTTGCATGTCTCGACGCTTCAAATGTCCGTTCAATCCCAAGCGGAATTTGGGGACGTCACAAAAAAAAATAAAATGAGAATTTAATATATACTGTAATTATATTTTTAAGTTTTTTATTATACATTCGTAAGGTACTAGATTAATTGATGTCAACTCGCTCGATTTGAAGAAGCACGTCAAGTTTATCTATCTACTTATCAAGAGATAAAATCTCTCAACTATTTTTCATATAGATCATTAATTTTAAATAATTTTTTTTGTATTTTTAAATTTTTATATTGAATTCTAAATTAAAAAGTCTAACATTATATAACAAAACACTTTAGAATTCATATTAATAATTTTATTATTTTTCTTAAACTTAATTTAAATTAATATTAGAGAAAATAAATAATATATAAAAATTATACAAAATTTTGAAATTATAGAAAAAAATTAGAGAGAGACATTTCTAAATATATTAAAATCTTAGAGAATTTTAAAAAATGGAGATTATAAATTTTGGGTTGGCATTCTCTTTATTTATAGAATTATAAATAAAATTTCAACGATATATTGAAATTTCAAAAATTTGTGGAGGTCCAAAGCCAACGTGGGTCCGCCAGTACGGCATCCACGAATTTTAAAAAATAAAGATTATAAATTTTTAAAATTATTCTCTTTATTTATAAAACTATAAATAAAATTTAAAATGCATATTAAAATTTAAAAAAATTGTCGGGGATCCAAGACTCCAAAGTTAACATGGGTCCGCCAGTAGTGCACCCACATGTCAAATTGAATACGCATTTGTCTCATGCGCACAAACAAACAGTCGAGTTACGTATACATATCATTTGATTTGAGGGAACAAACGATTTTGGGGTCCCTTATAACTGTTTTGACATGAAACATCGGCCATGGGCTCATTCGATAATTTCGGAATGAAATACATTGAAATACATTTGCCCAAAAAATAGGTTCTCCTTTTTTTTTTTTTTTTTTGAAAATAAACCTCAGAACTTCATTAATCAAATCAATGCTTACAAATCCTGTCTTGTTCCAAACTATGAGCTATACAAGTTGGAACCTCTTCCACCCATACTTTTTTCTCATCAAAACTTAAAGCAGCCTTTGCCAAATTATGAGCCACTTTGTTCGTATCTCTATAATCAAACTGTAATTTCCAATACTGCCTATTTAACATCACATTCCTAATATCTTCAATTAAGTGCCCCGATAGATGAAAAATCCTCTTCAGCCCTCTTCACTGCCTCTATTATTGCCTTTGCATCCCCTTCGAATATCACCTTCTGCACATTGAGATCACTGCACACCTGCATTGCCTTCAACAGAGCTAGACATTCTGCTACTTCTGCTGTCATGATGTTCAGTTTACTGTCACAAACTGCAAGTAAAGCTTCTCCATTCTCATCTCTCATGATCACCCCCATCCCTATTTTCATCCTCTTGTTATCAACCGAGGCATCCCAGTTCACTTTAACAAACCCTGCATCAGGTTTAACCCATTCAGCTCCATTACCAGTTCTGATCACCTGCTGTGTTACACTCCCTTGCCTTCTATTTGCTTGCTTAAATTCTTCTAGGACTTCAACCGCTGATACTAACAGTCTTCTTGGGCATGTGTCTTTGTTCTCAAACACCAACAGGTTCCTTCTCAGCCAGACTTTCCTCAAAATGACAGCCACTTCTTCTAGCTTATCTTTATCAAGACACTCCACCAGCTTTTCCCATAATGACATGAATTCCCCCCCTTCCCTTTTCCACTTTTGTAGACCACTCAAACTGTTGGCCCATACATCATTCGCAGCTTGACATTCCCAGGTCACATGCACAACCGTTTCCTCCTCTTTAAGACATATCGGGCAATAAGGATCCTCCACAACCTTCTTTTTAAACAATTTTTCCTTGTGGGCAGCAAATCATTTACTGCCTTCCATAGAAAAACCTTGACCATGTTAGGCACATTAAGCTCCCATAACATTCTCCATCTTGTATCAACTCCTTTTTCCTTGGATGTTTCCCCTTCCCTTTTTCTTTGCCTCTCAAGCTGTAGGAAATAGGCATTCCTCACTGTAAAAATTCCATTCTTCGCAGGGCCCCATATTTCTCTGTCCTCAGCCCTACCTTTACTCAGAGGAATGCTTAATATCTGCCTTGCTTCATCTTCCACAAATATAGCCTTCACCTTTTCCTCATTCCACTCTCCTCTTCTTTCCCCCAATAACTCTGCTACTTTAGAGTCTTTGCTGAGAACTGAAACTGGTGACTGGACTGAATAAGAAGAAGGTGTGCTTAACCATTTATAACCCCAAATGTTAATCTTCTTTCCATCTCCTACCCTCCATCTCATCCCTTCCTTTACCAATTCCCTTACCCCCCAAATGCTTCTCCAAATTAGAGAAGGTTGTGATCCCAACTTGGCATCTAGAAAATTGGAATCCTTGAAGTATTTTTCTCTGAATACAACCGAAGCCAAAAAATTAGGGGACTGGATGAACCTCCAACCTTGTTTTGCAAGTAAGGCTGAATTGAAACATCCCAAGTCCCTAAATCCCATGCCTCCCTTCCCTTTCTGTTCAGCCATCTTTTCCCACTTCCTCCACTGGATTCCTCCTTCCCTCTGATGCTTACCCCACCAGAACTTTGAGAACATGCTGTTAATTTCATTACACAATCTAATGGGCAGCTTAAATACACTCATAGTGTATGTGGGTAAAGCCTGCAATACAGCTTTGATCATCACTTCTTTGCCAGCTTGTGACAAGAAGTTATTCTTCCAATTCGATATCCTATGCCATATTTTTTCTTTTAAAACTCTAAAAGTATTGAACTTTGATCTTCCTACAACAGTTGGGAGACCAAGATACCTCTCATAGCTACCACAAGCTACCGAGTCACCTGCTGAAATAATTCTCTTCTTTACTGCCAAAGAGGTATTAGTGCTGAAAAAAATAGAGGTTTTTTCTTTGTTCAAGAACTGCCCAGATGCCTTCTCATACACTTTTAGAATGCCTTGCAACTTATCCCATTCTTCCATGGATGCTCTGCCAAACAGAATACAGTCATCTGCAAATAATAGATGGTTTATGGAAGGGCCCCCCTTGCTACTTGTACCCCTTTTATACACCATTGTCTGACAGATTGGTCCAGCAAACAGCTTAGTCCTTCAGCACAAAGGATAAAAAGATAAGGTGATAGAGGATCACCTTGTCTTAAACCCCTTGATGGTCTAATCTTCTCACCAGGCTTCCCATTAATAAGAACTGAATATGATACTGTGGTAACACACTTCATTATGAGGTCAATCCACCTCTCACAGAAACCTAGCTTCTTCATCACAGCCTCCAAAAACCCCCATTCAATTCTGTCATAGGCTTTTGACATATCAAGTTTAACTGCCATGCTCCCTACTTTTCCTTTCTTTCTGTTTTTCATGGAGTGAATTAACTCATAAGCAATCATAATGTTATCTGAGATAAGTCTTCCAGGCAAGAAAGCACTCTGTGTAGGGGCTATTATCTCAGACAACACCTTTTTAAATCTATTTATAACTGTTTTAGAAATTAGTTTGTACAAAACATTGCACAAACTGATTGGCCTGTAATCACTCACCAGTTTAGGCTCTTTAATTTTAGGTATCAGCACAATAAACGTGTAGTTCAAAGAGGATTTCCAAGCATTACCATTTAGAGCTGACAGAACTGCCTCACATACTTCATCTGCAACTTGGTTCCAGTGATTTTGGTAGAAACATGCACCAAAATTGTCTGGGCCAGGTGACTTCAAAGGAGCCATCTGTCTCAAAGCTGCTTCTACCTCTACTCTGGAAAAATCCTTTGAAAGCATCCCATTCATGGCCTCTGTCATCCTTGACTCCATTCCACTTAAACAATCAGCCAACACTTCATTAGAGGGGTTGGTGGATCTGAACAGTTTCTCAAAATACAAACTAAAGGCTCTTTCAATCTCCTTACTCCCCTTAACCTCTCTGTTATGCCCATTAACCACCTGCCTTATTGTATTTTTCTTCCTTCTCATATTAGCACACGCATGAAAAAATTTTGTATTCTTATCCCCTAGCTTGTACCAATTAACTTTTGCCCTCTGTCTCCACTTAATATCCTCATTCTCTAACAACAAACTCAGCTCCTCTTTCACTTTCCTTATTTCATTGACATTCTGTTGACTTTCTTCACACTGTAACTGTTGTAATCTAGCAGTTTTTTCCTCAATATCCCTCCCTCCCCCTCTTCTTCTTTGTCTGATCCACCTCACCAAAGCCTTCTTGCTATTATTCAACAAACCTTCTACTTTATCCAAAGAGTTCTCGACAGGATCCTCCTTTTTCCAGCCCTCCCTAACCATCTCTTCACATTCCTCCTCAAGTGCCCAGCATGCTTCATACCTGAACCCATGGTTTTTGACCCAACTCCTCTTTTTTCCTTTTAACACATGAACCAATAAGGGCTTATGGTCCGAGGTCCTTGCAGGTAAAACATCCACCCACCCCTCATTATATACCTCCATCCATTCTACATTAGCTACTGCACGATCCAATCTTTCCTTAGTAAAGGTTTCATCATCATGCATGTTGCTCCAAGTGAATTTTTCTCCTTTCCACCCCATATCATGTAAGTTGCATCTTGATAATACCTTTCTAAGCTCCTCCATTTGCTTCTTAGGTCTTGGTCTTCCTCCCACCTTCTCATCATTTGAAATTATTTCATTAAGGTCCCCTACTAGACACCATCTCCTCGTGGCCTCAGGTTTTAAAGATTCTAATAGATTCCACGCTTCCTTTCTTTTTCCAACCTCGGGTTGCCCATAGAACCCAGTTAACAGCCACTTTTCTTGTGTCTCTTCATCTTTAACCCAGGCATTAATATGCCTTTGTGAATAATTCACAATATCAACTTCTACCTTGTCATCCCAAAGTAGTAACAAACCTCCCCCTCTGCCTACTGAATTCACTGTAAAACATCCAGCACACTTAAGCCTCCTTCTCAGACTATCAAACTTGTCTCCTCCACTCTTAGTTTCCATGATGAACATTACATTGGGTTTATTTTCCTCTGCTAGGATGCAGAGATCTTGAACTGTTCGAGAGTTTCCCAACCCTCGGCAGTTCCAACTAAGGATTTTCATAATGATTGGCGGGGCTGATCACCAGCCACCGCCACTAATTTTGAGTTTTCCATCCCCATCTTCCCTACCTCACTTTTGACTCTTTTTCCTTTCTCAGTTTGTTTTTCTCCCTCTTTAAATTCCAACCCCCTTTTAATTCCACTCACTTTCCCTTCCTCCTCTCCCTCTCTATCCCCCTTCGCTCTGGCCCTTCTTTTCCATGCCCCTCTCTTGATGTTGTCAAACTCTGTTAGGCTACCTCCTGCTCTCCCCATTACCTCTCTTAACACCCTAGCCTGCTGCTTTTCTTCAATTCTTTCTCCCTCTCTCTCCACCTCATTAACTAGAGAGATCTGACTTTCTATCTCACCAACTCCCATATCTGTTAGACTCCCCTTCTCATTTCTTCCCATTTCCTGAACAACAAGTTCCCTCTCCTCTTTCCCCCCTTCTGTTTCATCACTCTTCTTTTCGAGCCCCTCCTTTTCCTCTTGACACCCCCTCACATTTTTTGTTCTATCCTCCACTGAACCTCCCATTCCCTTCTCCTGAGTTACTCCTCCTTTCTCCCTTGTTATTTCAGCCCTGTTCTCCTTATCTTCAAACAAGTTATAGTTATAGCTTCTCCCTTTCAGCCCTTGACTAGCCCTTAACCATACCCCAAATTGCTCTTCCCCTTGATCACTCCCTTCCACCATACTGCACCCAACCTCACTATGCACTATGCATCCGCACTTAAAACAAATTCTCGGTAGCTTTTCATAACTGAATGGTACCCAAACACTCTCCCCCTTCACTCTTATTGTTCTCCCCCTTGGTATAGGATCCATTATATTCATCCTTATTTGAACTCTCAGGAAAGCTCCCCACCCACTCCCATCTTCCAGAGTATCAACCACTTCCACCTGCCCCACTGTCCCCCCTATCAATTCACCTCGGCCTTTATTCATACAAGCTAAGGGTAGATTATGCATTCTAACCCAAAAGCTCTCCGAATCAAAAACCATATTCTGAGGTGGTGTAAGTCCATCAAACTTTTTCATAGCTAAAAGTCGATTGTCAAATAACCACGGCCTCCCCTCCCATACCTTCTCCTTATCAGCCACATTATCAAACGTAATTACAAAGGTATTAGGACATACCTCTAGGAACTTTGCAGCTTTACTGATTCTCCACACTTTGGCTAACGTGGAACTCAGCACTTCCTTGCCAATAATTCTCGAAGAGCACACCTTCCCAACTATACTCCTACCCTCCTGATATTTCAGATCTTCATCTTCTTCATCCACAAAAACAATATCGGTTGCCTCCTCTTCTGTCAACCTGAACTTCCTCCATTTTTCCTCCAATTCCTTCATCTTCCTTGCTGTTCCTCTGTGCTCACCGCCTTCCACGACTGTCAACCGCCACGAAAACTCCCTTAATTCCTTGCACTCTGTTATTTCCACCCTTCCTTACGGTTATAACCACCTTCTGACACTCGTTCCCGCTCAGTCACTCACAACACTTTCACCTCCTCTTTTCAGAGAGAAAAAAAGGAGAGAAGACTATTTTCGATTTAGGTTCTCCTTTTTTAGTAGGTTTGAAAGCGTATCTAAGCACTGACACATGAAATATTTATATAGATATACATATATAAAATATTTATATTAAAAGGAAATTAATTAAATACCCTACTTATGTATTTTGTAGCTGAATACTTTGATATGCAAAGAAGAAATTTTGGGCATGTTTGGAAATACAATTGTTCTTAGTTATCCTTAGACAGTTTCAATATTATTTATAGAATTTTCATCTCATGCTACTCTCCAAGCATTTCCTCAAGTTTCATTTGGATACTAAGAATATCTCAGTTGATTAGTAAATAGTAATAAAATAGTTTCTCATATCATCTCATTCTTTAAGCATCCCCTAAAGTTTCGTTTGGATGTTAAGAATATCTCATATGAATTGTGAATAGTAATGAAATAGTTTAAGCTAATATGTTTTATTGGATTTTGAAAAATAAGAAAAATTTTTTTTAATAAAAATATTATATAATTAAAATATTATTATAATATAATTTTTATTTTAAATTTTGAAAATTTTGAATTATTTTTCTGTTTTATTTAGAAGTTTAAAAATTTTATAATAATTAGATAATAATTAGAAAAAAGAAAATTAAAGTTAATAAATATTTATATATTTAAACTATGTTGGTAAAGAAAAGATAATTTTGACAGTACTTATGGGACCACAGGAACTACAGCCTGCAACAGCTAGCTAGCTTTATGTAGACCAGATGAAGGTTCCCCAGTTTCAATTTGGGCCAGTTTAACAAGCAGCTCAAATCCAAACTGTACAGCATACCGACGTTACGACGTACGGCCCCATGAGCAATAACTCACGAGTAATGATACATATCATATTTTTACAACACATTTTATAATAATATTGTAAGATGATGATATTTTTATAAAATAATATTATTTTTACAAGTTATTTTGTAAAAATATCTCTTATTTAACACATTATTGTAAAATATGTTGTAAAAAAATATAGTGAATAAATCATTTTCCATAACGCATATTGCAGAACCTAAAACAGAGTCTCTCATATAATCGCAAAGGAAAGTGCTCAGCTTACAGGTACGTAAAACTTATATATGGAGACGTAATAATAGACAAATAATTGTTTTTAACTTATTTTTAAATTTAGAATATTTCTATATATAACTGTTATTTTAATGAATAGAATCTTTTTAAGTATAAAAAAGTGGCATGAAGCAATTACTAACAGCAGGGTCCTGCTCATTATCCATTCACCACACATTTAATAAGTGGCATGCAGCAATTTCTAGCAATAGGGTCTATTCGGAAAATGATCGACTTGCTCCTTAAAACCAATTTCAGGAGTCACTATATTTTGATTGTGAATACTATTTTCGTTGCAATAAATTGATCACAAAAGTCCGTTTTTCTTGTAGTGAGTATTATCACAGAAAATGTAACGACAAGATCATAATGCATGCACCATTTACCTTATTTAAATTGTAATATTTGATTTATAAGATTTAGATTTTAAAATTTATTTTTAAAATTAAAATTCTTCATGACCAACTGTTAACAGTAATTTAGAGAAAGAGAGGTTGATTTTGTGTATGTTCTTTCGATTCTGATCATCTTGTTGACTGAGATATATAACTACTGCCCATTCTAAATGCAAGGGCCAAAAATTTTGTTGACTGAGATATTTCTTTAAATTTTTGCGGGCGGACAGAGACACTTGGGGAATGTTTTTGAAGCTAGCCAGTATCATATTTTTTGGTGGACTAGAATACGTACACATGACCTTTGTTCCAACATATATATAACATCTCCATATAACACTCATTACTAACATGCACTCATATATTTTATATATATGTATGTGTGTGAGTATAATAATATCTCATGTCCCTATAATCAATGATCTACAAACAAAGTAAATAAATCAATGAGTAAGAGCATCCATGAATATTCAAATTAACATAAATTCTTAAAATTATATGTGCACCATATATAATTTAGAATTAAAAAAATGGCATAAAACTTAAACTATAAATTATATGCTTACACGTACAATTACTTTTTGGGGCCAAATTTCTAGGAATCTCAGATATTATTATTATTATTATTATTTTTTTCCCTTCTAAGTTAAGCTCCATCCAAGCTCCATCCATAATTTGTTTTGGGAAAGGTGATGCCGGATCACAACGGAAGTTAGAAATTGAGTTTGAGAAAATTTACAAATAAAGAGAAGCTCCGAGATAAACTCTATGATTAGAATTTTACAATAAATAAATCAATGATAGTTTTCTGAAGCTCAAAAGCTAGACTTAAATAGTTAGCAAACAATGACAAAATCATAATTAAGGCCAAATAATATAATATAGAATAAGATAACTATGGCTAAAATCTAGCCCAAGAATCTAGAATAAAACCGTTACCAAATGCATACATTACCATAAAAGAAAATTGACCAACAATAAAAGAAATAACTAAAAGTGACGATTTGAAAGGGAAAATGGCTATTTTGGGGTAAAAAAGGGGCCAGTTAGGCAAAGCATGGTGACCATAACGTACGCGCCTAAGAGAGCTTTTCCGGATTGGGGTCATATTTGCAATTCTGACACATGTAGCCAAAGTTTTAATTAAAATACTGATGTTACCACTTCTCCTCGCCCAATTGAGGAATAAGTCTTCTTGCCCAAACGAGAAATATGTCGTTACTCGCTCAAATTCTACGAATACTGCTTCTCGCCCAAATCCTAGAAATACCCATCTCTTCTCGCCGCTTTTCATGCGTTGGTCTATCTTCTCAAAGTAGTCCAGTACTTTTAACATCGCATCTGTTAGCAAAGCCTCATCAAACTCGAATTCAGACTCAGATCTTTCTGCATCAAAAGGGAGAAGGGGATGGGATGCCCCGGCCTTCTTTTAGTCAACTTGTGTTTTGTTATGGTAGTTTTCTTCCTCATATAGTATTTTAAAAATAGTTAATTAATTTCAACTAAAAATCATTAATTTGTCAAATTTTTTGGAGATTAGGGTCGGATTCATCCTAGAAAACAATAATAAAATATTATGATAATACAATTATTATAACATTAGTGAAAAACTAGTACTGCATGCTAATAGTTAGCCAGTAATGAATTCATCATATATGAGTTGTTAATGTTTGCAAAATTATAAAAGGTTCCGAAAGATATTTTAATTCTTGGTTGTTGATGAAAAACACATCACAAGCCATAAACTGCAAAGAGAAGATCACCAGACAAGGTGGTGATAAACCAGCATAATAAATACTAGTCTATCTTTGTCCGAAGGACAAAAGCTGGATTGAGAGTAGTGGTAGGAAGGCCACGATCATCCAAGCAGTACTTCATAGGGCAAGGTTCGGATCCATCCACAGTCCCAAGAAAATCATTACTTCTAAGATCATAGAAAGGAACTGAGACACCCAACGAATGTAGTTGGTATTGTCAAGCTTGATCGCAACCAAGTGGAAAGATTCTGGAGCAAGTGAAGGTAGGAGATAATATGGAAGCAAAGTTACCAGAAGGTCGGTATTAGCAAGTACTGCAAAGGTAAGTCCATAGTATGATCAAGAAATGGTGATTAGCGTTGAAGAAATTAATACCATGTAAAATTATTCACAAAATAGGAATTAGCAACTTAATTTTGAGCTGACCATGCATGTAGTAATATAGATGAGTTTGTTACATTTGTTGTTACATTATAAGCTAGCTAGCTAGCTCTCTCTCTCTGTGCGCGCGCGCATAGTACGTACCTGCTGTTGTTGGAACTTGATGCCACTTTTCTCACACCTAATGAGCCCTCCATATATAGATAGAGCCTGAGTGTCGACGGAGTATGTCCTTTTTATATCCCCGAATTAGAAGTTTTCCAAAAGCTGGAGCCACGAGCAGTACTACTACTTTTATTTCTTTCTTTTATCTCCCTTTTTGAAATGTCACATAAATCGGGGGCTCTTACAAGGGGTATATTTTGATTTGGTAATGAGCAAGCTCCACACACGATCAACCCGCGAGCTTTAAATATTAGAAATAGAAGCCTACGTGTTTAAGAAAAAATATTGCAAGATAATGGGATTTATATGTGGGCCTTTCATATAATATTTGAGACACGAAATTGGATGTAGATTCCACTTAACTCTTTTATTGCCTCTTTAGTTGAAAAGATCCATAACCCTTGAGTTTGATTGGCGCTTTGCTTAAATATCTCTTCCCTTTTTAACTTTAACATGATTCCTCATTTTTCTTTTCCTTATTGACATGACACGTTTCACTTTTTCATTTCTTTTCTTTATGTATTCCAAGCAAATTAAACACGTGGGTCAGCTCCTTTCAATCGACTTCATGCATGAATTCAGTGACCCAATTAGCATCTTCTCTTCTTCTTGGAAGCACAAATTGCCCTTTCAATAATAATATTATTATTATTGGTAATGTTGGAATTTTTGGCTCTCACTTTTGTTATTACGCGTGCTTGCTGCCAATCAGTCGTCCTACATATAACCTGTTAGAATTCTAGGATTGAAATAGAATTGAAAGAGATCAAAATCATTCTCATTACTCTATATAATTTTTATATAGCAAGACCCCCAACTTACATACACCGAAAAGAATGCACACTAACCTATCAGAAAGTAAGGGGACAAAAATAAAATGTGTCAGCTAATGGTACAAGTCTATACAAAAGAGGATAAAGAAAACATAACAGAATTCAGTCTTGCATAGCGCCCATGTAGTGGAACACATTGCTATGCTACTGGAATGGTAGAGCAGCTTCTATTCTTATATGCGGTTGCAGGGAGGTCCAGTGCTCTTTTCTCCCTTCTCCTGTATTTCTTGAGACTCTCCCTCAAGATGGGCATATATGTTCAATATGCCCATCTTGGACAATAAGAAATTCAAGATAGGCGCTGATGATGCCTTAGTAAATATATCCGCCAATTGAAATCTTGATCTCACATGAACTGGTATGATAGTTCCAACCAATACCTTTTCCCGAACATAATGGCAATCCAACTCCACATGCTTTGTTCTTTCATGAAAAACAGGATTTTTGGTGAGGTGGATGGCCGATTGACTATCACAGAAAATAAGTGCAGGTTGTTCATGACTTGAATTGAAATCCCTGAGCAATGTGATTAACCACATTATCTCACAACTAGTATATGCTAAAGCTCGATATTCTACCTCGGCAGAGGATCGAGATACATTCAATTACTTTTTAGATTTCCAACTAATCAAAGAGTCTTCAAGAAAAATACAAAAACCCGTGACTGGCCTCCTTGTATCTAGACATGCTGCCCAATCCGAGTCACTATAGGCCTTTAAATGTAGAGTTGAATTGGAGGAAAAGAAAATGCCTTGTCCAATTGACCCTTTCAAATGCCTGAGTATCCTATGAGCTGTGTGCAAGCATTCTTCATTTGGCTTGTCCAAAAATTGACTGAGAACATTTACTGCATAGGTTATGTCAAGCCTTATGATTGTCAAGTAAATCAGCCTACCAATGAGCCTTCTATAGCCAGTTATATCAGATAAGGGATCCTTGGGAACATGTGACAGCTTGTGATTTTGCTCTATGGGAGTGCTAACAGATTTGCACCCTATTAATCCAGCATCTTCAAGAATTTCCAGAGTATATTTCCTCTAACAAATATGAATGCCAGTTGATGATCTTGCAACTTCCAAACACAAAAAGTATTTGAGTGCTCCTAGATCTTTGATTCTGAATTGAGTGTGCAAATAAGCCTTGATTGCTTCTATTGCTACTGAATTGTTACTCCCTACTATGATGTCATCAACATATACAAAAAGAGCCATAAAACCATTCTCATAAGTTCTTGTAAATAGAGAATAGTCTGATTTTGATTACCGAAACCCAATAGCTAGGAGAGAGGAAGTAAATTTCGAATTCCATTGTCTGGAGGCTTGTTTTAAGCCATAAAGGGACTTGTGTAATTTGCAAACAAGTCTACCACCCTCGGCTTGAGACTCCCCCTTAACCTGAAAATCTGGGGGAAGCTCCATATAAATCTCTTCAGAAAGATCCCCGTGAAGAAAAGCATTATGGACATCTAACTGGTCCAAATGCCAGTTAAATTTGGATACCAAAGCCAAGAACAATCTAACAGTAGTGAGGTTAGCTATCGGACTGAAGGTTTCTTCATAATCAAACCCTTCTCGTTGAGTGTAACCTTTGGCTACCAAGCGAGCATTGTGTTTATCAATTGACCCATCTGATTTGAGTTTCTTCTTAAAAACATACTTACATCCAATGGTCTTCTTGCCAATAGGTAGAGATGTGATGGACCAAGTGCCATTGGCTTCAAGAGCATCAAGTTCAGTTTGCATGGCAGGACGCCAATGAGGAGAAACTACAGCCTCTTCATAAGTTTGAGGTTCATGTGTGAGGGAAAGAGAAATGGCATATGATTTATGAGATGGAGATAATTGATGATAAGTAAAATGATGTGAAAGAGGATGAAAGGTAGAAGAAGAAGACATATTATTAGCAGGTGAGGATGCAACAAGTTGGCAATGATAATCTTTCAAGTATGATGGGGTATGCCTAATTCTCTCGGATTGCCTAAGGTGAGTGTGTGGTGGTGATGCACCAAGAGACTCAGTATGTATTTCTTCATTTATGTTAGGAGCAGATGCTTCCAAAGGAGAGGAAGAATCTGACCTGAGAAAAGAAGAAGGAAAAGAATGAGATGTAGAAGAAGAAGAGTCTGAATTGGAAGTAGGAATGAGAGGGGAATTGGTGTTAGTGGGAGCTGATGAGGTATTGAAGTCAAGAAAAACAGGATGAGTATTAATGGAAGGGAATCAATTTTAATATTAATGGAAGAAGTTGTGTTAGAATCTTGGAATGGAAAAATTGATTCCATAAAAATGACATCCCTAGAGATAAGAGTAGTTTGAGTGTTTAAATCAAACACTTTATATCCTTTAATCTCGGAAGGATGACCCAAAAATATGCATTTTCTTGCCCTAGAATCAAATTTCAATCTATCACATTTAAGAGTAGAGACATAACATAGGCACCCAAAAACTCTCAAGTGTGAGTAAGTAGGGAAAGAAGAAAAGAGGATCTCAAATGGTGATTTGTTGTGAAGAATTGGAGTTGGTATTCTGTTAATCAAGTATGTGGCTGTCAAAACAGCATCCCCCCAAAACTTTATTAGAATGGAGGCTTGAGAAAGAAGTGATCGAGCTACATTGAGCAAGTGTTGGTGTTTTCTTTCTACTACTCTATTTTGTTGTGGTGTATAGGCACAAGTTTTTTATGAATGATTCCATGAGAGTGGAAGAAATCTGGCATATTGAGTTCTAAACCATTGTCAGTCCTAATTTGCTTGACTTTGGAGTTAAATTGGGTTTTTATCATGTGAATGAATGATTGTAAAAGCTGTTTAGCTTCAGATTTAAATTTCATTAAGTAAACCCATATAACCCGGCTGTAGTCATCGACAACGGTTAAGAAATAGTGATGTCCTTGTAAAGAAGGTTGTGAATATGGCTCCCAAATATCACAATGTATTAATTCAAAGATAGATGAAGTAGAAGATTCACTCAATTGAAAGGGAATTCATTTTTGCTTTGCCATGTGACAAACAGTACAATGAGTTTGTTCTTTACACTTTACATCAGGAGAAGAGGACTGAATTAAAGTCAGCCTCTGATTGGATAAGTGTCCTAATCTAAAGTGCCAAATGTTGAATTCCTGTTGTGTCATAGCATTGCAAACCCGAGTATTGGAGGAAGGTGAGTGAGCTTTGATTTTCTGGTTGGAAGGATTGCACCCAAGTGAGCTAAGATCAAGAAAGTATAACCCATGATGAACTCTAGCAAGTCCAATTGTTATCCATGAAGATCGGACCTGCAAAAAACAAAATTGATCTAAGAATACCAAGCAAATAAAAGGGTCATGAGTGAATTTGCTAACAGATAATAGATTAAAGTTGAAGGTAGGGAAGCAAAGGACATTTTTGAGTATGATAGATGCTGAAAGTTGCACATCACCAATATGTGTGACAGCAACTTGAGTGCCATTAGGCAGTTGAACATAGGCTTTGGTGGTGTGTGTGATTGTTGTGAAGAGAGAAGGAGAACAGACCATATGGTCTGTAGCTCCAGTATCGATAATCCAAGGTGTATCATTAATGCTATACGGTTTGTGATGTAAGAGTGACAAGAAATGTTAATGCTTAGAAGGTGAGAAAATAGATGATGTTGATGTAGTAGAAAGACAATGAGGTATACCTGCCATGTTGGAATGAGCAGCTATGGATGGAGTAGATTCCATGTTGGTAGAGGTTGTTCCTTGAGGAGCAGAGGGATGGTTATGACTAGGTTGTAGAGACTCACCATGAACAAGTGTCAAAAGCTTCTGAACTTGATCTTGAGTAAGTGACAACGGAGGACTTTCCAAACACCCTTTCCCTTTATCCTAAGATATAACTTGATTAACCAAGTGATAACCAGAAGAACTATTGTTTGAGTATCCTGGTTTAGTCTTTGTGAATTTAAAGTTTGGAGGAAAACCAATCAACCTGTAGCATTTCTCTCGTGTATGTCTTGCCTTTCCACGATGCTGACAAATCATATCAAAATTTTCCTTTCTTTTGAATGAGCAACAAGAGCTGAAGACTCAGTGGCTGGCAAAACTAGACTCCTGGTTTGCCTTTGCCTTTCTTCTTGTAGAACCAAGGAAAAAGTCTTGTCTAGTGAAGGGATTGGACTCATCAGGATTATTTGTCCTCTAATTGTTTCATAGGAATTGTTCAATCCCATGAGGAATTTGAACACATAGTCTGATTGTTGTATATCCCCAACCGAATTAAGTGCCTTACAAGTACAAAGTCCACAAGAACAGCAAGGTAATGGCCTATAGTTGTGCAATTCCTGCCATATACCATTTAGATGAGTGAAATATTCACTTACCATCTGTCTCCCTTGCACAATGGTGCTGAGTTGCTATTGAAGTTGAAAAATCCGTACATTATCTGGTTGAGGAAAGTGAGTCTTGAGCTTTTCCCACACCTCCTTTGCAGCACTGATGTAGAAAACATTGGAAGCTATTTCCTTCGAAATAGAGTTGAGTATCCATGAGAGAATAAGGTTGTTGCAGCGTAGCCAAGGAACATAGAGAGAATCAGCCAAATCTGGGGTTGAGATGCTCCCATCTAGAAAACCCATCTTGTTCTTAATCGAAATAGCCAGAGTGAAAGACCTATGCCATGTGAGGTAGTACGACCCAGTGAGGGAAGGAGTGATGATCACAGTGTGGGAGTTATCACTGTGATGAAGAAAGTACCAGCTATTTGGATTTTCTGAGGGGGGAAATGAAGGGAGTTAGAGCATTGGGTGGAGGAATGTTGGTAGAATCATCTTGTTCTGATGGAGTGTTGGTAGAATCATTATCCTCTGCCATTGATGAAGTAGAGTTTGAGAAGAAGAAAATAAAGATGGCAAAAAGATGAAGAACTAAATGCAGAGAAGGTGACTGATAAAATGACTAGAAGAAAATGAGGCAATATGAGAATGAGGGAACCTGGGGCTCTCTGATACCATGTTAGAATTCTGGGATTGAAACAGAATTGAAAGAGATCAAAATCATTCTCATTACTCTGTATAACTTCTGTTGAGTAGTGGAGTCTGGTCCACTTCGCTCGAGCGGCAAAAGGCCGCCGCTCGAGCGAAACCAGGCAGATTCAAACGCTCGAAGGCCGCTCGACAGTGAGCTCGAGCGAATGCGGAAGGGAAGTTCGCTCGACGCGCGCTCGACACGCCGCTCGAGCGAATGTTCTGTGTTTTGCCCAGAATTAGGGTTTTCCGCCGTGAGAAGTATAAATAGGCCATTTATACTTCATTTGGCAGTGTGTGTGCCTCAAGAACTCTGTGAAGAACAATATTTCTCCTCCTCCATTGTATTGTGATCCCTCATATATATAAATCCTTTGCAACTCCCGTGGACGTAGGCAATTTGCCGAACCACGTAAATCTTGTGTTGTGTGTGATTGTTTTCTCTCCCATTTCATATATTTTTCACTTCATTGTCATCAGTTTTCGTAACAATTGGTATCAGAGCCGTGGTTCGGATCTGAAGGAAGACGATGGCTGGAGATGAAGTGAAGGTATCGGGGATCGAGAAGTTCGATGGCAAGGATTTTGGTTACTGGAGGATGCAAATAGAGGACTACCTCTATGGGAAGAAGCTGCATCTTCCATTGTTGGGAAAACAACCGGAGAAGATGGATGAGGATGAATGGAAATTGTTGGATCGACAAGTTTTGGGGGTTATTCGACTAACCCTGTCGAGATCCGTTGCACACAACGTCATCAAGGAGAAGACGACGGCGGATCTCATGGCGGCTTTGTCAGGCATGTATGAAAAGCCGTCAGCGAATAACAAGGTACATTTAATGAAAAAGTTGTTCAACTTAAAGATGGCAGATGGTACGATTGTTGCACAACATCTGAATGATTTTAATACTATCACAAATCAATTGTCGTCTGTTGAAATTGAATTTGATGATGAGATACGTGCACTGATATTATTGGCTTCATTGCCAAATAGTTGGGAAGCCATGAGAATGGCTGTTAGTAATTCTGCTGGTAAAAATAAGTTGAAATATGATGATATTCGCGACTTGATTTTGACTGAGGAGGTGCGTAGGAGAGATTCAGGCGAGACCTCGTGTTCGAGTTCAGCACTGAATGTTGATTCTCGAGGGAGATCACATGATAGGAACTCGAATAGAGGAAGATCAAAATCAAACTACAGAGGCAAGAGCAAGTTGAGGCCTGGTCAGCAGGTTACTTGCTGGAATTGTGGCAAAGCTGGCCACATGAGGAAGAACTGCAAAAATCCTAGAAAGACCGAGAATGATAGTGCTAATGTTGTAACTGAAGAAGTACATGATGCACTATTACTTGCAGTTCATAGTCCAGTTGATGATTGGATACTGGACTCGGGGGCTTCCTTCCATACAACTTCCCACCGGGAGCTAATGCGAAATTATGTCGCAGGTGATTTTGGGAAAGTGTATCTGGCTGATGGAGAAGCTTTGAACGTGGTAGGGATGGGAGACATTGACATTGCACTCCCTCACAAGAACAAATGGACCTTGCAAAAGGTCAGACACATTCCTGAGTTGAAGAAGAACCTCATTTCTGTTGGGCAGCTGGATGAGTGTGGGCACTCAGTAGTGTTCTCAGATAGTACCTGGAAGGTCACAAAAGGGGCATTGGTACTGGCTCGAGGTAGAAAAACTGGTACACTGTATATGACTACCGGTTTGGATGACACTATTGCTACTACCGTTGCAGAAAACACAACAGATTTGTGGCATTGCAGGCTTGGCCATATGAGTCAGAAGGGTTTGAAAGAACTTCTGTCTAGAGGCAAGCTACCAGAACTGAAGACAGTTGATCTCAGTATGTGTGAGAGCTGTATTATGGGGAAACAGAAGAAGGTCAGTTTCTTGAGAAGTGGCAGGACGCCTAAGACAGGAAAACTGGACCTAGTCCACACAGATGTGTGGGGACCTTCCCCAGTGGCATCTCTAGGAGGTTCTCGTTACTATGTCACGTTCATTGATGATCATAGTAGGAAGGTGTGGATTTATTTTCTGAAGCATAAATCCGATGTATTTAATGTATTCAAAACTTGGAAGGCCATGGTAGAGACAGAAACAGGCCTAAAGCTGAAATGTTTGAGGTCTGACAATGGTGGTGAGTATATTGATGGTGGGTTCAAGGAGTATTGTGCAGCTCAGGGTGTCAGAATGGAGAAGACCATTCCTGGGACACCACAGCAAAATGGAGTTGCTGAACGTATGAACAGAACCATAAATGAGCGTGCTAGAAGCATGAGGCTGCATGCCGGACTACCACCTACTTTCTGGGCAGATGCAGCCAGCACTGCAGTCTACTTGATAAACAGAGGGCCATCAGTTCCATTAAATCATGAATTGCCTGAGGAGGTTTGGAGTGAGAAAGAGGTAAATTTTCTCACCTTAAAACATTTGGTTGTCTTTCTTATGTTCATATTGATTCTGATGCTCGAAGTAAACTTGAGGCGAAGTCAAAGAAATGTTATTTCATTGGCTATGGAGACGAGGCATTTGGCTATCGTTTCTGGGATGATCAGGGTCGGAAGATCATAAGAAGCAGGAATGTAATTTTCAATGAGAAGACTATGTACAAGGACAAGTCTAGTACAGCTTCTGAAACAGCTCCTCAGGAGTCCGAGTTTGTAAGCTTGGATGACCTACCAGAGGTCACAGTGCAGATAGAGATGTGAGTGACGGGGAGAGTGGGTCCAGTGCACCCATTCCTATTATTCCGCAGTCAGCTTCAGAGCCGTCCACTCCCACAGCTGCAGTTCGACGGTCAGCTAGGACTAGACGTCCTCCACAGCGTTTCTCACCAACCTTGAACTACATTCTGTTGACAGATGGAGGAGAACCGCAGAGTTATGAAGAAACCTTGCAAGATGAAAATTCTTGCAAGTGGGAGCTGGCCATGAAAGGTGAGATGGATTCTCTGCTAGAGAATCAGACATGGGAGTTGACAGAACTTCCATCGGGGAAGAAGGCATTACACAACAAGTGGGTGTACCGGGTGAAAACTGAGCATGATGGCAGTAAGAGGTACAAGGCTAGACTTGTTGTAAAAGGCTTTCAGCAGAAGCAGGGTATTGATTACTCTGAGATCTTTTCTCCTGTGGTGAAGATCACAACCATCAGGATGGTACTGTCTATGGTTGCTACTGAAGATTTATTTCTTGAGCAGTTAGATGTGAAGACAGCCTTTCTTCATGGAGACCTTGAAGAAGACATCTACATGCACCAACCTGAGGGGTTTGCAGTACAGGGAAAGGAAGATTCAGTTTGCAGACTGAAGAAGAGCTTGTATGGCTTGAAACAAGCTCCTAGACAGTGGTACAAGAAATTTGACAACTTCATGTGCAGTGCAGGGTACATTAGATGTCAAGCAGATCACTGTTGTTATGTTAAGCATTTTGACAATTCATACATTATTTTGCTGTTGTATGTGGATGACATGCTTATTGTAGGGGCTAGTATTGATGAGAATTGTCAGAGATAGAGCCAGAGGTACGTTGAGGCTCTCACAGGCTGAGTATGTGAAGAAGGTACTCAGCAGGTTCAATATGGACAAGGCCAAACCAGTTGGCACACCCTTGGGAAGTCACTTCAGACTCAGCAAGAATCAGTCACCCGAGTCAGAGGAGGAACAAGACTACATGAGTAAGGTTCCTTATGCCTCAGCTATTGGTTCACTTATGTATGCTATGGTCTGCACAAGACCGGATATTGCCCATGCAGTGGGAGTTGTGAGTAGATACATGAGTAAACCAGGAAAAGAACATTGGGAAGCAGTGAAGTGGATTTTGAGGTACCTAAAGGGCTCCTCAGAAACGTGCTTGTGTTTCTCTGGAAAGAGTTTAGAGGTGCAGGGCTATGTTGATGCTGATTTAGCTGGTGATATTGATAGCAGAAAGAGTACCACAGGTTTTGTTTATACTCTTGGTGGTACTGCAGTGTCATGGGGTTCTAATCTGCAGAAAACAGTTTCTTTGTCTACTACAGAAGCTGAGTATGTTGCAGTGTCAGAGGCTGCAAAGGAGATGATATGGCTACAGGGCTTCTTGGAGGAATTGGGTAAAAAGAATCAGAAAGGCACTCTCTATAGTGATAGTCAGAGTGCCATATTCCTTGCCAAGAATCCAGCATTTCATTCCAGGACAAAGCACATTCAAATCAGGTATCACTTCATACGATCATTGTTAGATGATGGACAGTTGTTACTTGAGAAAATTTGTGGTAGCAAGAACCCGGCTGATATGTTGACTAAGGGTGTCACACTTGAGAAACTGAAGTTGTGTGCTACTTCAGTTGGTCTTCTGGCATGAAGACAGGGGCAGTGAGTTGCAGAAATGGAGGATATCACGTTTGAGGAAGAGGACGATGCAGCAAGTGTACCAGTCTCCAAGTGGGAGAATTGTTGAGTAGTGGAGTCTGGTCCACTTCGCTCGAGCGGCGGCCTTTTGCCGCTCGAGCGAAACCAGGCAGATTCAAACGCTCGAAGGCCGCTCGACAGTGAGCTCGAGCGGTGCCTCCAGGATGGGAAGTTCGCTCGAGCGAAGGCATTGGCCGCTCGAGTGAAATCAGGCAGAGTCGAACGCTCGACGTGCGCTCGATAGTGAGCTCGAGCGAATGCGGAAGGGAAGTTCGCTCGACGCGCGCTCGACACACCGCTCGAGCGAATGTTCTGTGTTTTGCCCAGAATTAGGGTTTTCCGCTTTGAGAAGTATAAATAGGCCATTTATACTTCATTTGACAGTGTGTGTGCCTCAAGAACTCTGTGAAGAACAATATTTCTCCTCCTCCATTGTATTGTGATCCCTCATATATATAAATCCTTTGCAACTCCTGTGGACGTAGGTAATTTGCCAAACCACGTAAATCTTGTGTTGTGTGTGATTGTTTTCCCTCCCATTTCATATATTTTTCACTTCATTGTCATCAGTTTTCGTAACAACTTCTATACAGCAAGACCCCCAACTTATATACACCAAAAAGAATGCACACTAACCTATCATAAAGGAATAAAGGAATAAGGGGACAAAAATGAAATGTGTTAGCTAATGGTACAAGTCTATACAAAAGAGGACAAAGAAAACATAACAGAATTTAGTCTTGCACAGCAGCCATGTAGTGGAACGAATTGCTCTGCTACTGGAATGGCAGAGCAGCTCCTATTCTAATATGCGGTTGCAAGGAGGTCAAGTGCTCCTCTCTTCCTTCTCTAGTATTTCTTGAGATAACCTACAAAAGAATCAATTAAATCATAATTTGTGATAACTATTGAAGTTTCTCATACATGCATCCTCAAATTTTTTTTTTTTAATTTTTGAAATAACGATCATCACTTTCATTTCATTAAACTCGAATAGCCATTACAGACTTCTCATACTCGATACAGTTTATCAGTTCACTAGGACCCTCTTCGAGCCAAACCACTTCCTCATCATAATTGAAAGCTAGTTTAGCCAGAATATGCGCAGCCTGCTTTCCTTTTCTGGAGATGAATTGAATCTGCCACTTCTCTTCATCACAGAAAAAGGATTTGAATTTTTATGAAGTTTTATAGTAAGGAGTAGATGATATTCCGATTTTTTTATGCACGACTTTCATGGAGTCTACCGAGTTTTTTCTCCATGTGCAATTCCAAAATTATATTTACCCAATTAGAAAATACCTGCAGTACTGCATTGTTGTCATGTATTAGCAAACGTGCAAAATAAAATTAATATAATAAAATTAAAACGACCACAATAAAAGTCACTTGCCCGACCTAACTTAGTCTGCAGACCATGCATGGCTCAAATAAACTGACCATATTCGGGTCGGGCAAAAAATGGATTCCCAAAAAAAAAAAAAAAAAAAAAAACACCTTGCTCATGTGAGTACAATTCGGAAAAAACCGCTGTTTTTAACATTTTTTAAACTGTTTTCATAGTTTTATCACCCACCTCATACAATCATCATATAAATAGTACAAATTAAAAAATAATACAATAACAGTAAATTTTTACAAATTGTGGAGAAGAAGCACACAAGAATGACATCAATAATGAAGTTGTTCTTGGATTAGCTAACATGGCCACCATGTGCAAACCATAAGCCTTAAGTCATCCCTTATCAACATAAATAAAGTTTGATTTTGGATCAAACCCTTAAAAAAAATATTATTAAAAGATATAAAAATAAACATTTTGAAAAAGTTTAATTAATGAATATGTAAATAAGAAATATGTTCATTCCCCAATTCTACCTCAAAACTTTCAACATTGTCCAATGGGGCATGAAGATCAATGGGTATATATTGGATCTTTTAACAAATTCTGAGTACAAACGAGTGCCTCAACTGTTATTAGAGATAATAAACAACAAAATGGATCAAACATAGGCTAATTCAGAAGAAACAGTAGAAACATAAATGACCATCACATCTTGTGCAACTCCCGTCAAAATATGATACTTTATTTCATTGATTTTCCACCAATCCAAAATTTCAAATTTTGAAACTTGTGCCTCACAACCATATTCCAAGTATTGGTCAATCTCCAATTTGTTCCTCAAATTACATTCAATAATTTCTTACTTATACTCAACTCAAAAACTCTGCTGAGAATCAGAATCAATCATACTAAGATCAACTGAGGAAAGAGGCTCAGAGTATGAAACTCCACTTGAACTTTCATACATAACACTATACTCCACACACATGTCAATCATCAATTGTTTCACTTTTGCAATCATTTCTTCAACTAAATTACCACCATATTTTTTTTTAACCGAAAATGCAAAAGACTAAATTTGCATATTGGATAAAAAAACAACAATAAATATCATCAAGTTAGTTTTTTCTATTAATTTCCAATATTTTCCATGCCTACTCTTTATGCTCGCAGCCATACATCTCAACGCTGGATCAATATTTTGACTCATTATTTATAAATGTGATTGGATGCCACAAAACTCTTGGAAATATGCATTAGATGTGACATACGAAAAACCAGAAAGTCTCAAAGTAACACATAAAAAAAATTTCAAAAATTTAACCATTATTTTTCTAATTTCTTTTTTCAGTTAAGTGTTTATGTTCGATCGCCTAATCTTCGACCCTTTAACCATTTGAGTTTATTATATTTTCAAGTAGACGAGTTTTTCTTTCTTTTTCATTTGTCATTTTTCCGCCAAGCGGTTCTTAGGACCTATTTAGTTATTTTGAATATTTCAGTATATATGTGAATAGTAGTAAAATAGTTTAAGTTATAGCATTTTATCGGGTTTTCAGAAAGGAAAGAGGAAAAATTGAATAAAAGAATTATAAAGTTATAATAAAAAAAATAAATATTAATTTTTAATATTATTTTTGTTCTGAAATTTGTAGAAGTACTATTGTTTTTTGTGTCTTATGTTTTGTGTTTTGTTTGTGAGTTTGAAAAAATTGTAATGATTAGATTAAAAAGTTAAAGAAAGTAAAAGTGTACTTTTTTGTTTAAGTGATATTTAAAAAAATATATATATATGAAAATACTTTATAACAATTATGTTACCAAACAAACCCTTAGTTTCTATAGATCAGGATCAATTTCTCATTCTATTTAATTACTAACCAATTAGTCGAGCATGCAAAAGTAACAAAGAATGGTATTTTGTGAAAAAAGGAATGTTATTTCTCGTCTTAATTTATAAATTGTGAAATCTCAATCAAACCTACCATATGGCACATTTAGAAAGTAGCTAGCAATATTGCTGCATAAGTAATATTCTTTGTTATAACACTCCACAGTTCCATGATATGATAGTAATTAGCTAGAGCGCTCTATATTTGTACGTACCATGTTTGCATATATTTAACAAAACAGGATTGTAAAGGCAGGTCGATCGTCTTGAGCAATATTATTGGAGATTTATTTTTGTAAAACTGATTCTTTAATTTAAACGTGTACATATACGGTAACTTTTCAGAATTTACCCTAGTCCAATCATTATCCATTAGCTGGAGTACTTGGACTCAACACATCACATTCATCAGAACATTATAAGTATTGTAAATACATGATGGGAATGACCGACATAGCAGGAGTATGAACACCACAACCATTTGGCCATCACCATTCATTATTTTGTATTGGGAAAATCCCACAGACCATTATCGAAAGAGAAATCAGCCCCAGTGCAAATCGAGTCATCCTCGTCAAAAGTGGCCCCAACAAAATGTGCTTCGGGCAGTAAAGTTTTGTTCCCGCAAATATTCAGCTCTTGATCCTCAAACCCACTTATGGTATCACATGTGGCTTTTTGGATATGACCTTCGCAGTCATTTAAAAGATTTTTCTCCCAAATATTCGGCTCTTGATCATCAAACCCACTTATGCTCCATGAAGCTCTTTGGATATCACCTCCACGGTCATTTAAAACATTTTTCTCCCAAAGATTCGGCTCTTTATCAAGCTCATTCACTAGTTATGGTGCATGTGGCTCTTTGAACATCACTAATTTCACAGCCATCTAACATGTTTTTCCACCAAAGATCTGGCTCTTCATCAAGCTCACTTATTCTACATGCAGTTCTTTCGTTGCCTTGGAAGTTACCTAACTGCGCTGTCCATCTTTTACATGTATTCACCGTCGACGACGTCATTGTTGGAGAAATGTTTCTAATTACATCATCCTTTGGTCGAAAGCTGGTTTCTTTGATTGTAGGTTTCCCACTTAACACGGTAAAATTTTTAGACAGGACCCGAGGTTGAGGTTTTATTACGCTCACAGCTTCCTTCAGGTCAAGTATTGGCTTTTCTTTCATGTATTTGTGCATGTGTGTATTCCAATAGTTCTTCACATCATTAGATGTTCTTCCTGGAAGCCTTCCGGCAATCAACGACCATCTATACAAACAAATTAAGACTTCAAATATAAACAAAATATTCATGTACTACTTATGAGATAATGCCATGATTTAACTTCTTTTTCTTTTCTACAAAAGGAATATTGAAGTTGTATAAAATAGAAATTAAAAAAAGAAAAAAAAAAAGTGGCCGGAGAGCGAGAGTGTGAAAGAAAAATCATGTATATATTAACCTTAAAAAAGAAATATTTAATAGATAGTGATACTCGGCCGCCCTGCGTCCACCACTGGACATACTGCTAGTGCAAAAAAAAAAAAAAAAAAAAAAAAAAAAAAAAAAATCTATCTTTCATATATATATATTTATGTATTTTTTGAAGTGTTATATATATATATATATATAACCAAGAAATATAATAAAATAAAATGTCTATGAAATATGAACTCTATGTGTGTTAAAAAAATATGTAAAATATTTAATAATAAAAAAATTATATTTTTTAGAAAATAATAGATAAAAATGGTTGGGGCTGGGAATCAGGCACCTAGCTAGTTGTTACTGTTATGTCTATATAAGTCTCTTACAAAACGTAAGTTATACTAACTTGATAATAACAATTTCATTTTTCGCTCAACAAAAAATTAAATAAAAAATTCAACTCAAAATAAAATTAACTGACACATCAATGTATAAAATCACTTTTGCAGGATTCACGTATAGACAAAATTGTTGGGCTCTATTCTAACTGGTCAAGGATGAATATAGAAGAAACAATTTTTCTTAGCCATATTCTAGAGAAAAAGGCAAACTAAATAGTTGGGCTCTCTCTCTCTCTCTCTTGTAATACCTGCTCTGAGAGGAACTTGGTGCCAGTTTCCTTCTCCATGCTCGCCAATGCTCTCGCTAGTTTATTTTGTAGTTTGTTTTTGTTTTTTTTTCACATGTCTTTTTTTTACACTTTTAAATATTAGTTTAAAAAAATAACAACATCATTGAGAAATATTTACTTAATCATTAAATAAAAAAAATTACCCAATGATACTCCTTATATCTATCTATTATAATAAGCGCCTATGCGCTTACTACAGTAATAAACAGTTAAATTGTCGTTCCGTTTTCGTAATTCCGTTTTGCACAGTAACATTTCATTTTTATTTTCGTTAATTTACACAGTAAATATAATAAAAAATTCAAATGCACAGTAAATATAATAAAAAATTCGAATGAATTGTAAGATAATAATTCAAAATAATAATAAAAAATTCAATTGATTATTAGCAGCAATAATTCATCAAGTCAATCGAGCTTTTAAAAACAAATAAATCCAAAAGACAAAAAAAGGTAAAGAAAAAGGGAGCACTTCGTGCTTAGACATGATTGATTATAATAAAAGAAACAAACAAATTGGTATAATAAATTCAAATGGACATTTCCCATCTTAAGCAAAGTTATCCCCAATTGCAGTTTCTTAATATTTTTTCGTGCTTTCAATAATTGAATAATCCAAGTCAGCTTTAAACCCTCGTTATTAATTATTCTTATTGACACTTGCACATGAAATTAACCATGGTTAACACATCTAATTAGATCCATCCTCCACCATACAATTTTGAGCTAAAGCGCAAGTGGGTACTGAATAGTAAAAAGGAAAAACAAATAAGTGGTAATTACTATTCGAATGAATAGTAATATAATGTCGACATGATTTTTTTTTCCCAGCTCTATCTGAACTTTTCCAAAGCTGCATGCGCATATCATGTATTGTATATTTAGTTGTAGGACCCTAACTTTTGGATTTTACCTCATGGCTTGGATACTCAAGCAGACATTGATTAGAGTGGAATCAAAGTGAGGAAAATGATGAGAATAAGACCATGTTTAGGAAGTAAGTCGATCTCATTTCATGTTAAAAATTTTCATAATTTTTTTTTAAATATTACTCAAATATAAAATATTTTTTAATTTTAAATTTTTAATGTTTTCATTTAATCATTATAATTTTTTTAAAATTTCTAAATAATATATAAAAATTAATAAAAAAAATTTAACTATCAAAATAAAATAATATTCTAAGATATTTTATTTTTATAATATTTATATTAAAAAAAATTTCCGTTCATCTTTCAAAACTCAAAAATAAACTATTTTATTATTATTCAGAAGCTATTTGATTATTACTAACAAAATGCTGATCATATCTCGTTATTCAACCATACCCTAATCTTTTTTAAAAGACTTTGCACATCTGTACCCAAACAAATCGTTTTCTTTTCTCTTATGTATATTCGCCTTTGGTTTGGCATTTTCTTTTAGTTATAACAATCTATCTATGTATCAATCAACACAATAAAAGATGGGTCCTCTCCTTGGCTGTCCTGACTATCAGCCTACCCATCACCTAAATCATTTGTAGTCCTCATAATTGAGGTTGCCACCTGTCCTGGCTATTATCACATTTAACTTCTTTAACGTTTACAAAAGTGGTTCCTGCATTGATTATCTCGTACTCACTTTCTCTGCATCTCTCTCATAAAGTAATCTGCTTTCTCTTCTTACTAATTCATAGATTTTCTCTCTCTCCGTCTCGCCTAGCCTCGGTTGCCGCCATCAGCAGTCACGGAGCAAGCCGGACAACAACCATCCTTCAAGCAACAGCAGTAGAGGCAAAGCAAAACCATCAAAACTGCTTCGTTCTATTTTTATATAAAGTAATCTGCTTTCTCTCTTCTTACTCAACTCCTTCCCTTTTCTCTTCTTTTTTTCTCTATTTTGTCAGATTTGTTGCTTTTGCTTTTATTTGGCTCTTCATCAATCTGATTGGTATCAATTCGCTGTGTCCACTTTGTTCCTCTGTTTGTGCTCCACTTCCTGGTATGTTCTTTTTTATAAATACTCTAAATCTCTTTGTGTTAAACTTATCACTTTTATTATTATCACTTTTATATCTTTTATCTCTTTTAGTTTTTCTTTCACCTCCATTACTTTTTGGAAGTTTCTCGTCACCATCCCTATGTGCTTTGCACCAAAAGCTAGAAACAAATGAGTCTGACATATCACATTTTTAATTTTTAAAAAATAATAGTTTATTTAACTTTCAACTTTTATTTAGATTTGGATATTGAGTTAAGATGAATGTTAAAAATTAAATAAAATATTATCTTTTAATTTTACTTTTATTTTAAATAATTAAAAAATAAAATTATTTATTATATTTTATATAAAAATTATAATAATTAGATAAATTAAAATAAAATAAAAGTGATGGAAAGATTTCTTACATGCAAACAATATCCAAATGAGCAGACATAATAGTTATTAAAATAAATGGGTTATGTTCAAGGCACATATGACCTGTGAATATAAGACCTGAAACACACACAAAATCAATAAAAGGCCCAATCCGAAAAACACACCCTTAACCCAACAGAATAAAACACACACAAAATTAATAAAAGACCCAATTTGAAAAAAAAAAACCCACAAGAATAATTAATAAAATAATTATTTAAAATAATTATTCAATCTATGCTTTTTATAAGTTTCCTTTTCATGGTATTTTTTCATTCTATGTGTTATTTTGTTATCTTCATTTTCTTGTTGATTTAAAGTATAAATAATTTGATTGTATCTATTTTTCAACATATGAATCAACGAAAATTGTTTATAGCATTTAAAATGCATCATGGAGGTATGGATTTCAAATTAAACATTTGTTATTTATTCATTTAGTTTTGGTTGTGTGGAACAGTATCCAACTTTTGGAAGAATCATTTGCTTCATTAACATAATGAGAAGTGGTAAGATTATGTTAATAAGTTATATAGCATTTGTTTTGAAATAGTAATATTAATTTTGTAAAAGTTAAGTTTAGAGACTATTTTTTGAAGATCATAGAAAACAACAAGCGAAAAATATCCCATATAAAGATTTACCAGAAGAGAAAAAGGAAGAACTCCGTAGAAAAAGGAGAGAAAGATATGCTAAAAAAAAGGCATCTAGCAGCAATTCAATCCAATTAACAGATTCAGCTTCATTTGGTGGTGATCAACTGACAACATCAATTGATGAACCTTCAAATGATGATGTCCAATATATAAACATCATTGAAGACTTTACTGTTCTACAAAATGTGTCAAAGAAACAACGAAATTTCCACCCAGATGTTGACATGGATGAATTGATTTCATCTCATGAAGTATGTGTTCCTCCTGGTGTTAACGTCTGTGTGGTTGATTTAGAGGCAACTTCATCATTAAACAATGTGACAAATCATTCTAATTGTCCGAGTGATTCTATGGAGTTTCCGACACGTAAATCACGAAATACATCCATAGATGAAATAACCGCCTCTGATCAGCTTTTGATTTAACAGGTTCTCATGAAATTATTTTGTCGTCTTTCTTATTCAAACTTCCTTATATTCTTTTTCATTGAAATTTGGAAACATTCTATTCAAATAGGCTCCATTTGTTGTTCGGGAACAATTAAGTTTTGAAACAAGTATACGGCCACCTTGTAGGGGTAAGAAACAAGTATAATTACATTATTCATTCTTCTGATTCTATTGTCAACTCTTGCGACTCTTCCAGTAGTGTCCTCCTTGGTCAGATCATTCAAAAAACAATCGATGAGTTTACACCTATTGTCTTATATTCATTTTTGAACTCAATAGGTGGGAGGCATCACCGCTCTGCTGGACTTAGACAATTATTACAAGCCGTGTCATTTGAAGCATATTCTTTGCCATATGTGCCTTGTTGCAGACATTGTAAAGCAAAGAGATTCTATCATGAAACAAACGGATTTTGTTGTGCTGATGGGTCAATTTCTTTGGCCACAAATGCTGTTCCTGATCAACTTTATGATCTTTTTACCTCCAACACAGATGAATCTGCACATTTTAAGACCTATGTTCGGACTTATAATAACAAGTTCGTGTTTACATCTTTTGGAGTTAAATTTGATAGAAATCTTTGCAGACGGAATAGAGGAATTTATACCTTTCGAACTCAGGGACAGATCTATCACTATATCGATGATTTGATCCCTTTAAATTGTCATCTTTCTTATCTCCAATTGTATTTCTATGATACGGAGCATGAATTAGAAAATCGCATTTCTGATTCAGACAGAATGAATCCATCAATTATACCTCAACTCATCGATAGTCTTCGGATCAATCCATATTCTGTGTTTTTCCGGTCTCTTGGTGATTTGCCAAATTTGGAAAATCAAGTAATCCATATAAGATCAGATGCAGGTCTAGATCAACGTGTATTCAATGCCCCGACATCTTCACAAGTTGCAGCAATATGGGTTGAAAATGAAGATGCAGATCAGCTAGGAGGACGAAACATTTGTGTCTTTAGTCATTCTGGTGGAAGTCATATAGTTCAATATTATTTTGGTTGTTATGATCCACTTCAGTATCCTTTATTGTTTCCTCTTGGTGATACTGGTTGGCATCAAGGCATTCAAAGGATCAATAGAGGAAGCACATTAACATGTAATGAAACAACCCGATCAATAGATCATCACCAATCAATGTCAGTAGAAGAATTACTGACAAGAGAACAACGAGGTTATAATGTAATCTTAATCTTCCTATTTTATACTTAGTTTGTAGACGTCCAATTTTGTGACATTTCATTCCCCTATAACTTTTGCAGCATTAAACAGAAAAAGGAAGGATCCAATTGTTTCGTGTCGTGAATATTATTGCTACAAGTTACAAATTAGAAAAAACGTCAGATCAATTTTCTTATTGTCTGGTCGCCTATTGCAACAATTTGTTGTTGATATGTATGTTAAGATCGAGATTTCAAGATTAGATTATTTCCGCAGCAAACAACAACATATTCGATCTGGGTTATATCAAGGTATTGTTGATACCATTACACTTGGGGAAACTGATGCTTCTAATGTTGGAAAACGGATTATTCTGCCTTCGTCATTTAATGGGGGTCCAAGAGATATGCGAAAAAGATATATGGAAGCAATGGCTTTAGTTCAGCGTTATGGTAAACCAGACATTTTTTTAACAATGACGTGCAATCCAAACTGGCCAGAAATTTCAAATGAATTACGCCTGCCTGAGGAGAGTCAAAATCGGCTTGATTTGATTGCTCGGGTCTTTCATTCAAAATTAGAAGAATTAAAGGATCGATTATTCAAGCAGCAGATATTTGGAAAAGTCTCAGCATATGTTTATGTTATTGAGCATCAAAAAAGAGGGCTTCCACATGCGCATTTTTTAATTATATTACAGAGGGATTGGAAACTCTATGCGCCTAAATCTTTTGATGAGATTGTATCAGCAGAAATACCTGATAAAAATACAAATTTGCACTTGCATAATGCTGTTATCAAGCATATGATGCATGGACCATGTGGAGTGTTGAATCCAACAAACGTTTGTATGAAAAAAAATGGTTGTTGCAAAAGCCAATATCCAAAAAATTTTGCATCAGGTACGACTGTTGGAAATGATTGCTTCCCAATATATAAGCGTTCTGACAATGGAATAACTGTCAAAGTGAGGCGCCATGATTTGGATAACCGTTGGGTCGTTCCATATAATCCGTATTTGCTTGCAACATTTGACTGTCACATTAATGTCGAGATTTGTTCTACAATAAAAGCAGTCAAATATCTTTACAAGTACATTTACAAAGGGCATGATCGCGTTGCTTTCAATTTGGTTTCCGAACAAAGCAATCAACAAATTGATGAAATTCAACAATTCCAATCTGCCCGATGGATTGCTCCACCTGAAGCTATGTGGAGAATATATGGCTTTATTATTAATGAAATGTACCCAGCAGTATATAGCTTACATTTACATCTTGAGGATCAACACCAAGTAACTTTTCGAGCAAATGAAGACTTAATCAATGTTCTCAACTCTGATCGGTCTGGAAAATCAATGTTAACAGAATTTTTTGCATTAAACCGAGTGGATGAAAATGCAAGGACATTGTTGTACAAAGAATTTCCAGAATTTTATGTTTGGAACCAACAATACAAAGAGTGGACTCGTCGGGAAAAAAAAACTGTTATAGGTCGAATTGTTACAGCAAATCCATTTGAAGGTGAGAGGTATTATCTGCGGATATTGTTAAATCATGTAAGAGGACCTTTGTCGTTCGAAAATCTTAGGACGGTTGATGGTGTTGTGGCTCCAACATTTCGTGAGGCAGTAACTATGCACGGTTTGCTACAGAGAGATAGTAGCTTAGAAGATTGTTTACATGAAGCATCTCTATATCAAATGCCATCCAGTTTGAGACGACTATTTGCAACTATTTTTCTTTATTGTAATCCAACCAATCCAAGAGAGCTTTGGGAACGTTTTGAGCAAGATATGTCACTTGATTTTAGGTCAACTAAAGATTCTATGTTGAATGTAAGAATGCAAGTTTTGCGCTCAATCTCTTTTACACTTGAATCAATGGGGAAAGACATTAATTCGTTCCATCTTCTTGATGACGACATTTGTTTTGATGAAGACCAACTCGAATCTAGGGAAATCGATGATGAATTGGCTGTTGAAATTCTAGAAGAAGATATTGTTGCATCAGAAGCCCTTAATAGTAAACAACGACATGTCTATAATTCAGTTTTGGGAAAGGTTTTTTCAAATGAAACTGCTACATTCTTTGTTGATGGCCCTGGTGGGACGGGAAAGACATTCCTGTACAAGGCACTTCTTGCCGCAGTAAGATCAAGAAAATTAGTCGCACTTGCAACTGCTTCATCCGGTGTTGCTGCATCTATCCTTCCTGGAGGTCGAACAGCACACTCGCGCTTTAAGATTCCACTGGATACTGATGAACATAGCATGTGTTGTGTCAGTAAACAAAGTGCCCTCGCAAAGTTACTACGTGTGGCAAGGTTAATTATATGGGATGAAGCCCCTATGTCAAGAAAACAACATATTCAAGCATTAGATAAAATGCTGCGAGACATTAATGATTCAGAGTTAACATTCGGTGGAAAAGTTATCGTCTTTGGTGGAGATTTTCGCCAGGTTTTACCTGTGGTTCGTAAAGGAACAAGACAAGAACATGTTGACGCCAGTTTGGTTTCTTCTTATTTGTGGCCTACATTGATAAAGTTTCATTTGACTGAAAATATGCGAGCAAGATTGGATCCAGTCTTTTCAGAATATGTGTTACAATTGGGCAACGGAATGCCACCAATCACAGTTGACGAAACTATAAAAATTCCTGATGGCATGCTTGTTCCCTATGAAGATGACTGCACTTCTTTGGATCATTTAATAGATGCTGTTTTCCATGGTATTCATGAATATTCGATAAATATTTCAGCTATGATGAATCGGGCCATATTAACACCAAAGAACAGTTATGTTGATGAAATAAATGCATTACTAATTCATAAATTTCCTGGTGAGCTTAAGCGATATTATAGCTTTGATGAAGCAATAGATGCATCTGAACAATCAGTTATGGAGGATTTTTTAAATAATCTAACCCCAAATGGACTTCCTCCTCATGAATTGTTGCTGAAGATAAACTGTCCTATCATGCTGCTTAGAAACATTAATCCTTCAGAAGAACTGTGTAACGGAACACGTCTAATTTGTCGAGCTTTTGATCGAAATGTCATTGATGCAGAAATCGCAGTTGGGCACCACAGCGGAAAAAGAGTCTTTATTCCAAGGATCCCATTTTTACCAAATGTTGATGAAAATAGTGGTTTTCTATTCAAACGAACTCAGTTCCCTATCAGATTAAGTTTTGCAATGACTATAAATAAGTCACAAGGGCAAACATTTGATTTTGTTGGAATATATTTACCTCAACCTGTTTTCTCACATGGTCAATTATATGTGGCTTTATCAAGAGCTAAGACTGCATCTACAGTTAGAATTTTAATACGGCCAGTGTCTACTGAACAATCAGAGGAGAACTGCACAAAAAATATTGTCTATACGGAATTATTAAGATTAGCAAGTTCAGATTGATGTTAAATGGGTAATGATTCAATTATATAATTTGAGTTTAATTACTTCAAAAAAATTACGCATTTAATAGAATTCTCCTTTTTGTATGTTTAGTATTGTGTTTTTTAATTTATTACACTCTTCGATTCTCTTTTCAATCTTTTTTAATTTAGTGTTGGGTTTACTATACTTACACATTTAATATATTTGTATATGAACAGCTTTAAAGATGCGGACAGTTTATACATCAATAAAAGACATCACTCCAAGTATAAGAGACTGGAAAATCAAAATGATTGTGGCAGAGAAGTCACCCAAACGAACAAGCCAACATTCACCAGTAAAGTACCAAAACTTAACATTGATTGATCCAGAGGTATAGTATTTATTTGTATCTATAGTATTTATTTGTATCTATTGTCTTTTATTTTTTTTAGTGTACTAAAAGCTGGTAAATGATTTACTTATTTTTGCATTCTATCTATTAAGTTTTGTTTTTATTTTTATTTTTATTTTTTTACTACTAATTTGTTGGGTCTTTTGATGTTTGATTTGTTAAATATTTGGCTTCCTTATATAAATGTCAATGATGTTCTCTTAGTTTAGTTCTCTTCATGTAACACATTTAAAAACAAAAATTTTGTACATAACTCAAAACAATTTAAGATCAAACAAAATTATTATACTCAATTATTTATTACAAAATTTTTTTTTTGTAAATTACTCATTACAATTTTTTATATTATACAGGGAAATCGACTACAAGCTACGATATTTGATAAAGATATCGAGTCACGAGAAGATACTTTTCACATTTTCCAGTCGTATTACATCAGTAATGCATATGTGAAGCCATTGGATCCATGGTATAGAATTGAAACACATGAATACCAATGGATTTTAAATGCTAAAACGACAATTGAGGAAGTTCCAAAAGATGAAGGACAGTTGGAACCGCCAAAGTACCAATTCATTCCGTTCAATGAATTAGACGCTTATAAGAATTCAATTGCAGAAATAGGTAATTCACTCTTTATTTCTTAATATTTAATTATGAATATACTAAAAATTTAAATCTTATTTGTTAAATGTTTTAGCTGTTGCACTCCGTATCAAGCCATGTAGAAAGATAACTATAGCGCATGGACCAACAACTATTCAAGAGATATATCTTATTGATGAAGGGTAAAAATATTTTTTGGGTAGTTCCCTCTTTTAGAATTATGTTTCAATTTTTATTTCTTGTATATTCTACTAATTCTTTTTTTTTCCAATTTTGTAGCTTAAACCCCATATGTTTAACTATGTGGGGTCAATTTGTACAAGATGAATGTAAAAAATCTCGAAAATAATTGAGACAAAGCCAGTTATACTTGTAACAAAAATAAGAGTTGGTTCTTATAACGGTATTTTTAATAATTAACAATCTTATATTTTCTTTTAGATTGTATATGATTGCATTAATTATGATGTCTATTTTCAATGAAGGATTATCTCTATCATCACGTTCGAAAAGTAAATTTATGATCAATCCTGTTATTCCTGAGGCAACTTCATTGCAAGAGTGGTAATCGTCACAAATAAGTCATTATTTGTTCCATACCATTTGAATATTGAAATCTCTATATTTTTATTTCTTATGTTGTATTTGTTTTTATGAATTTTAAGGGCGGCAATTAATGATTTATTATTCAAGAGTATTATTGCAAGAAAGTTGACATACCCATCTGCATCTCTATCTTCTGTTGGTATTCGGGAAATAATCAAGAATTGTGATGTTGCTGAGTTCATCAAAAGTTTACAACCCATGACGGTAAAATTCTATTCTCAATAACAAATTCAAATATTTATTCAATCAACTCTTCTAAAAAATTATTTCTAATGTGATGCAGAAAACAAAATTTTGGATAAAGGCGAAGATAATGGTTGTTGATTTGCATCAGATATTTTTTTACATGTCATGTATTGGCTGTAACAAAGGAACTGGATATGATTACAATGATACATTCCTTTGTTACCATTGCAAACACCAAAGCATTTCTCAACCACGGTATGTGTAACAGTCCGCTAGAAATTCAATAGTGGAATTTCTATAGACATTAGAAACCTCGTGAAAATCCCTTAAGTTTTTACGAATCGGCTAATCGCATAAGTTCTAGTCTGTCAACATAGTTAGTGTTATCACTCACTATGGTGCCAGAAATGCGATTTTAATTGTTTGAGGTATTTAGAAGTGTCAGATTACGTTATAGTTTACGCCACTAGACTCAGTTGAATATTTAGGGTTTTTCAGTACTAAGTTTATTATGCACTTTTTCGGAGTGAATAGTAACCTCGATAAGCGTACTAAGTGCAGTGGTTTCAAAATCACAGTGTGAAATGTCCATATTAGGTTAGAGAAGTTTTATTTGGACACTTGGCAAGATCTTAACCACACATAATGAATAGTATTAGATACTTGGCACAAAGAGAAACCATTAGATGGATTTGTGAAGGAAATCAATGTGTGAGATCATGCCACCTAAGCAAAACAGTTTTTTTTCATCTGATCAACCAAATTGAGTTAGATGAAGAGGGTTTCAACCCTAGTAAAACCCTAAATGGTTGGAATCCTTTTGAAACCCCAAAAACTTGGTTGAAACCGAAACCCTAAACGGTTTCCCCAAACCCTAAAGTTGGCATTCAAACCCTTTTTGATCCAATTTCTAGTATTGTGTTTAATCACTTGATTAAATCACTTTCACATGCTATTAATTTCTCAAATTCCTATTATGACATCTTTATCCAACATTTTAAACCTTAGAAATTTGATTGGGCCAAGAAAAATTGGATTTGGGCTTGATAGCATCTCAAACCCTAACCAAACCCCCTTTAAACCCCAAATTGAAGCCCACTTGGTTGAGGCCCACTAAGGCCCACTAAAGCCCACGAATTTTGGCCACCTTGGCATAGCTTCTTGGAGAAATTTCCTCCCCCACTTGGCAGACCATTCATTGCATCAAGTTGCACTCATTAATATGGAGGAACCCACCCCATCAAGTCCCATGTCTCATAGCCTTTGTAAGTTGTCTTTTGCCCCCCACTATCCTCTACATTATGTCACATGTCTACACCTCCACTCAATGATCATTAAGGTCCAAATATTCTCCCTACAGAAGTCTTGAGTCGTGCAAGACACACTTACTTCACTTTAATCATTTCTTCACCCCGTTCTTAGAGAGAAACCCAAAAGAGCTCTCTCGGGCAGATTTCTGGGTCTTTTTGCGTGGAGTTTTTCGACCCTTTGTAAGTATTTTCACACGATGACTCCTTCATAAAAGTTGTTCCTCTTTGAGTCTAGTTTCCGTAGATGTATTTTTCGTATCATTCCATGGTCATTTGGTCGGTCAAAAGTATTTTTAACCATGGAAAGGTCATTCTGGGCGTGAATCTGGAGAGTGTGTTATGTTTTGGAGTTTTTGACCAAGCTAATGGATATATCTTGGTCCGAAAATTTTATGGAGTGTTCTTAGAATGTGTTTAAGAGTTTTCATTGAGGTTTTGTTGCATGAATAAAGATTTTGATGATAGATTTTATTAGATCTAGAAACATGAAAACTGGAAGTGACAAAACAGTTTTTATTTGGATAAAGTTTGAATATTTTGAGGTTTGATCTTACTCTAAAGGCTTTGATATTTTTATATGATGATCCTAAGTCTCTTATTTTCATGTTAGGATGTTATTTTGGAGATATTTAGTATTAGTTTCAAAGATATGATTTTTCTATGCAAGAGAATTTCGGTTAGGCCTAAGATTTGATGTTTTTAGGTTAGATCCATGTTTTATTGGGTTTTAGCCATGTGATTTTAATTTTGATGGTTGGATATTCTTTAGGACACGTTTTTAAACCATGTGATACTTTATTTCAAAGATCTCACCTTCTTAAGCCATTGATCAAGAGATTTATCAAAGCTAGTTAAGAAAAAGTTTCTGTTTTTGGACTAAGTGTAAAATCAAAAACTCCAAGTGTTATTTTTGTGATTTTGGTGACTTTAGTTTGATGATTTAAAGCATGGTTTATCTGAGGATGATGTTATGAATATGTTAGAAGTAAGATTAGATTTTTTGGAATTCTTGGAGATGTTTTGATTTAAGGACAAAGCTTGTGATTCAAGTGTTTTGATCTTTTTACAAAAAAGTTTGGTGTTGATTATTAGCTTTTTCTAAATGGATGTTTCAAGTATGGTTTTAAACTTAGGATTGGAAGATGTTTGTTGTAAAATTTTGGTTTAAGCATGAGTTTTGAAGTTGGAAGGAATTGTAACAAAAATCAAGAGAAATGGCCTATGGATGTTTCGGCCATAGTGTGTTTTCCATAGTGTTGTTTTGTTTTAAATTTTTTTCTGAGTTGATATTTGAGTTTAGAACAAAATTTACATGAGGAATGTAAATTTTGGAAATTTTTGGAGTTAGGATATGAAATCCTTAAGTTATGGGTAAAATGGTCGTTTTCCCACATGTAGAGGGTAAAATGATAATTTTACTCTAAGATAACTTGTTTCCATGTTTCTAATTGTTAGTAATTAAATTTCTAACTTTTAGAATGACCTTTTACAGTTTCTCGTATATCGCACTTTATTCTCGTAGAACGTGACAATCGAGGTAAGTTAGCCTCTAACTTACTATCAGTTTATTGTGTATGTGTGATGGGTAAGAGAACTACAATTTATGTATGTATGTTATCGTATATGCCATGTCATGCTATGTCATTACATGTTTATCTGCTACGTATGATTTAATCTCTCATGAATAATTATCTGTTACATAATCTTTTCTATCATACAATGATGTATGTTATAAGTATGCCATGTTAAGTATGCCATGAAATGTTATGATTAAATCATATTGTGTCATTTACAAGTATACGCCATGTTAGAAAAGTATATGATATTAATTAATATCTCATGCATTAAGAAAGATAAGACATGTTATGTTACGTATAATACGTGGGGCCACAACAACTGTGGAGTACGTATTATATTTTATGTTACGTGAATACGTGGGGCCACAACAACTGTGGAGTACGTATTATATTTAATGTTACGTATATACGTGGGGCCACAACAACTGTGGAGTACGTATTATATTTTTATGTTACGTGTATACGTGGGGCCACAACAACTGTGGAGTACGTATTATTTTTTATGTTACGTGTATACGTGGGGCCACAACAACTGTGGAGTACGTATTATATTTTATGTTACGTGTATACGTGGGGCCACAACAACTGTGGAGCATGAAGTATGGGGCCACAACAACTGTGGAGCATACACTACGTGAGACACAGCAATTGTGACACGTAGAATACGTGGGGCCACAACAACTGTGGAGTACGTATTAAGTCAAGTTTCAGATCAAGTGCATGATAAGTCAAGTTTCAGATCAAGTTCATGTTTTGTTATGTACACGTACATGTTATGTTCATGATCAAGTTATGTTCCAAGTTCATGTTCACATCATGTTAAGTTCACGTTTACAGTATGTCTCAAGTTCACGTTTATGTCATGATATGTTCAAGTTTATGTTATTTTCAAGTTCATATTTATGTTATGCATGTTTACGTTCATGCTACATTTCAAGTCCATGTTATGTTTTAAACTCAAGTTCATGTCATGTTAAGTCAAGTTCAGTTCACGTTTAAGTTCTGGTTATGTCATGTTATATGTCAAGTTATGCTATGCTTATGTACGACTTTACTTATGCATTTATGCTTTTACTGCCATGCATGCATCTTTAACCTGTGTGTGAGTTTTATGTTAACTTACTGAGATTTGTAATCAAATCTCACTGTGGTAGTCCCAACTACCATTCCCCCCGAATGGTAGATCTTGTTACAGGACCCGAAGAAGAATTGGAATCTGACCAACTGAACACGGTCGACTAGGCCACGGTGCGATGTTGATGATGGCATAGTATTTAACTTAGGTTACTACTTGTACTTTTGGAGTTGTATCTCAAGTATTCTTTTGATCACAACCATTTTGGACTAGTGTGGTGATCACGGCTATTTAGTATGCCTTTATGTATGAAATATGTTTCAAGTATTTGGGATATTTTAGTTTGGTGCATAGTATTGCTAAAGAAAAAAATTATCCGCTGCGAATATTGCATAATGCTAGATGCATGTTAGGAACATTGCATCTTATATGTCATGAACGGGGGCAAGTAACCTTGTGTTGCATGTCCCGACGCTTCAAATGTCCGTTCAATCCCAAACGGAATTTGGGGGCGTCACAGTATGTATCTTTCAAATTTTTGTTTGATAATTTATGTAATAGATTTAATGGATAATTTTTATTGATTCTAACTTAAAATGATATTTCCATCAAATTTATAGCTGCCGAGCATATGTTGAACTCGATGATGGTACAAGAAGACTAAATGCTGTTATGTTTGGTGAAGTTGTAGAAGAAGTATTCGGTTGTTCGGCAGTTGAGTTTATGAATCTTACTGGAGATGTACGTTTTCTAATTTTTCATTGGCTTTATTGTTGCGAGTAAAAAAGTCTATCTCAAAATTTTTAACATATTTAATACATTATCTACAAATACATTGAGATTTATATTTAAAAAAACTATTAAAAGTAAATTATAACAAAAATCATTTAAATTGATTTTTATATCTTTGTCTATTATGTCAATTTTACTTTTATTTAAAACATGCATAGTAATTTAATGAAAAATATTGCATTCAAAAACTTTTGTTAATTTAGAAGATATAAATTTTCAGCATATATAAGGTCTTTAAATTCTTATTAATCATGCAATTATAATGAAAAATTCCATTTCCAGGAACATTTGTCATATATTGAAAATCTTACGGCACAAGTTTCAAAAAAAGAGTGGAAGATTGAACTTTTAGTAGACGTCGATCGACTCAACCAAAAACAGTACAAGAATTTCAATGTTGTGTCTATCGATGCTGTAAAGGATGACACCAATGATGAATCAGAGTAAACACATCATATGACTCATATTTCGAACCGATGTTTTTGTTGGCTTTGTATTAAACTTATCGCAGACAGCTTTGCTAAAACTATCGATGTTATAAATATGTGTTGGATTATATTATATTTTGAACTAATGTTTTTGTTAGGTTTGTATTAAATTTATCACATGCCTAACTTAGGCTTGGATTATGTTCATCAAACTAAATATACGTGCATTGCACGTTATTATTAAGTTTGTATATCGAGAATATACAAACTTAATAATGTTATTATTGAATTACAAAGTACTCTAAAAAGTTAAAAAATTCTCATCTAATTAATATCAGCATCCTTAAGAAAAAGAGAGATTCAATGCTGAGAAAGCATTTGAGTCACTGAGCAGGTTTGGATTGGTTGGATCAATTAATTTAGTCACGCAAAGTCCTTGCGTGATCTCTTGAATATTCCATTTTTAACATATACTGTTCACGATTTCAAACTTCCAAATCTGCTAAGTGATTAAAATGATTTGAGAGAATGGCACATTTGAAGAGCTCATGGATTATACTAAGATTCTGTTGGGCTACCAAACCAAGAGGCCATTTATTGTTGATTTTTATTTCGCTTTTCAAAAGTACTGTCTTTCGATTCTGTTTTTTTTTTTTCCTTCAAAATATAATATTGTAGGGTGTGTATCGGTATAATAGCTTCTGATAATCTTCTGTGCGCTTGACGTCATTGTCATGGATGTATTTGTTAGTGCATCATATCTTATCCTTTTCTGTCTGTTTGTATTTATCTCAGCTTTTGTGAATCATAGTGCTGTCATTACAATAAAGGTGGCAAATCTGTAAGTTTATTTTGGATGATGAAGAAGAAGGATGATGTCCAGATTTATTTATCAAATAGTTATACATATTGTGGATTCAGTGTTTTATATATTTAATTATTTTTCACTCTAAATTTTAAGTTAGTTTGATGAAATATGGGTCAAGAAAGATGGGGATGTAATCCACCTAGCCTAGCTAGAAGGGGACTCCGACTTTTCAACAAATCTCCCGTTGTGTACTTTAAGCATATCTGTGATTTTTCTACTTAAAATAATATAAAATCAATGAATCGGTGGATTCATGTATTGTTGTCCTCAACTAAAGTTTGTCATTTAATTAATATACAGATAACTACATAAAAAAAAATATACATGATTCATGACCTGATTTGCTGAAAGAAGTCATGGTCAACTCTTGGAGACCAATAAGATATTGACACGTCCGAGATGTATATAATGAGTCGGGGTGCAGGGAATTGATTATTGGGCGGGGCCATATATGTTATATATACGAATGCTGAGGTTACAAGAGTTGTTGCTTGCACACAAGGCAATTATAATTTGCATTAGGGTTGGGAGTCTCCGCCAGATCAGATTCGTACCTGTTAGCGCGTTAAAACTTAACTGTCGAGCGACGTCGTGTATCGTGATCCAACGCATTATTATTATTATTATTATTATTATTATTATTATATATAATATGTTATATTAATAATTTATTTATACCAAATTGGGCAATTACGTAGCTTGTGATCAATGAATGATCATCTTGAGACGTTGCTTGAATGGCTTAAAATCAAAAGTGAAAGGGACTTAATTTACGCAAACGTGTGATACATTGGCATCTTCATACGCAAAGAAATTAGCCACGTAATACGAGATCATAAAATTGTTGTGCCGTTAATCAGATCTGACATATTTAACCTGCTGATGCCTTCTTTGGGTCCCTCCCTTCTATTAACTTTTTGAATTCCATCGCCCTATGAAGCCCACTTTTTTGACAAACGTTTCCGAAATCTCCAACTGTCAAACACCAAATAATTAAAAATGATTCTCATAACTTTCATTATGTAACACTTTGTGATATTATTGATTGAAAAATTATATTTTAAAATCATAACTTTTTTGATTTTTCAATGGAGTAGGCCATGCCTGACTAGGGCTGCTTCAACGTTGTCCGCATGACTTATCCCTAAAATTTAGTTTGAGCTTCTCTTTCTCTCTCTCCTTCTCACTCTACTGTCTCCCTCTCGCTCATCTCTCTCTCTCTCTCTCTCTCTCTCTCCATCTTCCTAGATATGCCCCTGCTAGCAACCCACCGTGACTGGTGGTCCATGGAGTTGTGTGTGCGACTGGCGTGGCAACGGTGCTCGGTTGAGAAACAAGTCTGAACACATCTACAAAGATATGAAGAGATCTATTTTTGGTTGATTTTCTTGCGTTTATTTCAAATTTGTTTGTAAAAAATTTATTAAAGTTTTTTTTTCTTTCGTTTGATTTCTATTTTTCAGATCCACAAAACAATTTTTTTTTCTATCTGTGTTCATATGTTTTTTTTTCAAACTTTCATCTTCACTTTCTCTTTCCTCTTCTCTCCGAAAGTAAACTTTTTCTCTCTCTTTTTTTCTTTTGTTCATGTTGAGGATCGAGAACAAGATTAACACGCAGGTGACCTTTGCTAAGCAGAGGAAAGCTATACGAGTTTTGCTGCAATTCAAGGTATTCACCATAACAACAAAATCACTTTTGCACCCTCTAAACCACAAAAGGCAAAGCAAAACCATCAAAACTGCTTCCTTCTATTTTTATTTTTCTATTTTCTAAGTCATCTTTCTTTTATTTTCATCTCCGAGTTGATTTTTTGAAAGAGAAAAAAAGTGATTTTTTTGGGTGTTGAACATGTATTTTTGTTGTGTATTGACAGATCTATATCTATTCCTTTAGATCTATTAGTTTTCACTTTAAAATTACAGATGACCTTTGCTAAGCGGAAGAAAGCTGTACGAGTTTTGCTGCAATTCAAGGTATTCACCAGAACAACAAAACCACTTTTGCACATGTATTTTTTGAAAGAGAAAAAAAAAATTGATTTTTTTGGGTGTTGAACATCTATTTTTGTTGTGTATTAACAGATCTATATCTATTCCTTTAGATCTATTAGTTTTCACTTTAAAATTACATAAATTTTAGAGCCTCATCTGCGCAGAATATGATTTTAGCTACCAAAAATAAAATAGAGCACACAGAATATCTAGCAGAAGATAGATACACAATATAAATATTTGTGAAATATTATTTTATTATCTCGAAACAAAATTAATAAAATTTGAGGCTCTTCGCCTCATTCTTCAAACGATCTTGCTCCTCTAAAATTTGCGTGGCATCTCTGTTTAAAGGAGTAGGCAATCTAAAAGAAGAATTAAGCAAGGATTTTAATTTCCTATTCTCTTGCTTTATTGCTTCTATCTTCATGTGAGACTCCTGAAGAAGTCGCTGAAAGATAGAAATTTTTTCATTGAGTTTGTCCAAATCATAAGGTTTGGATTGTAGTCGCTGAGAAAATGCATAAATAGCTGAAGAGTAATGGGTACCGAGATTTACAAGGTCGTAGATAGCTTCAACATCTGACTTATTAGCCAGATCATTATTGTATTGTACTATAGAACCTACAGCAGAAGAAGAAACAACTGGTGAAAATGGTGTAGAATACCTCACGTATTGGTTACGAGAAAATTGCTGGGCCATTGTAGAGTAAGAATGCAGAGAGAGATTGCAGAGTAAGAATGCAGACTAATTACAGAAAAGTAAAGAAGATGGGATGCGAATGAAAATGAGCTGAATATTTCTTTTATAGAGAAAATTATGACTAAGCACCTCTATTGCTCAAGAGACAAGAAGATGTAGTATCATAGCTCTGCGGCGCCTGACAGCTACAGGAAAACTGAAAAAGCTTGCGGTGCTTGTCTGATCTAAAAAACTGGCCACCGTTTTTGTTGAAAAATGAGGTTAGCGGTTTAACATTGATGAATTCTTCACTAACTGTGTTATTTACAATTTTGTTTCTTCATACTGGGTTTTTTTTTTCCTTTCATTTGGTTGAATCGTTTTTTTTTTCCTTTCGGCTGCAGGCACTGCCGCCACACTGCTAGTAATCTATCTGCAGGTAATGGGTAAGACCTCCTCTCCTATACTAATCTATCTGCAGGTAATAGGTAAGGTAAGAATGAATCAAATTCTCCGATGGATTATGTGAAGTTTCATTTTTTGATTTGACAATATTTTCGATTTCCTTGAACTACTTAGAACAAATTATACTTCAAACTACTCAGCGCCCTCCAGACTTGATCCAACTACTAAGCGCCCTGATTCCATTTTTTGAATCCCTACTCAAGAGCATGGAAAATAGATGCAGTGGAAAACTTTCCACACCTGTTGAAGAAAAAGCAGTTGTGCCAGTTTCATTTCTGGGTTTTTTAGCCAAGTTTGATAAATTTTTATTTGGAAAGAAACCCAGTTTGCTGCAGATCAACGTGCCTTGCACGTTAATATTACCTAGTACATATATATATATATATGATATGTGTGTGTATGTGTATTTATATGTTACAATTCTCTATCCCAAAACAAGCAAAACCAAATAGATATGGGTGGCTCTACAGTCACCATTGGGAGCTCTTGTTGTAGGCTCCCGTTAGTTTATTTTGTATTTTTTTATTTATATGTCTTTTTTTAACACTTTTAAATATTTTTTTAAGAAAATAACAATATTATTAAAAAAATATTTACTTAATTATTAAATAAAAAAAATAGCCAACGATAGTCACCATCCTTTCTGAACTAAAACACAATAGACCATGCACACGCAAGAATATACCAACAATAGTCCCCGTACTATCATTTCTAAATCCAAGATGTGCTGCGCTTCCGCTTGCATTGCCCGTTACAAGTTACCGCTAAATTAAAATCAATTTTTTCTAATTTTTTATTCATAATTTTTTTGTCATTTTAAAATATTTTAAAAAATATAGAAAAAAATAGTAATACATTAATATTCACTTTTTTAACTATTAAATAAAAAATTATTAAAAAATATATAAAATTGATGAGCATTTATTTGAAGCGATACATTTGAAACGCAGACTATCATTTGTGAATATTATAACACAATTCTAAGTTCTAACCACACATTCTTTCAAAAAAAAAAAATTCTAACCACACATAGTACCTTTATTACAATCAAATATAAATTAAATAATTTTTTAATTTTAGTTAAAAATTAGATAAAATATCATTTTATAATTTAAAAATATTAAATTAAGATTTAAAAAATTATATTATTTATTATATTTTATATAAAAAAATTTAAAAAATTATAATAATAAAATAAAATAAAAAATTATAGATCTTATCTATACATGATTCGAATCTTCCATGCACAGTGGTGAATATAGTCTCTTTCCTGCTTTCAATGGCCCCAAACTAAAAGCTTTCAGCACCCACGTCGTCAGTCTGTCAGATCAATCCCTTCATGACCATTCACCCACCTGTAGTTCTCGAGAATGCTTCGGCTCCTATAAAATGATGGAAAACTCTAATGTGGCTCCCGCTGGGGCACTGCTGGTCGAAAGAAAATAAATTTTTTTATTTTTTTAATGATTAAAAAAAATTATTTAATATTATTATAAATTTTTAATATTTTTTAAAAGTATTTAAAAGTATTAAAATTTAATTTAAAAAAAATCATTTTACCTAACGGTGGCTCAGCCACACCTGCAGTTTCTGTAGCACTACTCTAAAATGATGGATCCCAAAATTTTTATTTTTTTTATTGAGTAATTAAAAAATACTTTTTTAATAAAGTTATGATATTTTTAAAGATGGTCCTAGAACCTCCGTTATGAGTCACCATTAAGCATATTTTTTTTTAATTATTTTTTAATATTTTTAAATATTTTTAAAAAATATAAAAAATTTATAATAATATTAAATAATTCTTTTCTTAATCATTAAAGAAAAAAAAAAAAAAAAGGCCAACAGAGAGTCCAAAGGCAGGGCTTAGGGCAGTCTTCGAAGTCTAGTAGGCAGAAGATCGAAACACGATAGTGTTATGGGCAAAAGTTTAAGATAAAAAAAATATAAAAAACAACCGAAGGTAACTAGACAATCAGAGGGAGGGAGAGGAGCCGAAGCTCCACCTTTGGATAAATAGCAGGCTAGCAGCTATAGCTAACTAGGCGCTGGGTAGAGGAAAAAATCGCTAGAGAGAAAAGAGAGAGAGAGCGACGTCTCTTCAGCTATTTCAATGTTTCATGTACTTGTAGTACTAGTATTGATTTATCATTTAAGTAACATGTACAAGCCAATAATTTTTTTTTTTTTTGAAATGAAACTTATACTTGCATTAACTTATAAAGTGTTTACAGAAGCCAAGTTGGCTGAATAGACTACACTTTCCACTACATCATCTGGACTTAATACTGCTTCTTTGGCAAGATTATGGGTATAAACATTGCCACATCTTTTGACATATGAGACCCTTCAACTATTTAAGGATACAAGCCTATGTTTTATATCACTAAGGATCATTCACACTCTATCTCATCTATCTATTTGTTTTCCTATTCCTTGTACAATGGTTAGAGAGTCCCCTTCTAATATAACTGATCTGTAATCCAATTCATAAGCCATTTCTGCTACATATAGACCACCTATACTTTCAGCTAGTAGAGGATCTATGAGACATGGTTTTGACAGTTTTTTGGTAGCTAAAATACTGCCTGTATGATCACGAGCCACTAACCCAAAACCTGCTCTTCCCCTACCTTCATTCAGACTTGCATCCCAATTGATTTTGGTTACCCCTAATGGTGGAGGTTGCCATATGTTTTGTATCTCTGCATTCCTCCTATGTTGTATCATTTGTTTTTGCTTAAACACTTTATATTCTTCTAATGTCTTCCTTGTTTTCTTGACTAATGTACTAGGATGAGTAAAGGCATTTTCAAATACAAACTGATTTCTTCTATGCCATATGTTCCTTGCTATTATTACAAATATTTCCAATGTATCTTGATCATAATTTGACATTAGTGCTTCGACTAACTCTCTAAAGTTTGCATACCTGAATGAACATTTTTGTAGGCCAGATTGAGCTTGACTCGAAACATCCATTGCTGAAGAACAATTCCATAAAATATGTGCCACATTTTCCTCCTCTGTTTTGCATATTGGACATTTAGAAGATTCAGCAATTTGCTTCTTGGCCAGGTTCATTCTTGTGGGTAGTGATTCAAGGCATGCTCTCCACATGAAATTTTTTGCTGCATTTGGTATGTTTAATTTCCAGCAGTTTGTCCAAGCTTCATTCTGAGAGTGAGATGTTGATGATTGGCCTGCACTTGTAGTTTTCAACTCCATTTGAAGATGATAGGCACTTTTAACATTGAAATTTCCATTCTTTGTTCCTAACCACGTTAATCTGTCATCTGCACCATAGGAGCTAATTGGGATTTTAACTATTGTTGCAGCCTCACTTTCTTCAAATATTTCCTTGATCAATACCTGATTCCATTCTTTGCCTGACTGTTTCATAAGAGTTACTACCTTAGCCTCCCTTGACAGCACCTGGTTTATAGATTGAACCTTGTATGATGATGGAGTAGGAAGCCATCTATGTTGCCAAATGTTTGTACTCTTTCCATTGCCAATCCTCCATACCGAGCCCTTTTCAATTAGGTTTCTAGCTGAGCAAATGCTTCTCCATATGAATGATAGTCTGGACCCTATTTTTGCTTGCAAGAAATCTATTTTTTTAAATATTTCTCTTTAAGGACTTGTGATGCCAGTGACAGAGGTTGTTTTAGAATCCTCCATGCTTGTTTTGCTAGCAAAGCAGTATTAAAGCATTCAAAGTCTCTGAATCCCAGTCCTCCCTTAGCTTTTGCTTTTCCCATTTGGTTCTATGATACCCAATGTGTTTTCCTTTCCATTTGTTGCTGGCCCCACCATAAGTTTCTCATGATCTTATTCAACTCTTGGAGAAGGTGCTTAGGTAATTTAAAAACCCCCATGCAATAGGTTGGTAAAGCTTGAATGATGGCCTTGAGTAATATCTCTTTTCCAGCCTGTGATAGGAGTTTGTTTTTCCAGTTGCTTACTCGACTCCTTACTCTATCTATAATTCCCTTAAAAGCTTGATACTTTGACTTTGCCTATAAAAGTAGGTAGGCCAAGGTATTTTTCATGACTTTGAGTAGCTCTAAAGCCTGCCATATCAAGTATGTGATCTTTAGTCCTCTTCTTTGTATTTGCACTGGAAAAAATTGAAGTTTTTGCCTTGTTAAGTTTCTGACCCGATCATTTTTCATATAAATCTAGCAAATCTAGCATCCTTGCCCATTCAAATGCATTGGCACGACAAAATAATAAACTGTCATCAGCAAAAAACAAGTGATTGATGCATAATCTACTCCTTCCAAATTGAAAACCATGAATTTGCTTTGAATCTTCAGCTTGGTTCAGTAGTGAGCTCAAAGCTTCTGCTACCAGGATAAAAAGATAGGAAGATAAAGGATCTCCCTGTCTTATTCCCCTAGTATTTTGAAACCAAGATTGTTGGGCTCCATTAATGATTAGTGAGTAAGACACAGTAGAGATGCACCTCATTACCAAACCAATCCACCTTGAGGTGAAACCCATTTTATACATAGCAGCTTCTAAAAATTGCCACTCCACCCTATCATAAGCTTTGCTCATGTCAAGTTTCAATGACATGTACCTCTGCTGCCTTTTTCCTTCAGTTCTCATAGCATGCATGGCCTCAAAGGCCACAATAACATTATCCATTATTAACCTGCCTTGTACAAATGCACTTTGGGTTGGGGATATGATTCGTGGCAATATGGTTTTCAATCTATTGGCTAGGACTTTTGAGACAATTTTGTATATGACATTGCATAAAGATATTGGTCTGAATTCAGTAACAGATAGGGGAGTTTTAACCTTAGGAATTAGAACTATATAGGTCTCATTGATGCATTTCAAATCTCCTTCATTGTTTAAAATATCTAATACAGCTCTAGTTATATCTTCTCCTACTATCTCCCATTGGTTTTGATAGAACACAGCAGAAAATCCATCAGGTCCTGGAGAACCTAATGGATTCATTTGAAATAATGTTGTCCTTACCTCAATTCCAGTAAACTCCTGATTTAAGTGTCTGTTCATGTGGTCATCAACTTTCTTTTCTAAAAACTTCAAGCACTCCTGGATCTTGTCAGGTTGGTAAGTTGAAAACAGCTCGTTGTAGTAATTCTCAAAGGTTGCTGCAATATCCTCACGGGTGCAAGCTTCAGTTCCATCTTCTCTCACAATTTTCTGAATTTCATTGTTTTTTCTTCTTTGGTTTGCAGTTCTGTGAAAGAATTTTGTATTTCTGTCTCCATCTTTGAGCCATGCTTGTTTTGCTCTTTGTTTCCATTTTGCATTTTCTGCTTCCAAGAGGGCTTCTATTTCCTTTTACTCTTGTTTAACTGCTGCTGTCATATTGCCCATATTTGAGTTCTGCATCTTGTTTAGTTTGTTCATTTTCTCCTGAGTTTGTCTCCATGGCTTGTCAATAGAATGTTTCTTCCAATTCAGTAAAGACTCCTTACATTTTTGAGCTTATCATGTATACCCCTCATATAAGATCCCTGCCATGGCATGTTTTGATTCCAACTCGAGTTTATAGTTTCCTTGCATTGTTCATTAAGTTCCCAGCTGGATTCATATCTGAATATCTTATTTCTGCCTCCTCTGTCACTTCTTCTTCTTTGCATTCCTTCTCCCATATTGAATACAATGGGACAGTGGTCAGAAGCTTGTGTTGGTATAACAGAAATCCAGTTTTCAGAGAAATGGTTGATCCAAGTTGAGTTTGCCAGTACTCGATCCAGCCTTTCCTTTATAAACTGAGTACCCTCCCTTCCATTATTCCATGTAAATTTTGTTCCCTCATATCCTAGATCACTTAGTTCACAGAATTCCAGTGTTTCTCTAAATATTTCCATTTGTTGATAGGACCTTGGAGCTGCTCCTTGTTTTTCATGTTGGTGCAACATCTCATTAAAGTCCCCAAAGCAAATCCAAGCATTATCATTAGTGGGTTTAAGCATTTTCAGCAGCTGCCATGTATTGTTTCTCTGTGATGTTGAGGGGTGTCCATAGAAGCCAATTATTTGTATGCAGTCTTGAGATTCATCCCTTTTATAAGCTAATGAGATATGGTTTTTGGAATAAGTTTCTAAGTAAATCTCATCAGTGCTATTCCATATGAAGGCAAGACCTCCACTGAATCCTCTACTATCCACTACATAGCTTCTGTCATAACCCATAGAATTTCTAACCTCTTCCACTCTCCTTCTTCCACAGTTGGTTTCCATTAGAAATATGACCTTTGGCTTTTTATTCTTCACCCAAAAGTGAAGTTCCTGAATTGTATGAGGGTTGCCAAGCCCTCTACAGTTCCAGCTAAGACCCATCATTGCTGTTGGTGGAGTTGCACTGCAGCCTCCACCAACCTATGTTCAACCCTGTCTTGTTTCATTTCCTCATCTGTTTTCTATTTCTTACTATGCTCCTTTTCTTCTCTTATACTATCTCATTCTCTCTTTTTCTGACTAATGTTCACATTTTCAGAAATTAGTAAGGCTTTTCTATTTGCTTCTCTTGTTCTTCTTTTCCAAGTGTTGCCTTTTGTTTTGGTCCCTTTCATTTCCATTTTAACTATCTTGAATTCCACTGACCCCTCTTGATGGCTATTTATGACAGGTTGGTTCGAGTCTACAATTGTTGAATTGTGTTCCATTGTTGTCCTGTTTTATGCTATTTCCATCTTTCTTTCTATTCTATCTTTGTTTTTATCTTCTACCTCTACTTTTATTTTTGATTTCCCCTTCTCTTCTGCAGGTAGATTACTAACACCAGGTACATGATTCTTGCCTTCTATATCCATACTGTCCCAATACTCAGCAACTAGTTGGTTTTTGTTCTTTTCTTGATTCTCTTTTGTAGCTTTCTGTTCTGTTGATATTTTCTTTTCTTCTAATCTAATTTCCTCAATCTTGAGACTCCTTTCCTCTATTATATTTGTCTCTTTGTTTTGGTCCTTTTCAACTGAACCCCCAAATATTTGTATTCAGTGGTTGAGCTCGAAGCCATGGTCCAAACTGTTGGATCTTCTCTCTATCTCTCCTCTGGTCAATTCTCTGTCTGTTGCATCCAGTCCCTTGATGGAAAAGAATTCCACAGTGGAAACAAAATGATTGAAGTCTCTCATACTTAAAATAGATCCAATATTTTTTGCCTTCAAATTCCAGCCATCTCCCTCTTAGTAAAGGTTTATGGATGTTTATAGTAATTCTGACTCTTAGACATTTACCCCATGCTGATCCATCTGAATCTGCATCGACCCTTATAACATGACCAAGTCCTGCTCCAAATTGATTTCCCATCTCTTCATTCATAGCTACTAGTGGCATATTGTGAAATTGTATCCAAAATGGTTCATATCTAAACTGAATGGTATTTAGAGCATCAGCTTCATCCACTTCTTGCAGTGTTAATAGGTTTCTATCGAAAAACCAAGGTCTCCCACTAAGTACTTTCTCTTTATCAGCTATATGTTGGAATTCAATTAAGAATTTCTGATCTACCAACTCCTTAAACCTCACCCATCCTTTCAGCTTCCATATTAAGGCCATAGTTTTCCTAAAGGCTTCATTATTCAGCCCTTTCTCAGATAGTATCTTACCTGCTATGCAGTGTTGGCCACGTATGCCATAGTTCTGTGTTTGAGCAGCATGGTAGATTGAATTTTCTTCACTGGTTAGATTCAAGTTTTCCCAATGTTTTGATAACTCTTCCTCTATCAATGCCATCAATTTCTGTAACTTTGTACTTTGATTCTAAAAACTTACACTCTCAACACAAGAGACTCAGTCCTTAGCTTGAAGTAAAGATATTTTGTTCAAGCAAGGATACACCGCCTTACTTTTTCTCTAGAGAAAAGAAGGACCAGAAATCAGCATACCTGTTCTCATTAAAGTATTATCCTTGGAAAGCTGTAGCCAATAATTAATATCCACGCAAGGCTATGTAAGTACTAATTTTTATTTTTATTTTTTTGCTATATAAGTACTAATTACTAACTCATATAAGTAATTTTGGGTTAACTTTTTCAAAGTGAAATCCACTTTTTCCACCTGAAACAGCATGCATGAGGTACATTGATTGTTGTTACTAGCTAATTAAATGTACGAGAAAAGCTTATATGCCGTCTATAATTTACCACTACAGTGTATTGTTGGATAAATTATTTTTTATTTAATAATTAAGAAAGTAATTATAAATATATAAGTATATTTTTTTAAAATTAAAAAATAACTAATACTATAAACAAGCGGTACTATTCACGCGACAGAAGAGCACCGCTCTAAATTTATATGTCCTCAAGCAAGATCAAATCATATTGAAAGGGTCGGGCATGCAGAACCAATCAATTTCCACATTGGCCCAACAGTTCTATTAATATTTGTCTAAAATAAATTAAAAAATAATTAATTGATTACATGTTTAATGTATATGCATGCATTATTAACTATATACAAATGTTTGATTTTATTATTTTAAGACATGAGAGTGGATGATATAATTAGTTATTGTACTAATTGAAAGAAAATACAGCCACATAATTATAAACACCGAGTAAAAAATATAAAATGAGAATTTAATACATACTATAATTATATTTTTCAGTTTTTGATTATACATCCGTAAGGTACTGGATTAATTGCTGTCAACTCGCTCGACCTGAAGAAGCGCGTCAAGTCTAGCTAGCTACTTATCAAGAGATACAATTATTCAATTATTTTTTCATATACATCATTAATTTTAAACGATTTTTTATTTTATATTTTCATATTAGATTCTAAATTAATAAGCTTAATATTGCGTAACAAAACATTTTAGAATCTATATTAATAAATTTATTATTTATCCGAAACTTAATTTAAATTAATTTTAGTGATCTTTAGAAATAAATAATATATAAAAATTATATAAAATTTTGAAACTTTATAAAAAAATTAGAGGTAGATATTTTTAAATATATTAAAATTTTAGAGAATTTTAGAAAATGGAGATTCTAAATTTTGGGAACTCATTCTCTTTATTTTTAGAATTATAAATAAAATTTAGACGACATATCGAAATTTCAAAAAAATTATAGGGGTCCAAATCCAACGTGGGTCCGCCAGTACTGCATCCACGAATTTTAAAAAATAAATATTATAATTTTTTGAAATTATTCTCTCTATTTATAAAACTATAAATAGAATTTAAGATGCATATTAAAATTTAAAAAAATTGTCGGGGTCCAAGACTCCGAAGCCGACGTGGGTCCGCCAGTAGTGCACCCAGATGTCAAATTGAAAACGCATTTGTCTCGTGCGAACAAACAAACAGTCGAGTTACGTATAGATATCATTTGATTTGAGTGAGCAAACGATTTTGGGGTCCCTTATAACTGTTTTGACTTGGAACATCGGCCATGGGCTCATTCGATAATTTAGGAATGAAATCCATTTGCCCAAAAATAATGTTCTCCTTTTTTAGTAAGTTTGAAAGCGTATCTGCGCACTGACACACATGAAATATTTATATAGATATACATATATATAATATTTATATTAAAAAGGAAATTAATTAAATACCCTACTTATATATTTTGTAGCTGAATACTTTGACATGCAAAGAAGAAATTTTGTACATGTTTGGGAATACAACTATTCTTAATTATTTTTAAACTATTTCAATATTATTTATAAAAATTTTATCTCATATGACTCTCCAAGCATTTCCTTAAGTTCTGTTTGGATACTAAGAGTATCTTAGATGATTTATAAATAATAGTAAAATAGTTTATCATATCATTTCATTCTTTAAGCATCTTTTAAAGTTCTATTTAGATGCTAAAAATATCTCATATAATCTATGAATAATAATAAAATGATTTGAGTTAATATATATGTTTTATTAAGTTTTAAAAAATGAGAAAGAAAAAATTGAATTAAAATATTATAAAATTAAAATATTGTTAGAATTTAATTTTTTTAATATTATTTTTATTTTAAAATTTTAAATTATTTTTACATTTGGTTTAAAAATTTAGAAAAATTAAATAGTTAGATAATAATTAAAATTTTGTAATTGATAAATGTTTATATATTTAAATTATGTTGGTAAAGGAAAGATAATTTTGACCGTACTTATGGGACCACAGGAACTGCAGCATGCAACAGCTAGCTAGCTTTAGTACAAATCCTTTTTCCGCTTCTCTGACAATGAATTTAAGTTAATTATTAGAGCCATCACTTCAGCATTTCATGGTAGTTAAAATGTACCAAAAAAGAATCTTTTCGCATAGAAGGCTACTCATAAAGCAGTGGGCCTATTTAAAAATTGCATCTATTTGATAGAAAGATGTACTACCTTCTTGATTAAGCCCACAGATGATCAATATATACTGTTTGATTGATGAGTACAATTTAAAGAGAAGGGGGGGGGGGGGGGGGGGTATATAGATTCTGTACATGAAAGTACTCCCTGGGTAACAATAAGATAAATGGCAAATTCAAAAATTTAAGTATAGTCACAATATACCCATCTACCAACCTCTAAAAAGGAAAATAATATTGTGCTATTGTGCTCTGTTAGATGGTAGATAAATATGAGCTATTGTGCTATGTTAGATGTGGGGCTATGCATGGTGATGGGTAATCTAACACGGCTACAAGATGTCAAGCTAGTGCATCTCTAGAAAGTTATAGCCTCGAAAATCACAGTAAATATGTTAGCACAGATCTGATTCATAAAAATATTTCCTTAAATTTTTTACATTAAAACATTATCATCAAAACATACCCAAATTAACAAAGTAACAATAGGAAAAAATCCTAAAATATCTTAAGAATGATGCAATAGATATAGCTTGAACAAAAGTTACACAAGCCGTAGCAGAGAACAAAAGCTAAACAGACCCAAATTGTGAAAAAAGGACCCAAATTGAAAAAAAATGACTCAAATCGCAGAGAACAAACCTTTGGATCACGAGGATGACAACGATGGCAAGGGTTTCAGCGTCAAAACAAATGGATCATCTTCTTCCCATATATGCTTTCATTTCCATCAGGTAACCATCAAGATAGTGAAAAATCCGTGAGACACGACGATGGCTAGGGTTTCAAAGCTAGGTTTCGTGTGTGTGTGAGAGAGAGAGAGAGGGAGAGAGGGATGGTTGGGACTCGAGGGGGGGGAGACAGGCCGCGTGAGACATGGCAGCGACTAGGGTTTCGTAGTTAGATTTTGTATGAGAGAGAGAGAGAGAGAAGGAGGGTCAGGACGTGGGAGAGGGAGGGGTAGATTCTTTTCATTTTATACAAACTCAGCAGTATTGGATATTAAATATGGAACCCGAGTTTGAACTGGATTTACCAGTTATTACAATTGCGAGTTTCAGCCTGGGTTTGCCCAAAGTCGAAAACCGTAACCAGAAGTCTTATTATACTATGTAAAGAATGAAACAGTATCTATCCCATTGCAAAACATTGTAATCAGCTGCGATATTGAAGCACTAGTCTAGTACCTTTATCACAATAACGAGGCCCATACTCTAGCTATAAAGTGGCCGTAGCTAGGAAATTAACATTTTTGCCTTTTTATTTCCTACCAAAACTGGTGATGACGTTACTAACATTAATTTAAAATCTAAATGTGATATTAGAAATTTAGAATTGAATTTGTAGTTTTCTTTTTCAATTGAAAATGTAGGGTAGAAGTTATATATTTTTGTCGGTGGTGAAAGAATATTAGTTCCTCCATGAGAATTTATTTCTCGTTTTTGAAAGTTGAAGCTAGGCTTGAATTAATTAAGCACGTACGGTCGGCGCTGTTTCACTTGTGGCAAGTGCTAGAGCGCAGTACTTGGACTCAACACATCATATTCATCAGAAACATTATAAATATTGTAAATACATGATGGGAATGACCGACATAGCTGGAGTATGAACACCACACAACCATTTGGTCATGATCATCCATTATTTTGTATTGGGAAAATCCCACACACCATTATCTAAAGAGAAATCAGCCCCAGTGCAAATCGAGTCATCCTCGTCAGAAGTGGCCCCAACAAAATGTGCTTGGGGCAGTAAAGTTTTGTTCGCGCAAATATTCAGCTCTTGATCCTCAAACCCACTTATGGTATGACATGCGGCTTTTTGGAAATCACCTTCGCAGTCATTTAAAAGATTTTTCTCCCAAATATTCGGCTCTTGATAATCAAACCCACTTATGCTCCATGAAGCTCTTTGGATATCACCTCCACGGTCATTTAAAACATTTTTCTCCCAAAGATTCGGCTCTTTATCAAGCTCACTAGTTATGGTGCATGTGGGTCTTTGAACATCACTAATTTCACAGCCATCTAACATGTTTTTCCACCCAAGATCTGGCTCTTCATCATGCTCACTTATTCTACATGCAGTTCTTTCGTTGCTTTGGAAGTTATCTAACTGCGCTGTCCACCTTTTACATGTATTCACCGTCGACGACGTCATTGTTGGAGAAATGTTTTTAATTACATCATCCTTTGGTCGAAAGCTGGTTTCTTTGATTGTAGGTTTCCCACTTAACACGGTAAAATTTTTAGACAGGACCCGAGGTTGAGGTTTTATTACGCTCACAGCTTCCTTCAGGTCAAGTATTGGCTTTTCTTTCATGTATTTGTGCATGTGTGTATTCCAATAGTTCTTCACATCATTAGATGTTCTTCCTGGAAGCCTTCCGGCAATCAACGACCATCTACACAAACAAATTAAGACTTCAAATATAAACAAAATATTCATATAGTACTTATGAGATAATGCCATGAATTAAACTTTTTCTTTTCTACAAAAGGAATATTGAAGTTGCATAAATTAGAAATTTAAATAATAATAATAATAATAATAACAAAAATAAAAAAAAGTGGCCGGAGATCGAGATCGAGTGTGAAAGAAAAATCATGTATATATTAGTCTTAAAAAATAAAAGAAATATTAATAGATAATGCTAGTTGGGTGCCCAGCGTTTACCAGTGCAAAAATATATATATATATTTATATATATATCATCTTTCATATAGATATATTTATGCATTTTTTGAAGTGTTATATATATATTACCAAGAAATATAATAAAATAAAATGTCTATGAAATATAAACTGTGTGTTAAAAAATATGTAAAATATTTAATAATAATAATTTTATACTTTCTAGAAAATAATAGATAAAAATGGTTGGGGCTGGGGATCAGGCACCTAGCTAGTTATTACTGTTATGACTGTATAAGTTATATATAAGTCTCTTTCAAAACGTAAGTTATAACTTATACTAACTTGATAATAACATTAATTTCATTTTTCGCTCAACAAAAAATTAAATAAAAAATTCAACTCAAAATAAAATTGACTGACACATCAACGAATAAAATCACTTTTGCAGGATTCACGTATACACAATATTGTTGGGCTCTATGTTTGGAGTCTAATTGTGGCAATTCGGCTTGATGACCCGACTTGGTAAGAATCGTTGTGATTTTTAATTGGATTCTCTATGAGACTTGGCCGGGCATGGAGTAAACGCTTGAGCTGATACGTTCAGTTTTCAATCTTTGACCAGTTGAAGTTATACTTATGTACGTATGTATGAGACACTTACCTGTTTCTTAAGAGACTATGGAGTCTGATTATTAGGTCCACTTCATCTATTGAGAAGCTCCCTCTCTTGATATTGGGTCGTAGATAGTTCAACCACCTCTGCCTACAGCTTTTTCGGCATCTATTTAAACCTGCAAAATTAGTACTTCTCTATTTTCTAGGATTACTGGTCAAGGATGAATATTATAGAAGAACACTTTTCTTAAGCCATATTCTAGAGAAAAAGGCAAACTAAATGGTTGGGCTCTCTCTCTCTCTCTCTCTCTTGTAATACCTGCTCTGAGAGAAACTAGGTGCCAGTTTCCTTCTCCATGCTCGCCAATGCACTTCCTCAGACGCGTATCTTCTTCTGCAGTCCATGCGCCTTTTCTCAAACCCAAATTAGTGGCCATGATGCAGCAGACTAGCAGTACTGCCTTCCACGTTGAATTAACCGATCGATCGTCCATTTTTATCGGCGCTAAAAACTATATGGGCCCTCACGTACAGTTGTTGTGTTTTGTTAATGAGTCTGTCATTACAAGTGTGGGCCCATATACTACCTGGCGCAGCCCAATTCCCAACATGGTTCATGCCCCCACATGTCAAGAAAGGTTATACGAAATTGTTTAATTACAAACTTAATTCAGTATTATAAAATTATTTTTCTTATAAAATAAATTTAATAGATGATATTATTTCACGCCAATTTATAACACTTTTCTATATAGATACTGTACGTTACTATAGCGGTTATTACCATTTAAATGTTTAGATCTATATGATTCGGAAAATGACTTGCAGCTAGCCATGCATGACTTTATTATACGTATGGCAGAGTTGCTCGGCTCGTTTCTTTTCGAATAATTACAGAATCTTTGTTTTTTCCGTCACCGTATATTTATCAACGAAAATGTAAATTAAGGCGTACTTGAAAAATAAAATTTGCTGTTGTATAAAATAATCTGTACAAATATCAACAATCAAATCTCATATAAACCTTTGTAAAAAAGTAGAATTTATTTTTAAAAAAAGTATAAAATAAATTATTTTTTATTAATGAGATCTTTTTTTATAAAAAGACTTTGTATAAAACTTGTATATTTGAAAGTTATACCTAATATTACTTTTTCTTATTTTAAATGCCTATGTATATATATAGGCATTTTTTTGTGTGTATTTTTGTTTTCTTACATGTATTTTTTTCAACACTTTTAAATATTTTTTAAAAAATATTTATAATAATATTAAAATATATTTTCTTAATCATTAACTAAAAAAATTACTCAGTAGTAACCCCCAATAAGAAGAGTAGCATGTTCTTTCTATTTCACCGAACTAAAACACAATAGACCATGCACACGCAAGAATAGAAAATCCTAAAACCCACAATTCTTAGTTCTAACATGGTACCTTTATTTACAATCATATATAAATCAAAGAAATTAAGACAAACTACCCAAGTAAAAATGCTGGGATCTTAATAATGGGTCCCGAATACATTATTTTTCTTCTTTTTTTTTTAATAATTAAGTAAGTTTTTTTTATGAATGTTGTGAATTTTTAAAAATATTTAAGAATATTAAAAAAAAAATATATTTACACTAGTCGGAACCAAATTTGGGTCCCGGGCCGTAGAGCCACTCGACATATCTTGCTTTCACAGAGGTGAATACAGCCTGTTCTTGCTTTCAATGTCTACAAACTAAGATCTAGCCAGCTGGTAACAGCACCCACGTTGTCAAAACAATCCCTTCAAGGTCATTCACCCATCTGTACTTTTCGAAAAGAAAAATGATCGATGCAACCTGTTACAAATCAAGTGAATAAAGTTCCGACAAAATCCAGATTCTAAACAGTAAAAAAGTTTCCTCCTTTTATTGTTTTCGTTTTTTTCTTATTTTGGCTGAGAGAAAGAGGAGGAGTGGGTGAATGACGCTTTGTCCACCTAGCGAAAAGGTCCATTCATCTGCTCAGCAAAAAGTTCCCTCATCTTCTCCAAAATTAGATCCAGAACATGAAACACATCTAAACATACTTAAGTTTTTATAGTGATAAATGCTGAAGTGGTTTATATATTTTCAAATATTCAAATGCTGAGTGCTCGCCAATCAAGATGTACACCTGATCCGATCTTGCAAAGCTTGAAGAAATATGAGCTTACATAACTACTATCTGTGCAGTTTCTATATTTTCATGTATTTTAATGATAATGTGTATATATTATGCTCATCAATTTTTAGGCTTTTGAAATGAGTCCAGTGTCTCCGTTTACAGGAAGAATTGGAAGACAAAACCCAGGTTCAAAATAGTGAAAAAAAGTGCTACCGTTTCCTTAATTGTCTTTTTCATTTGTTTCTTTTTCTTGACTGATAGAAAGAGGAACCACAAATGTAAATGAGGTTGTCTTCGATCTTATATGTTAAGAATGTGTTTCCCACCACCAACCATATGGATGGAGGTTGTCTCTTCCTCGCCCAACTGAGGAATAAGTCTTCTTGCCCAACCGAGAAATATGTCGTTACTTGTCCAAATTCGACAAATACCGCTTCTCGCCCAAATTCTAGGAATATTCATCTCTTCTCACCCATTTTGTGCAGGTCTACCTTCTCAAAGTAGTCCAATACTTTTAACATCACATATGTTAGCAAAGCCTCATTGAACTCAAATTCAAACTTGGATCTCCTTGCATCAAAAGGGGGAAGGGGATGGGATGCCCCAACCTTCTTTAGTCAACCTGTGTTTTGTTATGGTAGTTTACTTCCTCATGTAGTATTTTGAAAATAGTTAATTAATTTCAACTAAAAATCATTAATTTTTGGAGATTAGGGTTGGATTCATCCTAGAAAACAATAACGAAATATTATGATAATACGACGTATTATAACATTATTGAAAAACTAGTACTACATGCTAATAGTTGAGCCATTAATGAATTCATCATACATGAGTTGTTAATGTTTGCAAAATTATAAAAAGTGCCGAAAGATATTTTATTCTTGGTTGTTGATGAAGAATGCATCACAAGCTATAAACTGCAAAGAGAAGATCACCAAACAAGGTGGTGATAAACCAGCATAATAAATACTAGTCTATCTTTGTCCAAAGGACAAAGGGTGGATTGAGAGTGGTGGTAGGAAGGTCATGATCATCCAAGCAGTACTTCAGAGGGCAAGGTTTGGATCCATCCACAATCTCAAAAAGATCATTACTTCTAAGAATAGGAAGGAGCTGAGACACCCAGTGAAGATGGTTGGTATTGTCAAGCTTGATTGTAGGCAAGTGGAAAAATTTTGGAGCAATGGAGGTAGGAGATAATATAGAAGTAGAGTTACTAGAAGAGTTGGTGTTAGCAAGAGCAAAGGTAGCTAGGCCCATAGTAGGATCGAGAAATGACGATTAGCCTTGAAGAAATTGATACCATGTAAAATTATTCACGAAATAGGATTTGGCAGCTTAAAATTGAACTGACCATGCATGTATTAATATAGACGAGTTTGTTACATATAACATACTATGCATGCGCACGCGCGCATGCATAGTATGTACCTACTCTTGGTCGAACTTAGTGCCACTTTCCTTCTCCTAATATGTCAATGCATTTGGTAAGAAGGATATCTTCGTCTTCAGTCCATGCCCCTTTTCTCACAATTAATGAGCCCTCTATATATAGAGCTTGAGAATATTGGTAGTGACCTAACCAAAATTTGATCAAAATTTAAGTAGAAAATTCACTTTTACAAATTTAGTTAACAACTTTCAACAACACCAAATAACAAACTCTTCAAATCTATACTATTCTATTAAAATATTAATTTTCACATTTTTATTTATTTTACGAGTGCACACCCGTGTTTCCAACTCTAAATTTACGAGTGCGTAGAGGAAATTGTAGAGAAGTCAACGGAGACAACTTCAACGAACAAGATGGAGCCGCTAAAATATTAGAGCTACCTGAATCCAAAGAAGGAATCGTCAAAACATATACTGAAACCGCCATTTGAAGCATAGCCCAGAAAAAATTCCCATGGAAAACTTGATGAAGTTTTGGATAATTGGCGGAAAGGAAGAGAAAATATCTGCTTATTTGAAGTGACGACAGTGTGGCTTACTGGGAGGCTTTCGGCAACAACGATGGGAGAAGATGATGGCGTGGGATTTGGGCGAGATGGTTCGGCTGCTGGTAAAAAGATGAGATCATGGGATTTGGGTGAAATGAGATCTTGCTTTTGAGAAGAAGATGAATTTTCTAAAATTATAGATTGCATAAAATGAACAACACACGGGAATTTGAAATTTTTATATCAAAATAATATTTGGAAAGCAATTTGGGCTGGCTCGATTTAGTCAGTAAAAATTATCAAAATTAAAAATACTGTAAATTTATTAACTCCATTTCAATAAATTTTTATGCAAACTAATTAAATTTAGATCAAAATATAGCTAAATTAATTCCACTACTAGTGGTATGATTGTCGACGGAATATGTCCTTTTTATATCCCCGAATTAGAAGTTTTCCAAAAGTTGGAGCCACGAGCAGTTGTTTTGAATACCGTACTGGATGGCGTACCGGTCAAAGTACTGGAATGAAATATTTTGGTATCAGTACCGTTTCGAAATAGTCAATATAAGAAGAAACTATACATGAATACATATATATATAAATTATATTTCAAAATAATAGTCTATATATGAAAAAATTATACATGAATACATATATATATAAATTATATTTCAAAATAATAGTCAATATATGAAGAAATTATACATGAATACATATATATATATATATAAATTATATTTCAAAATAATAGTCTATATATGAAGAAATTATACATGAATACATATATATATAAATTATAAATAGTCTGGTCTGAATTGGGAGTCAAAAAATAAGTTTACAATTTGAAAAAATGTAAAAAAAAAAAAAAAACTAAAGGCCGAAATACCGGTCGGTACAGGCCGGTACAAGCCGAAATATAAGCCGAAACGGCCGGTGCGGCTGGTATTTCGACCGGTATGAAACATATACCATATTCGTACCGGACCAGTGACCGGTACGGTATGTACCGGCCATACGGTACGGTATTGAAAATGTTGGTACTACTAGTACTTTTTTTTGTTTTCTTTTTTATTTTTTTTTATTTTGTAATCTCCTTTTCGAAAAGTCAGATCCGGGAGCTCTTACAACCTGGTACATTTTGATTTGGTAATGAGCAAGCTCCACACACGATCAGCCTGCTTGAGTAGTGTTAAAGCACTAGTAGTGGGCTCAACATTGTTTAGCTAAAATTTAGCTAAACAATTCACTTTTACAAATTTTAGCTAGTCACTTTTTACAACACCAAATAATAGGCTCAACAATTTTTTCACAATTCTATTAAAATATTAATTTTTTGGACAACAGTAAATGTTTAATAAATTACAAATGTTATAACTTCTTTTATGTGTTTATTTATTAATTTGATGTACTCTATGCCCTCTTGATGATTTAAATGCAGTAACGATCGCATCAAAAATGTGAAAGAAGCTTGAGAATCCAAGCTGCAGAAATCGCATAAAAAATGTAGGAAAAAAATCAATCAAAGCATGAGAATCTAAGCTGCAAAAATCGCATAAAAAAAACAAATAAAACCATAAGAATTAAAGTGAAAGAAGAATCCAGCATTATTTTATTCTAAAAATAATATTTAGCTAGTGTGTTTGCCTCAATAAATTTGGCTAGCCACTTGGTTGAAAGCTAAATTTACTATAGATTTATTGAGTCTATTGTAGGACTTTATTTCATATTTTAGCTATTCTTTAGCTATAATTTAGTTTTGTTAAGCCCACTACTAGTGTTCTTACTGTGCTAGCCTGCCGTCAAGCGGTCAGCTTTGACAGTTAGAACATTGTTAATAGATTATGGCCATGTAAAAGATAATTTTGATGAATGTACAATGAATTTAAATTTTAACTATTTTATTTATAAAAGTCTCCACATTGAAATAGTTATTTTTTTATTATATAACAATAAAATAATATAAGATAAATTTGAATTTAGTTATTCATATAAAATCTCCATATTGGATATCTATTTATTTATTATATAGTAATAATTAATTAATAATTTAAAATTTATTTCATTTTTTTAGTTATTAATTTATTTTATTTTATTATATTTAAATTATTAATTATTATTTTATTTTATTTTATCACATTTTACTATTTAATTTAAAAAAAACTTATGGAAGTTTGTAGATGTAGATGAAGAGAAGAGAGTGTTATAAAAAAAATAATAAAATAAGTATTTGGTATTTATTCCGTATATATCAAATTTGATATTTTCTTTACAATTATTGTAGCTAAAAGTTATAAAATTTGCTAATGGCTAATCCATTCAAATAAATGTTCTATCCTATAGTTAAAAAGTACACTTACTTTTAGATATATATAGATAATCCAATGAGACTACTCTTAAACATGCCTGTTAGTTAAATTTTTTTAAAACTATTTTTTTAATATTTTTAAAAAATAAAAAAGTAATATATTCAAAATTATTTTCTTAATCATAAAACAAAGAAAAATATTTTAAAAAAATAACAATCAAAATGAGAGAACAAATTAAAACGGCATATTAACATTTTCCTTTAAAAGAAATTACTTTCTAAACCTTTTGTTGTGCTTATTGCTTAATTCGTGGCAATGTCACAGTACCGTTAGTATGTTTGTAAGATAATAGATTTACCACACTTTTCACAATTTTTTATGTTTCCATATTTTAAAAATGAGAGTATTTTTACAACACTTTTCATTCTTCTTCTTCCCTTTCGTCTTCTTCTTCAACTATTACTAGATGAAAAAATTTAATTACAAGTATAATTACGCACTACTAGGTACACCAATCTGATATGATTGATCAAAAAATAAATGTTATTAAAAACAGTGTTAATTTAAATTTTGAATATAAAAGAATCAGTATTGGTACGTATATTAGTACGCGACTTTGCTTGTATATAACAAAACTCTACTAGATAAATGTTAGTATCAACTCTTGTTCTCGAGACATCAATATCATCCATATATATAGACCGATATTGTTATCAATCATAGAAAAAAATAACAACTTATAGCAATAATTAGTATCGATATATTTTATTTCGCACAGTGTCCTAAATCTAGCACAAAAACTTATGCAGGCTAAGATGGATTAACATATGTAGAGCAGATTTGTACTACAAGCCCAGGGAACCAGAAACGTCTATCCACTGCAGCTGGAGTTCCACCTCCCCGCACTCCACGTTTTGCAGTCTAAGAATCATATTTTGAACAAGTTTGCCGCGGGTCCAGACAATATGGCTCTCTTCTGCAAGACAATTTTGCCCGTTTGGTCCTACTCTATGAATTATGGTTCCACTTGGGAGGCCTTTCAAGGGGAACTTCAAGGCTTCAAAAAATGGGCCAATCTCAAACTCAGCATCCCCCATTTTATCATCCAGAGAAAATGTGTCTTTGTCATACACTGACTGCAACCACAAGGAATTCACGATTCTAAATATCAATCGGTTGAAATGTTATATTCAAATTAGGATGTTGTGCACTACAGGCTATTTGATCCCTGAGGATAACTAGGGAAAATCCCTTCTAGCATTTCTTCCTGCATTCAAAAGTGTGCTTACGTGCTGACAAGATTTGAATATCATTACATAATGAAGCAATTGTAGATATTTTTTATGTAGTGAAAGTGTAACTTCATTTCCTTCAATGCTACATGTAATGGAGCTAAGCCTCCAATGTCACAACAACTATTAACACTCACAAGTTTGATTGGTAGACTCGGATCTGCAACAGAAAGAGTTAAATCTTCATTCCACTCTGGATTGGTATTCTTCTTCACCACTCGAGTCTTCACTTTCTGCATCATAAAGCTATGATAATCAGTTGAAATAACTAGGGATGGGAATACAATTGGTCCATAGGCCCGCTCTTGAAACCCACCACATGAAGAACGAATGCCCAAGCCCATTTTCTAGAATATAACTATTACCATGGATTAGACAGCTACAAGCCACCCACATGGAAAGAATCCAAGGGCCATAAATTCATAATTCAGGAGAAATTCAATAAAAGGGAGGATTCACATATAGTATGGGATTTTCCTCCTCGCTCTCTCTATTTTATTTTTCTCTGTGAATTCTGGCGACGAGTGTTTTTCTTCCAGCAGGCAAAATTCACTAGTCCAGCCATTCTCACTAGATAAGGGTTTCTAAGCTGTTTTCAGGCATCATCAATAGCATTGAAGTCTAAAAATACAAACGAAAATTTTGTGTAAGGTTTTAATTATTGATTATCGATTAGGGGATAACCAAGCTAATAAATTGTTAATCAAGCTTTTAATTATTTGGGTTCCAGATTTTTTTTTATAAGCTATTGTGTTCCAGATTTGACCATGTAAGGAAAGAGTCTTGTTCGCTAGCACTACTTGGGAGAGAACGAAACAAAGCCTGCATATTGATCTTCAAAAGGGAACGAATTGCCAATGTTTTGACTGATTTTTATAGGGAGCTTGGCCAGCCATGGACGAAAATGGTTCAAATAACAAAAATTGCAGCATTTTGAAATATTAGGAAACGAAGTATATCGTTCAGGAATCAAATTACTGATCTTAGAAACCAAAGTGAGTAAGGTAAAGACAAAATCCTCTGTTATATTAGAAGAGAATTAGGGGAGGAGGTGCTGATGATGGAGAATGTCTGCCAACGATGAATCAGATTAAATGGAACAACACCAATTAGGAAGGCATGTACAAGATCGAGAACAAAATTAACAGCACAGTCAACGGGACGTGCAGGGCGGTTTGCCTTTCATCTAGACAAGAAAAGAACGGAAAATCTGTGATCCTACTGCTAAAATTCTTTAAGTTTCAACACCAAATGCCAAGCGAATAACGTATAAATTTTATAACCTTTTTCCAATCATAAAAGGGCGACTGCAAAGTAAAACAAGAATCTCCGGACAAATCAAGTACCAAATAAGCAACGAATTCAAATTCTAGAACATACGATCACAAACACACAAACCCAAAACCAAGAAATGCGTATGTATAAGCAAGAAAAGGGCACCGAAACAGCTTTACCTGTCTTCCCATTTTGATAACAACATAAGGGTCACTGCTTCTCACATCCCTGACTGCAAGGTTCACCCCTCTCTGAATATGAACTCTCAGCAGTCCCGTCTTGTTCTCCATTTCAAAGAGGAAGAAAAAGCCAGAAAAATTGCAAAACTTAGCAGGGAACAAAGGATGGGAAAGACTCGTTTAGCTTATAGCTATGGATACGCTTTTTCTTTATTAGTCTGGTGAAGTATATGACACAGGTTTGATAATCATCGAAGCCCAAACCCTCTCGTGTGTAGATATACATCACACCTATCCAGAAAAGGCCAAAAAAAAAGAAGTCTTCGATACGCGCTTGAAAGACTTTTTCTCTTGGATTGCCGGTTAAACCTTACTCATACATGTCCGCGCTTTCGAAAGACAGTTTGACCTGCGAAAAATGGGTCCCAGCAGAAGTTCGTGGATGGTGGGTCGGTTTCCGTGACTGATTTGATTTGTTTCGATTCGAACCCGGAGGCACCTTGTCAAAGGCCGGCATTTTATTTTAAAATAATTTTCCTACGAAATAATATTATACACTACATTATAATTTTACTTATATTTTCTTATATATAATGTGACGTATTTATTACTATTTGATCATATAAAAATATATAATAAATGATCATTCAATAATAATAAATATGATATATCTTACTTAATAGGATGTAAGTAAGATGATAATATAATGTATAAAATTTTCCTTCACTTAACATTTTCACACATCACAAATTATATTTATTTTCATTTTTCTTTAAATTTTTTCTATAATAAATATGTGATATATGGATGATAGGTAGAACAAATAAATTAGTTTAGCTAAAATAAATAATAATAATAATAAATAATTTTAAAATATATAATGAGTATATCTCTCTTTATTTTAGCAGATGATTCAACCCTAAATTTTACTATTAAACGAGTATAAATAAATTTATTACTCATGGTTCATGGATCATCGATGTTTGACTGCAGATTGAATCGATCTCAACGATGTGCAAGTGAAAAACGGCGATTGAATTCTGTGGGTATTTGTCCATCAAGAAATCCACCAAACTCTTTTGAGTATATATATGGAATATTCTTCTTCTGGAATATGTCACGATCGTCCATATATGTTAGTAGAGGTTGCATATATATTGACTTTTCTATTAGTGCCAAAGTGGACCTAGCCCCGCTTCCTCGGGCATGATCTCTTTCAGCAAGTTCGCGAGCAGCAAAACAAAGTAAATACAACACATGTAGCTAAGCTAATTGCTATATTTTAGAGTTCTTGATCGAATTTTAAGATTAAGATAAATGTTAGAAAGCGTTTCTCTCTCTCACATTCCATATCTTAAAATTCTTCACCATGAAAATGAAATCCCAGTTAAGCTCTATGGTCTGGAAAATAGGCTTCTTTTGATTGGCGACACAGATTGAATGACCACTCGAATGTTGCAGCATGGAGCCTCTTTATTATCGTAATCTAGATAATGTTAATGAGGGGGGACGTTTCATAGGATGTTTGCAGAAAAAGAAAATCTAGGAGTAAAGTGTGACTAGCTTTGTTTCAAGTCTTAGCTTTCCTACGTGTTAGCCATAAAACAATGGTTTCTTTCAGAGAGCTGGTTACGATGGTGATTGCCTTCCTAATAAAAAAAAAATTGTAATTTGACTCTCCATTAAATATGTTTATTCATATATATATATATTATTTCGCAATAACGAAGTATCCACCAGAACATGAGAAACTAGAATGGGCCACCTGCAAAACAAGGAAAAACAAAAAAGTAAACAACGGTATATATATATGAACTAGTATGGCATCATGGGTTTCTGCTCTCTCTTTCCTTGGATGCCTTCGACATTTTTTACTTTAAGATTGATCTATTTATGAACTTTAGTTACGTTTAGTCATTTGTGTTGTTGTGTCAAGTTCGATCGTGTCCTGATCCATTTAATAAAGCATGTCATCTCCCTCAATTTTAACAAGTCTTTATATCGAATTTTGTGGCGGATTTGCGAATTGTGACAAAAACTCGTGTCATGTTTGAGTTGTGGCACATTTGGGTTTCGGATTATATATAAGTCAATCTAAATGGTGACAATTACCTTGTATAGGATAACTCTCCTAATAAAACACCTAATTCAATATTAGGAAAATTACTTTGTACAACCCTTAATAGATAAAAGAACTATTCTTTCTTTCTATTCAAGATGAGATAATGAGATTTTCAAACATTAAAATTTCATTTGATTACACAGATAAAATGAAGAGACATATCTTGCGATAAGTTAACAAGGTTTCACTCTTTAAAAATTTTTCACTCTTATTACTTCTACTCTTTAGGCCCCTTTTTTTTTTTCAACATCACACGCCGGGTGAGGTGGATTTTTTTTAATTGTTTTTTCACGTGCGTTTTACCCACCCACCCTCCGTGCGTTTTACCCAACCCGCCCCCCTCCAAAATCCCGAATCATCCACAAGGCTAAATACGATCATCCCCAGACTCTCTAATCGCAAATGGTTGGACGTCAATCAGAGATTCATATAAGCATTGAACAAAAACGAAAATTAACAATTGAAATCTTCTTCTGATTCCATCAGGGCTGGACCCAGATGAAATTAAAGCATGGACAGGACGGGGTCCAGACCTGTATTCCCAGATAAGTAATGCAGCCAGATCTCTATGAACCGCTGCTTCATTTGCCAGAGGCAAAACGAAAGAGTTCTAATACCATGACTACCACCCAAATCAATATTCATCCACAATCCTCTATCCAAAGCTAAAAGGGCAGCAGCCAAATCAAGAAGATACTCCAAGTGCTCTTCTACCAAATCAAAGAAAAATAGAATGTGTGTTGGGAGATAAAAAGCACAGAAATTAGGGGTGTAACTGGTCCGGTTCGGTCCGATTTTGGACAAAATTTAGGACCGAACCGTTATATACCGGTTTTACATTTTTCAAAACCGATTACGTACCGGTTACCTTCCTAAACCGGTACTCCAGTTTTACCGGTTTCCGGTCTGGTTCGGTCCGGTTTTACCGATTTTAATGTACTATATTATATATTATATAATATATATAATATAGTATATTATATTATATAATACTATAGTGATAATATATTGTAGTATATTATAATATATATTATAATTGTATTATAGACTATAATGATATATTATAGTATATTATAATATATAGTGATATAGTATTAGTATAATTATTAATATGCACTTTATAATATTAATATAACTATTAATACAATAAGCAAAATGATATAAGATTTTAAAATTTAATACTGTATTAATTAGTAATTTATTATATAATACAAAAATATTTTATATATAGTTATATATTATATATAAATATTATATACAATATAAAAAATTAATATATATATAAATCGGTCCGGTCCGGTTTTAGAAAAAGAAAAATTGAAACCGGACCGATTTTGATCGGTTTTAAGAAAACTAAAACCAGTACGGGACCGAACCAATCTTGAGACCGGACCGATGCCACCAGTTTGATCCAGTCCGATCCGATTTACCGGTTTATCGGTTTTTTTTACACCCCTAACAGAAATCCAGTTGCGATCAAGACTGAATTTTGAAGTCCCAGTTGATATAAAGACAAAGCATGGCCAGGTCCAAATCAATATGCTTCTTCGGGAAGTGATGATGCAGATGATAGTTGTCCTCCAAGCAATGGTAATAAAAAAAAACTCAGGAATCCTCTGTAACTGGGATTGGGCAGAGGAGGGAGAATGTAGGCGGGGGAGGGGGAAAATTTGAGAAATGATTTAGATCAGTCACTGTTTTGGTGTATCCGGAATACACCTTACGTGGCCTAAGGTGCATTTACCTTTTTATCCCTTCTGCACGTTTCCGTTCCCTTTTTGATTTTCACTTCATTTGAAATTCACCATACCTCCCCCCCCCTCCCCCCCAACCCGCGTCGCTCAACCTCTCACCCATTGGCCATCCCCACCCCTGCCTAGCCATGGATTCAAAGCTTCTGGACTGCTTAAAATAAGCCAGTGTGCCACTATAAATTCCTGACATAAGAGGCAAAGGTGCTCGACCTCTGCAATGCCCATATATTTGGCTACTTGAGAAGCACGAAAGTGCTTGAACCTCTCTGTTTTTAGCAATTTCTCAGGGCACCATATTATATGTATCTCTTTTCTTTTATTGTATTTTTACCTGAAAATGTATATATGTTAGGCACTTCAAACCATTAAGCTATCGATTGCTATCTATATGTCATCATTTTCTAAACTGCTGAAGGTGTTTGATCTATAGTAGGAAAAGCTGGATGATCCTGGTCCTTTGTATTTGTTGCTCGCTGTTACCCTCACTTCTGTCACAAAAATCAATAAAACTTCATCTCAAGCTTTTTCTAAAAGTTTCTGTGGCATTTTCTCTGCTTCTCAACATCCAATCAAGATTAGAACAGTCGCACGAAAATGGGCACAGAGAAAATGCCCATTTTCTCTGTTTTGTTGCTGGGCGGCAACACAGAACGACACGGGGTTGGGCACAAGGAGGCCGAAGAGTGGTGCTGGGGAGATTCTGGTTGGGTGGAGCTAGGTGGCGATGAGTCGGGGGTGCTGAGCGACGAGAGGGACGACAACGATTCGCAGGTGCTGGGCGACGCGAGATGCTTTCAAATGCCAAATGGTTTGAAGGTGTGGGTATTCCCAAATCTCTAGGGCAAGAAACCACTCTTGATGGGGATGTGCAGACGGGCTCAGTGTCGCCTGAAAGAGACAATGAGGTTCAACGCCGGTGGCGGGGAGGCGGTGGGCAGATGAGGTTCGACGCGGGCTCGAACTCAACGCGGGGAGAGGGTCTTGAATTCAACGCGGGCAACAGAGGAGGATGTGCATCTCGACGTACATCAAACGTTTTGTTTAAAAAAAAAAAGAAAAAAGGCAGCCACGTAGGGTGTGCACTGTGTGCAACGCTACAGTGGCTGCTCTGTAGCATTACTCGGAAAATTTTGAAGGGCAGTGTTAAGGTCACTGCTGGGAGCTCCCGTTAGATAAAAATAAATTTTCTTGATTTTGTTTTTATTTTTTTACATCATTTTTTTAATATTTTTAAATATTTAAAAAATATAAAAAAATCATAATAATATTAAACAATTTTTTCTTAATCATTATGAAAAAAAAAAAAAACTGGGAGCCGTAGCTCCCAGCGGGATCGGATCTAGCATTTTCCAATTTTGAATGGATATTTTCTGGGATTGGACGATTCGGGATTTGGGAGGGGGAGGCCGGGTAAAATGCACGGGGGCGGGGTGGGAGGGTAAAACGCACGTTTTAAAAAAACAATTAAAATAAATCCACCTCTTTCGTAAGAGTAGAATTACTCTTTCGTAAATTAGATTCATGGTTCATTTCTGAAATGTGTTTAGCCCCCAGAAGTCCCGTGTCTCAAAAGGAGGAGAAGAGAGGCTGTTGATTGTTGAATGAAGCTGTAGTTTGGGTTTGGCTCCTGTCCAAGATTTTTTACACCAACTGAACCAATCAAGTGTGTATATTTTTCCCTTCAAAAGGATTTCATGAACCATAAAACATACAAACCAACCAGAAAAACAATAACCCAACCTTGCTGAGAATCATGCTGGCCATTTATTATTAGAAGTTAATTATAGATACACATTCTCTTGATCCAAACAAAACACAAAACAAATAAAAAAAAATCTAAGAAATTACATTGACTAAAAATAACAAAAAACAAAATGGTTAAGACTTGAAGAGTCGGGTAGAAAGTGGAATTAAACTGCTTGAATGGTTTTAATTTCTCTACTACCTCACTCACTCATCTAACTCAGTAGTTTCCCATCACTGAACTGAGTTGACTTATTATGGAGGATCGGAGACGATGAGTTGCCAAGCCGAGGTGGCGATGAGCGGCCGGGTGTGCCAGCCAAGCATGAGACACCCATTGTTCTCCTCCACTCTGTACCCATCCCCACCTGCAAACAGGGCTAACAGCATGCTCGCCTGCCTGAATGCGTTCGATCCGAGGTGGACCGGCTCGAACCCCGCCGTTCCCATTCGTGCCCGCCACTGAGTCAACGTCTCGTGCCGCTCGACTCGGTCCGCCCCATCAGACGCCACCACGTTACATATCTGCTCCCCCAAATACACCTCCGACATCAGCAGATCCTGAGTTGGCGGCACCAACCTGGACCCCTCCAACGAGTCGAACAGGCTCGAGTAGTAATGCAAGGCCTCAGTGAAGCGTTCCACAAAGACCGGTCCGTTGTGGTTCGCTTCTTGCTCGACTATTGTGAAGATCTTGGGCTTCATGGACTTGATCGAGGACAGCACCTTGTCGATCTTGCCTGGTCGAGCTAACATGGGGTGAAGCTCAAAGACGGAGTTCACCGCAACGGCCTCGTCGGGGCGGACATCGACCATGGAAGGGTCGATGTCCGCCAAACTATTGGCCACGAATCCTCGGAACTGGAATTCCACGCCAATGGCTTCGGCCAATTGAGCCAGCTTCCACCCAACTTGCTGCAAAGCATCCGTGTTGTCCGCCTGGGGCGGACCAATACCAGTTAACCGAAACGCCGGAGGCCCCCCAGACCTTAATGCGAGCGCTTGAATTAGTGCCGGCCACTGCATCCCCTGCTTTAACCCGAAATCGATAACGTGAACTTTGCTGGCGGTGGCAAATGCTTCTAGTATCGCTTGGTTAGCAGTAAAATGTGCAAACTTGAGGTAAGGACAGGTTTCGTAGAAGTGCATCTGCAAGATATCAGAGGAGGAAAAATCGAGGCAATCTTGTGGGTATATTTTGTAAATTCGGCGCGCTAATGCTTCGGCAAAGTATGTGGCGACCTTTCCCATCGCGCCGGCCTGCGAGGCAGCTAGCAACTCGACGTGTTTGACGAGAGCATCTGCAAGCTTCAGGTTGTCTTGTTGGACTGCCTCGGCGCAAGCCATGAGAGTATGGACGAGTTGGACACCGGTCTCGTGCGAATCAACCAGAACAATAGACCGAGTCGGTTCAGACACAGTTCCGGCAGCAGCAACCCCAACGATGGGCGACGAAGATGGCAAAAGCGGAGGCGCAGAATTGGACCCACCTGACGTTTTCAATCGCTTTTGGTTAAGTTCCCCGTCTTGGGTCTGCGGGTAGGCAGCAGAACCAGGAATAGCTCTCAGATCGTACTCAGAGTCGTCGTCATAAATCCGGGAGGACTGGGTAATCTCAAACTGTCGCTGTTGGGAATTCGTGGTGACGGAGGAGGATTCAGCACGAACGTGAAGAGGGTCGTCGATATGGTGGCTCTGAAGCATTCGGTAATGAAGAGTATTGGGCGGATTATTGAGTTCGGAGAGCATGCTCTGGAGCCACCCAGAAAGATCGGAGGGATTATAATGGACGGTGTCACACAAGAGATTTGGGGCAGCGCCCATGACCATTTCCAGCTGCTCCAGCTTATCGGCCACGTCGGTCATCTCGGAACACTTGACCTTGTAACCCAACACCGCCAGTAGTTCATCCACGCCTCCGCCTCCTCCAGCGTCCTGCTCTTCCTCCCATATCTTCGCCTTACCAGAGGACATTGATTGAAAATCACTTTTTCTGATGCCTCCATTGCCAGCTCCACCGGGGATATCTCGGCGGTTCCTCTTGTTCATCTTTACCCGATTCTCACAAGGAGAGGAAAGAAGAAGAAGCAGCAGCCTAAAGCGCTTTAGAAGTCCTCCATGGGGACCAAATGGGTCTTTTCGGCAGATTACTCTCTTTATTTCTTCGTTTATTCTGATCACTTATTATAAGGGAAAAGCGAGGACACTGAAGTGGAGGAGGAGGAGCTGTGGACTCCTCACTGGACTGTATGAGTTAAGATAAACGGAAGCCATAATAATGCTATTTTTGCTTTAGATAATAAAATAAACTGAATAATAATATACGAATAATTATTTTTATATAATTAAATTTTAATTTAAAATTGTTTTTATAAATGATTTTATAAAAAAATTCTCTAACTAAAATCAGATTGTCTAAATAATTATATGTATATACGGAAATACCTTTTAAATAAAATAGCGATTTGATTAGGAGGAAGATGGAATGACTATATTACATAATTTAAAAGAAAAAATTATAAAATTTCAAAGTTGTAATATGCAAGAATGATGAGATGCTTATTAAATATTTGGTAAGAAGAAAATAGTTTGATTGACATCTAGTGGATTTTTCTCCAAACATGTTCAATTAAAAATTAAATAGAGGAAATTTACTTATTCCCTTTATTTTTACAACTAAACAAATTTATTAAAAAAATATCACTAGATATAAATTAAAGGAAAATACTTTAATATAAAAATAATTTTATAAATTAATATAAAATTATTTTGTTATAAAATAAATCTAAAAATTTAAATAAATTACATCAATTTATAAAATTATTTTTATATATTTATCACTCCTCTAAGATAAATTAAGAAAAAAAATAAACTCTCCGTGGCAGCACGGCATTGTTAAAAAAGAGAAAAATACTAGATTCCTTGCTGGAGAATATCGTTGGGAGCTCCCAGTGTTTTATTTTTTATTCTTTTTTTTAGTGATTAAAAAAATTTTGTTTAATATTATTGTAAATTTTTTTATTTTTTAAAAAATATTTAAAAGTACTAAAAAATTATGTAATAAAAAAATAAAAATAAATTTTTTTTTAAAACCTAGTGAGAGCTACCAGCGGGAGCTGTAGAACGACCCTAAAAAAATGCTGGAAGAAAGTGGACAGGTCAAGTTTTTCGGGAACCCACTCACAGAAACAAAGAGGGGAGAGAGAGAGAGATATGGCCGTCCGCTCGAGTCTACTGAAGGTTTTGGGGACCGAGAACGAGGTTGTGGGGTCCATCTAGTATGAGAAAATTTGCTTTAGCACGAGAAATTTCGTATGTTGTACACTCTCTTGAGTTGGAATGAGAGTGTTTTCCCTCGTACACGAACCACCTGGCAGGAAGCGAGAGAAATCGAGGTGGATGGGGGGTCAACTTTAAAGTCCAAAGCACACTCGCGGCAAGTAGCAGGCTATAACCAATGGCAATGAGGGAGAGGTCAATCCCCCTTACGATGCCACGTGGCTTCATGGTATTTAACACGCGCCTTGCATGCGAACCCTAACATCCCAACATATACAGAGAAGTACATAAATTTGTTACCGCGGGACCCCACGAAGTGGGAGCGTGGGGATTCAGACGCCAACATCGGTTCTAGCAATTTCACGCACCCCAAAAATATTAATATTACATAATTAATAAAACGGAAAAAAAAAACTGCAGCAACGAAAAGTTAACGGCGTGAAAAATAAACGGTTGTCCCACTTCCCTAACATCTATCTGGACGTGACGTTAGAATAATTGTTTAATTTTTCTAACCGAAAAGAAAAAAATATATATTTTTGAAAGACATGAGGCGAATCACTGACACCTGGTCATCGTCCCTAGTATTGGTCCATCGCCATGTGATTCTGCCATGTTTCTGAGATTCCCTCGTTTGTATGGTCCCCACTGTCTAGTTCTTTCCTATTTCTTATTATTAGAAGATTGATATTTTTTTTTAAAGAAAATTTTATATACTATATTATTATTTTATTTATATTTTATTTACATTTTATTAAATAAAATATATTATATTTATTATCATTAAATAATTATTTATTATATATTTTTTTATTATAAAATTATGATAAATATATTATATTATATAAAATAAGATATAAATGAGATAATAATATAATATATAACATTACTTTTTATTTAATATTTATTATTATTATTTTTTCTTTTAAGGCGGTGCCGAGTGCGGCTAGACTGTTTGTGGGGGCAGCTAATAGATGTGACAGGACCTGCAGCCAGTAAACATTTACTCCCAGGATAGAATTTGGTAGCTTTGAAGCATTCACCCAGTTTTGTGTAGTTTTTTCTTTTTTAAGAAAATAAAGTTTAATTAGCAGTTTTTTTTTTAACACATTTTATCTTACATTTTTCTACTTCTTATAAGCACACATTTATTATTAATAAATGATAAAAAGTTATTTAATAAAATATTATTTAATAATAATAAATAATTATTTAATAAAAAATATTCAATAATAATATAATAATATGATATATAAATTTTAAAATATATATATTTAAAAAAAATGAGAGGAGAAACATTTAATTTCTATTTATAAAGCACAAATACTCTCTTTAATTTACTTGAATTTGCATATAATTCCTTCTTAACAAGATTTCAAAGATTATTAACCCAACGTAGATCCAGTAAAATATGAATGATTTTATCTCGATCTAAGGCAGTACCAGAATATAAAGAGTAGAGTCATGCTAGCTAGTAATTGTCCACTATTAAAGCCAAGAAAAAAAAAATTGTCCAATGTTATTTATTACTTTATTATTATTTTTTACTTATTTTTTATTATTATTTATTATTTTTCACTACTATTTCATATTCTATTATTATTATTTTATTACATTTTCATTATTATTCACAACAATTCTCAACACTTTTCACTATCCAAACCTAATCTAATGCCTTTCTTTCATTTATTTTTTTATCCTTAAATATTTAAAAAACAATTATAATATTATTAAAAAATATTTTTTTAATCACTGAGTAAAAAGTAAATTATAGTGAGACCGGACAACTACCTAATAATTAACTAATCTAATAATTACCAACCATTATTTAAATATAAAACACTTTTAATTTCCAATTTTATTTTTTTTAACTTTTTCATCTAATAATTACTTAATCTAATTATAAAAACTTTTTAAAACTTTTAAACATAATACAAAAAATAATATAACTTTTCAATTTTCAAAATTAAAATAATATTAAAGCAATTTTTATAACTTTTAATATTTATATTCAACTTTATCTATCTCATGTTTTAAAATCAAATAAAATATTGTAACTCAAATCATTTCAATATTATTTATAAACTATTTCACTATTATTTACATAATTATAATCTCATTATCTCATTTCTCATTACCGATATTCTACATCGATCGTTTCTCCTTAATTCCCATTTGCAATGAATTCCTGGTTAAAATAGAAGTCAATAAGATTCCCAAGGTCTAAGATCAAGATACCATGTTGTCTCATACTCTTTGTTACGAAAACCCACAATTATTTTGAAAACGAAATGCACTTCCTTCCCAATCTCGGTGCTGACGCTGCACCCTGCAATTGTCGTATGTATTATGAATAAATAAATAAATAAAAACAGCAAAAGCTTCTGCTAAGTGACTAATATACGAGTGCATCTTAATCTTATCGTCCATAATTATTCCCACTTGTCGTTTAAAAAGCAATTATTATTATTAAGTTAATCATTGTTAGTATTAATATTAATGACATGAAAAGAACAGTGAAAACGACCCTTTGTAATTAGGAGGTTAATTAATGATCAGACAAAGAAGCCCGTTTCACTGGAGGGAGTACTACTGTACGTCTTGACCAGGCTAATTATCAGTAATTAGATTAATTAAGCTAGCTAATTATTCTCAAACGATAAACTTAATTACTACTCATTTTATAATTTTAACATCATTATTTTTAAAAATATAATATTTTTTGACTTTAATTCAGTTCAAAAGTATTGAAAATTTTGTTTTGTTTTTTTTTTTATTACTAATTGTCATGTTAGAGTTATATATATATATATATATATAAATAGTAATTTTATAATTATTTTCAAACTTTGCAGATCATAGTGATTGGAATGATATTCCTTCCAGGGGATGGAATTGGATGCAATAGAGAGTAGAGTACATGCACGAGGCAACGATACAAACGTTTTTTTTTTTAATTTTTATTTTTATGTTGATTCATGAATGGAAAATGAGACTTAATTTGCTTAGCAACAAGAGAAGTAAAAGGAAAGTGATATCTTGAAAAACATTAGTAGACTACTGTGGAGCCCCCCAAGATTAATATAAGGGTTACGGTGTTAATTTAAGAGCTCGTTTGTATTTAGAGAGTGTTTTATATTACAAGAAATTTGGTTTTTTCCCATGTGTTTTTTTTTTCCCAAACTCTACATTCATAGAAAATATTTAGCTTATGGCACGAAAAATGTCCGTGGGAAAAAAAATATCTATTTTTATGAGATCATATCCAACGAGCAAGACTTTGTGGGGAAAGTGATTTTTTGCGACGACTCCAATAAATCAACCAGATGAGATGAAATGATTTCATCAATAAAACTTTTTTAAATTTTAATTTTTTCACAAAATATAATAAATAATTTAAAATTATCTCGTCTCATCTTTGAATTCAAACGAGCTGGCCTAAATCTATTGCAAAATGGACCAAGACCGATCGGTGGTCGATTCATTTGGTCCCATAAAATGCCTATTATTTTCATTCCGTCAACCTCTTTCTGTTATTATTTAATAATAATAATTTGGTGTGTAAACACATTACGATTCAATATACACTACAAGAAAAATGGATTTTTGTGGTTAATTTATTGCGGCGAAAATAGTATTCGCAACCAATTTTAATTGCGAATACTATTTTCGCCGTAATAAATTGACCACAAAAGACTATTTTTTTTATAGTGATAGATAAATAAAACCATGCATGCACCAATATTTTGTAAGTACTCCACCTTAGCAGTGTATTTGACACGTAAATAAATACTTAAAAATAAATATTTACAATTATATTTGACACAGGTTTTGAGTTGAAGTTGAACCCAAAGCTTTTAACCATAAAAACTGAGACCTGCATCATCAATATGTCATATGCCAACTTAAAGCACGATCAAGATGATCATAACCAGATATTTTATTTTACAAGATATTATATATTGTACGTAAGTAGTCCCAATATGACTTCATGTGACATGATTAACAGTAGGAGAAACTACCGTCGTTCAAAGTCACTTCTTTTGGGACGTGTAGATTGGCCAGAAGGAGGAAGAGTCGGACGGTGGAGGGAAGCCACAAAAGTCCAAGACACAGAGAGCTATAGAGAGAGAGAAGCAGATGACAAAGCGTTGTCAAATCAAAGTGCCTCGTCTTCGATCTCTGACGTAATACTGTTATATTACCCGGCCGGGGACACTTGGGGTTGGGGGGGAGAGTTGAAACTTGAAAGAGAGAGAGGCATGGTACAGACCTGGCTCTCGATGATCTCCTGCAACAAAACACAGCACAAAATGCCAACCACCCTTCAACACGATCCGTACGTACAGCAGCAAACTTACTCCTCATCATGAAACTGCATGCATGCAATGCGATATCATTCTGTTTATGCAAGATCAAATGTGCGTAAGTAGTCCTTCACGTTCAATATTTTTATGCAAGATTTTTGTAACATGTAACATATATGCTTTTGCAGTTAGGGGCGTAAGTATTGATCCTTTGGAGGTACGTCGTGGGTCCGACGTGAAGGAAAGACATGGCGCTAGCTCGTGGAATCCCATGACTTCCTTTTTACGATTTTTGGATTAAAAAAAACACAAACAAAAACATTTTCCTCTTTTTTTCTTATATGTTTATTAAATGCAGTAGGACTTGCCCCTGACTTGCTTTGAAGGAGATGAATTGTTAAAGACGTGTTTTACAAAGTCTCAAACAAGATCACCTACAACCAAAGAGGAAAGAGACTTGGGAGTTTGGGGAAATGCCTATTATGCCTAAGTCAATGAAAGTAATGAGATTTATCTAAAAATTTATTCAGATGGATTCATAATCATACCTGAATGATATAAATAAAACTCAAGATGCTTCATGTTATTACACAATAATTATCTTTCTTATTATCTAAAATTCAAATCTCAGGATGTTAAGAGTTTAACTTATCTTTAAATGAGCCGACAACCCTTTCATCCCGAAATTGTCGGGCAATTACTCCTCCGGCTCTAGCTAGGTACGCTTGGATTGTACCAGGCCTTGGATTAGCTAGGTCATCGATTCCAATCTTTAAACTCAATCCCAAATTTTAAATAGATTTTTTCTCAAAGAATATATACTCTTAACACACACACAGAGTATAGTAGTATACACATATATGTAGTGCTAAGTTATATATAAAAAAGTACGACTAATTAAGATGTGGTTCCAATTACTAATATATATATATATATATATATGAGTACTTGGCGTAGTAATTACTAATTTGTATATATGTTGAAATTCAAATATATGATGAGTTTGGGAAACCCACACCAACAGTGCCGAACATGTAGTACTGCAGGAATGGTCTGTCACTGGCCAACTGCCAAACCCTATAATATTTAAGGATCATGCATGCATCCCTTTCGAGGGGCATACATACATATACACGACAAGAAACACAATCCCTCCCACGTGCTCCATATTTCCTATTAGATAATTTAGATCTCTTCTGATCATCACTCATGATCTGAGCACAATATATATATATATATATAGATGGATGGATTCGAATCTTAAAATCAAATCCCAGGCTTTCCCCATTTCCTATATCTGCATCTATATAATTTTGGGGGTCAGAATTCAGAAATGGAAGGATCATCGTCTTTTATATTGTTCAGACAGCTTTGGGGCCTATGACAAATTAAGGGAAAGAGACATGGACGGTGGGTGGGGGGCCGGCTTATAAATTAATTTCCTCGAAGGCAGGCCATGAGAAATTGGTTCTTAACCCGACGTACGTACTTACAACTCCCACCTGCGTTACAAACATTTGCTTTTGCATGGCTGATTACCCGAAGTTTCTACGAAAGAATTTGATCAACGAAAGGCCAAAAGTAAAAGTGCCTTGCCTTGTATATACATTATCGTTTTTTAAATGTGCTATAAATGAGCCGATGATGTTGGACAATCCACTTGTCTTTGAGGTCCCAAGTAAGCCATCACTTTCAACCATCAACAGTTTCTATTATCTAAAAACACACATAAAAATATACTGACGTACGAAATCAACATTTTTAAGGACAGGTTTGGGTCTCAAATGAGACACAAAATTTTGATTTCATTTCATTTCATTTTATCTCATTTTATTTCGAAATATAATTCTTTTTTTTTTAGAAAAAAAGGCACTCCAAATTTATTGATAGTCCTTATTTATGGCGGAAGAATACCGTGATCACATCTTAACATTTTGGGATTACACATTCAAAAGAAGAACAATCAAACCTAGGTACCCGAGCTAACTTTTCAAATGTAATTCAAATACAAAATTTTCAAACTAATCATTACAACTTTTTCAAACTTTTAAATAAAAATAAAAAATAATTTCAAATTCTTCAAATCTCTAAAAAAAAATAATATTATAAAACTATATTATTAAAATATTTTAACTTTATACTAATTTTTATTCAACTTTTTTCTCTTTTCTTTCCTAAAATCTAAAAAATACTCAACTCAAATTATCTTATTATTATTCATAAACTATCTAACTACTATTCAAAATTACTGTTGTCACAATAATATCTGTACTGTCACTGGCTGGTTTGGATTCAAAGATGATTTTAGATGAAAGTTGAATAAAATTTTATTAGAGTATTACTTTTTAATATTATTATTGTTTTGAGATTTGAAAAAGTTGGATTGTTTTTTATATTTTATGTGAAAATTTGATAAAATTATAAGATAAGATAAAATAAAATGAGATGAGATAAAACATTTTATAAATCCAAACGGGCCTAAAGATGATTTCATTTTTGGGCCATGGAAATCAAAGCTTAAAATCTCCATGAGATAGGCTTCTCTCCCTCGTTAGAGAGGCGAGGCCCATATATTTTAAATACGTGGGGTAGAAAACAGAAAGAAAAAACAAAAGCGAGACTTTCTTCGGCCTGGAAGGCTTAATTAAGAATGATTCTATTTAGTATTTATCGTCCCCATATATTATATATCATACCTATTTTAATTTATCTTTTCATTTTTTTCTATAATAAATATGTGATGTTTGAATAATAAGTAAAACAATTCAATTAGTTAATAAAAATAAAATAAAATAAAAATATTAAAATATATTGTGAGAGGTAATGACTATCATCCCTCCTTAATTAATGGGCAATATACGAGAGTTGATCTATGCGGATAAAGTGGGCTAAAACCCTCGAACCAGTTTAACAAGCCTGGACGGGCGAATAGCCTAATAGGAAGAGACTTTCTTCGGCTTCCTCGAATAATTATTATAGAGAAGTGTTACCATTATAAAAAATTTTATAAAAATAAATTTATAATCTATATGGTATGTTATATTCATTTTATAATAAAAATAATTTTATAATATAAAATATCACGTTAAATTATATTAATTTATAAATTTATTTTTATAGTAAGATTATACAAAAATAAAACCATAAATTGATGTGGCTTAATGTAATACGTTAGATTATAAAATTATTTTTATTATAAAATAAATCTAACAGATTCTTATGAAGTCATATCAGTTTATGAGTTTATTTTATGTAATCAATTTGTGTATGTAGCAGTTCTCATATATATATATATATAATAAAAGTAATGGTAGCCTTACAACTCAACTATACTTTATTTAAAACTTATCAATAAAATAATGTTTTTTTTTAATTTCAAACAAAGATCAAAACTAAAATAAATATCTCAAAAATATTATTTTATTAGAAGGTTGTAGAAAAATTGTGAAGAGGTACTTGCTTTATCATTTTGAGAATATCTAATAATTTTTCTTTCACAAAATGACCTGACTCACTCCCATCTAGCCGAAATCATGATTTGTTTATCGTTTTGGGGTCGTTGGGATTGAAAAATACTCTCAATTTATCTCATCTCATCATCATAGTTTTTTAAAATTTTTATATAAAATATAATAAATAATTCAATTTTTTAAAATTCTAATTTGATTTTTTTAAATCTCAGAATAATAATAATATTAAAAATAATATTTTATTCAACATTCATTTAAAACCATATCATCTCATTTTACTATCCAAATAAATTCTTAATTTACACTTTTAGAGCATCCTCAATGGATAAGTTAAAAGCTAAGTCCATTGAGTATTTAGCAATTAGAGAACAAAATATGATCACAACGGATTAGCTAAATTTCAAATAATTAGACTTTAGCTACAGTGACTTTCAAAATATTTTCCAAACTTGAAGGTTACTGCAAATAGACCAAATATATATTTTATCAATTATTTCTCTTTACTCTATCTCATCAAATACATATTTAATCTCCTTTTGGTATGTTACAAAATTTTATCTACTTCCTATGAAAAATCATTAATTTAATTAGAATATGATTACTAATTCACATATAATAGGTAGAATGATAAAATTAAAAAAATTAAATTTTTGTAAACTAATATTATTTTATTATAATATAATTAATAAATGAATAATTCAATGTGAGAATTTGATATGCATGAAATAGTTAAAATCAAATTCATATCATATGATTTTATTGTTATATAATAAAAAATCAGCTATTTCGATATAGAAATTAAAATAGCCAAAACTAAATTTACCTCATAAGAATTAAAAATATACTTTAATTTTAACTAATTCATTGAGAGTGATTTAAATAATAGTACCAGTCCTATCACTTCCGCATGTTTCTTCATTAATGAAACCTTGGAGACTGTATGTAACACCTATTGGTGAAAATATAATAAAAGATAAAAATTCAGAAAAAACTAAAACTTAAGATAACATAAAATAAATAAAAAATAAATATAATATATAATATTAATACTATTCAACATTTCTAACTTTCACACATTATATTTTTAAATAAATTTTAAAGTTTTAGTAATTATTTAATGTATATTTTTAAAATTAATTAAATTCTTCTATTCATTATATAGATATTAAATATTTGATAAAAAGATTATAAAAATTAAAAAAAAATGTAACGTGTAAACATTGTATGAAAAGGAAGTTCCCTAGCTTTTTATATAATATATATAAATTTTGTTATATATAAAAAATTTATGTATTAAAAATTGTATGAAAAGGAAGTTATTAGCTTTTTATATAATATATATGAGTTTTATTATATATAAATAAAATTACGTAGTAATTTATATATTAATATTGATTTATTTATATTTATATTACGTGGGGCATACATACATATACACGACAAGAAACACAATCCCTCCCACGTGCTCCATGTTTCCTATTAGATAATTTAGATCTCTTCTGATCATCACTCATGATCTGAGCACAATATATATATATATATATAAATATATATATATATATATAGATGGATGGATTCGAATCTTAAAATCAAATCCCAGGCTTTCCCCATTTCCTATATCTGCATCTATATAATTTTGGGGGTCAGAATTCAGAAATGGAAGGATCATCGTCTTTTATATTGTTCAGACAGCTTTGGGGCCTATGACAAATTAAGGGAAAGAGACATGGACGGTGGGTGGGGGGCCGGCTTATAAATTAATTTCCTCGAAGGCAGGCCATGAGAAATTGGTTCTTAACCCGACGTATGTACTTACAACTCCCACCTGCGTTACAAACATTTGCTTTTGCATGGCTGATCACCCGAAGTTTCTACGAAAGAATTTGATCAATGAAAGGCCAAAAGTAAAAGTGCCTAGCCTCGTATATACATGATCGTTTTATAAATGTGCTATAAATGAGCCGATGATGTTGGACAATCCACTTGTCTTTGAGGTCCCACGTAAGCCATCACTTTCAACTATAACAGTTTCTATTATCTAAAAACACACACATTAAAATACACTGACGTACGAAATCAAAAATTTTTAAGGACAGGTTTGGGTCTCAGATGGGACACAAAATATGAAAACATTAGTAATGAAAACCAACTTTAATTATGGTTACCTAGGTTGGAAATTATGGTTACCTATATATGAAATTTGGTTTATTAATGTTTATTAATGTTTTAAAAAAAATCTTAATAAACCAACTTTAATTATGGTTACCTAGGTTGGAAATTTATGTTAAAAACTAATGTTCATCACTGTAACAAATGTTTTCATAACAATATTATGGTTACATCTTAACATTTTGGGATTACACATTCAAAAGAAGAACAATCAAACCTAGGTACCCGAGTTAACTCTTCAAACGTAATTCAAATACAAAAATTTCAAACTAATCATTACAACTTTTTCAAACTTTTAAATAAAAATAAAAAATAATTTCAACTTCTTCAAATCTCTAAACAAAAATAATATTATAAAACTATATTATTAAAATATTTTAACTTTATACTAATTTTTATTCAACTTTTTTCTCTTTTCTTTCCTAAAATCTAAAAAATACTCAACTCAAATTATCTTACTATTATTCATAAACTATCTAACTACTATTCAAAATTACTGTTGTCACAATAATATCTGTACTGTCACTGGCTGGTTTGGATTCAAAGATGATTTTAGATGAAAGTTGAATAAAATTTTATTAGAGTATTACTTTTTAATATTATTATTGTTTTGAGATTTGAAAAAGTTGGATTGTTTTTTATATTTTATGTGAAAATTTGATAAAATTATAAGATAAGATAAAATAAAATGAGATGAGATAAAACATTTTATAAATCCAAACGGGCCTAAAGATGATTTCATTTTTGGGCCATGGAAATCAAAGCTTAAAATCTCCATGAGATAGGCTTCTCTCCCTCGTTAGAGAGGCGAGGCCCATATATTTTAAATACGTGGGGTAGAAAACAGAAAGAAAAAACAAAAGCGAGACTTTCTTCGGCCTGGAAGGCTTAATTAAGAATGATTCTATTTAGTATTTATCGTCCTTATGGTATGTTATATCTATTTAGTGTTACCATTATAAAAAATTTTATAAAAATAAATTTATAAATTATATGTCTATTTTATAATAAAAATAATTTTATAATCTAAAATATCACGTTAAATCATATTAATTTATAAATTTATTTTTATAGTAAGATTATATAAAAGTAAAGTTATAAATTGATATGACTTGATGTGATACGTTAGATTATAAAAATATTTTTATTATAAAATAAATATAACGGATTTCTATAAAATCACATCAATTTATAAGTTTATTTTATGTAATCAATTTATGTATGTAACAGTTCTCATGTATATATATAATAAAAGTAATGATAGCCTTACAACTCAACTATACTTTATTTAAAACTTATCAATAAAATAATGTTTTTTTAAAATTTCAAATACATCAAATCAAGATCAAAACTCAAAAATATAATTTTATTATAAGGTTGTAGAAAAATTGTAAAGAGGTAGTTGCTTTATCATTTTGAGAATATCTAATAATTTTTCTTTCACAAAATAACCTGACTCACTCCCAGCCGAAATCATGATTTGTTCTTCATTTTGCGGTCGCTTGAATTGAGAAATACTCTCAATTTATCTCATCTCATATTTATAATTTTTTTAAATTTCTATTTATAATTTTTTTAAATTTATATACAAAATATAATAAACAATTCAAATTTTTTAAATTTTAAAATAATAATAATATTAAAAATAATATTTTATTCAACATTCATTTAAAACTGTCTCATCTCATTTTATTATCCAAACAAACCTTTAATTTACACTTTTAGAGCATCCTCAATAGTCAATGGATAAGTTAAAAGCTAAATCCATTGAGTATTTAGCAATTAGAGAACAAAATATGATCACAACGGATTAGCTAAATTTCAAATAATTAGACTTTAGCTACAGTGACTTTCAAAATATTTTCCAAACTTGAACGTTACTGCAAATAGACCAAATATATATTTTATCAATTATTTCTCTTTATTCTATCTCATCAAATACATATTTAATCTCTTTTTGGTATGTTACAAAATTTTATCTACTTCATATGAAAAATCATTAATTTAATTAGAATATGATTACTAATTCACATATAATAGGTAGAATGATAAAATATGATAAAATTAAATAAATTAAGAATTAAAAAAATTAAATTTTTTAAACTAATATTATTTTATTACAATATAATGAATAAATGAATAATCCAATGTGAGAATTTGATGTGCATGAAATAGTTAAAATTAAATTCATCTCATATGATTTTATTGTTATATAATAAAAAATCAGCTATTTCAATATAGAAATTAAAATAGCCAAAACTAAATTTACCTCATAAGAATTAAAAATATACTCTAATTTTAGCTAATTCATTGAGAGTGATTTAAATAATGGACAAGGCTACTATACCGCCTGCATAGTACCGCCCAGCGTTAATTTTTTTTTTTTTATTTTACATTTTTTTAATCACTTTCTTAATTATAAAGTAAAAAAAATTACACTAATACATTTAAAATTACTTTCTTAATCATTAAGTAAAAAATATATATATATATATATTTTTTTTTTCCCGAGGGGTACACTTGAGCCGTAACATCCGGGCGGCACACAAGCTTTATTCTTAAATAGTAGTACCAGTCCTACCATTTCCGCATGTTTCTTCATTAATGAAACCTTCTGGAGACTGTATGTAACACTCATCGGTGAAAATATAATAAAAGATAAAAATTCAGAAAAAACTAAAACTTAAGATAACATAAAACAAATATAAAATAAATATAATATATAATATTAATACTATTCAACTTTTCTAACTTTCACACATTATATTTTTTAAAATTTTTTAAAGTTTTAATAATTTTTAATTTATATTTTTAAAATTAATTAAATTCTTCCATTCATTATATTGATATTAAATATTTGATAAAAAGATAATAAAAATTAAAAAAAATGTAACGTGTAAAGATTGTATAAAAAGGAAGTTGCCTAGCTTTTTATATAATGTATATGAGTTTTGTTACGTATAAATATAGTTACGTATTAATTTATGTATTAATATAGATTTATTTATATTTAAAATTTAAATTAATCTTATTTTTAATAAAATTTACTTTTTAATTAATTATATTATATTGATCACATATTTATGCTTCTAATTAGATTTTTAACGTATGGATATAGATGATATCAAAACTGGCAAAAAATTTCGGAAAGACAAGCTTGGCCACGTGCACAGCAACAAAAGGTGGTACGTGGACATTGTACGGTAAAAGGCTGTCACTTCCTCACAAACACAGAACCTCATCGCTTTCCGAACTAAAGTCCCTTGCTTCTAAAGCAGAGGTCATAAGCGAAGGAGAGATTCCCAGACATCTGACAATGTCGACCGCCAGAATTCAACCCACAGCGTGTTCCCTGTCATCGACCGTCAGACACCTCGGCTTCTTCAATCTCCGGCTTCCCAGAAGCGCCGCAGTTTCGTTCAATAGCTTCGACCGGGTGAGACGCTACGGGATCAGAAAAGCCCTCACAGTGTCTATGTCTACTGCTTCTTCTTCTGACCCTCTCGAAATCTTAGTTAAAGCTTCCGTTACTACCCCCAACAAGCTCGGCGACTGTAAGAACTCTCTCGCTTTCTCATTTTAGTCCGTTCGGTTACTGAGAAAATGCCTGAAAGAAAAAACAAATGAACTTCCTTATCGAAATGTGTAGTTAATAAGGCGTTTCATCATGTTTGAAGTCATTTTCAAATGTTGAGAATGAGAACCTTGTGTTTAGACTGTTATTTTGTTTAGTTTACCACGGGTTGATTTCTGATGAATTCTTATCGATGCATCTATGTGTCGAGTATTTTGTACTTCGATTGTGCAACACATTTTTCTTCTGTAAAAGTAAAACCTGTTCATTTAAGGTCGGCGATTTGGAGCTTTTTTCCCCTTTTTATTTTTTGTGTACTTGGGTACTTTCTCGTGTATAATTTTGAAAGGAAGAGAGAGAGAGAGAGAGAGAGATTCTGATTCTGACTCTAGGAACCTATATGTCTCTAGTTATACAAGCCTGCTTTTCAGCTTGATTTAAAAATATCATAATGATTAGCATTTATTAGACATTCGCTCATCAAAATACATTGTTTGTATTCCTTTAATTTTGCATCTGCTTGAGTATTTAACTGCAGTGATTTGAAGAGAAATTGCTACGATATATTGCTTAATATAAATTTAAAACCACGTGATGTATTTGATCTTGGAGGATTTCTATATAATTAAAATCCATATATTTTGAATTTGAGATGGCATCCTATTCTTTATTATTTCAAATACACCTATTATAAAATCTTAAATCAATCCACAAATTTAGTGAATAAAAAATAAATTGTACTTACCATTCATTATTCAAGCCATTTCAACGAAAAATGAAATCGATAAATGAAATCAAGCCAGCAGAAAAATGAGAAGGCAACATAAAAGGAAGAGTTCATTGTTGAAAACCAAAGGAAGAGGCATTTCAATGGGCCAAATTACACCATATTGAAAGGTGAGCGAGCATATAGAATTTTCCATATGTAGTAACCCAAAATGCCTGTCTACAATGAACTGAAGAGAGACGAGGAATGCAAGATCGAGAAGATCAGGAAATAAAAGGTTTTGAAGCCCTAACCTGATACAAGAACGGAATCGTTTATTTTCAAGCCCATATATAACACAAAAACACAGTTTGTTTAAGCCTTCTTACTTTTATATACAAGATATGTAACATTAAGTTTTATTATTATATAATTGGTTCGGTACTGTTGCATTCAGTTACCAGTGATCTAAGTCAACTGAACCAGGACTGACCAGTTCTTGTGGCTTTTGTTTGTGCATTTTGGGATTGATGGCCGTCCAGTTTCAGTGAAGAACTGGCCAGTTCCTGTCGGTCGTGGTTTCAATCTGTAGACCCCTAACAAAATGAGTCCAATAATTACAACATGGTTCGTAGGAAGTTACTGATATTTCTATAATGTCTTGACAGGTCCTTTTTGCCAAAGGGTATTGCTGACTTTGGAGGAAAAGCATCTCCCTTATGACTTAAAGTTGGTAGATTTGACCAACAAGCCAGAATGGTAGTTATTTAATTTCATCGCTTTGAATCATTTCGAAAAACTTTTCTTCTTTAAAAAATCGTGTGGTGGATAGAATCCATCTGTTTGGTCAAAATCCAGTCCTATGACCACAAACACACACAAATTGATAAGCACATATTCTAGTAGCTCTTTAATATACATTAGATGCTTTTGTTTTATGATCTGTCTTGATCTTGTCATAACCTGACCACAAACACACACAAATTGATAAGCACATATTCTAGTAGCTCTTTAATATACATTAGATGCTTTTGTTTTATGATCTGTCTTGATCTTGTCATAACCAACTTTTCAATTTGTTTGCTTTGGCATCTAGGTTCTTAAAAATTAATTCAAAAGGTACAGTTCCTGTTATTAAACTTGATGAGAAGTGGATGCCAGACTCAGATGTCATCACACAAGCACTAGAAGAGAAGTATCCTAATCCACCCCTGGGAACCCCTCCAGAGAAGTCTTCAGTGTATGTTTTATATTCAGCGGTTTATGCTTTAAGCATTTGATGATACATAATCATCACAAGATAATACTTAAAAGCTGGAATGCTTTTCACCCATCCATAGTGCATAATGGGAATTTTATGAAACCTGTGTTTGATTTCCTAGCTTCAAAAGGCAAATGTAGAAATATCCCAACTGATTGTCGGATTTTGTTTTGGTTTCAAGATTCGTGCAACTTTGTGATAGACTCTATCCGTCAGTAGATAGCCCTTCCATATTTTATGCACTGCCTCTTAGATGTGGGTATTTTGTGGCTCTAGATGTTCCCACTTATAATTAGATCCTTTATCTTGATTTTCACATAGAAGTGGTTCTTGTGCTTGAACACTAAAGCGAAATGAGATTGCAGGCCCCATCAATGTAATCCCTTTCTTCTCCAGTAAAATTTCTCTTTCACACTCTTTTGGTTCTGGGTTTCATTAATTGCAGTCTTTCTCGATTCTCACTAACTGTGGTAATAGTGCATATTTGGAGTTCACAATTCTTCAATCTCAAGTTAACTTTAGTAAGGGCATGATTCATTTTCAACTGATGATGTGTTTATCACCTTTGGTGAGAGGAATATTTTGCAGTGAGGCATTTCGATGAATGGTTTTTTTAAAGGGAAAAGTTTGGTTTTCCAAAGGAAAAGCAACAAAAAGGAGTGGTTACATAGCATGTGTGTGTCTAAACATTTGTGATTTTAAAACTGTTGGTGCCATGGTCAATATTCATTTGTAATTTGAATTGGAAGCCATGGTGCAGATTTTAATTGAATTATCTTCATCAATTAGCTTGTCTAGAGATATTCTTTAATTGAGGATTTTCGGCTACATGCACAACTCTTATGGATGTTGCTATCATGACTGTAATGCTGAAACTCATATTAGTTTGCAATTTATTAATGTGCCATTTGATGATGTAATCATAATGTTATGTTCAATAAGAGCCCCTATTTCTTTTTGGCCGTAAGTTCACAGTTGTGTGTGTGTGCGCGTTGGCATCCGTGTTTGTGTTTTTTAGAGAAAGTAATTTTTGAGTAATTTGTAGTGGGTCAAAGATCTTCTCCACATTCATCGGTTTCCTCAAAAGCAAAGACCCCAGTGATGGAACAGAGCAAGCATTGATTGAGGAGCTACGTTCTTTTAATGATTATATAAAAGAAAATGTGAGTGCTCCATCCTTATTTTTTCCTATGTATCTGGTTATAATTTCTTGGTGGTTAGGTCAAGAGACTGTCAATGAACTTTTATGAAAATAATTGCCGCATGGTGTTTGTATCAGCTTCCATTTAGCAGATTATATTGCCCGTAGTGTAGTTGAAAAGGAAAAGAAATGTCTAGCAATGTCTGGAACAGAATTTTTTTATAAACAGACAAGACTGATTACACAAGTACCATGAAATAGACTTTCTAAATTTCTAGGAAACCAAAATACTGAAAATAGGACTCTCAATTGGCATGTGAATCAAAGTGGCACAGTTTCAGTTCCATGGATATCAACACCTTCTAAGCACTTTCAAGCATGCCTGCAAATTTTGACCAGCAGAAAAAAAGAAATACTGTTTCTGTGTGGAGGAACCACCATCAATGCAATCTCTATTGTGAAATTTGACATGTTTTGTTTGTGTGTGTTCATAAGCCAAATATAATTAATAAACGATATCTTCTGACATTACTGTAATTGGTTTTTACTCTTGAAGGGTCCTTTTGTCAATGGGAAAGAAGTTTCTGCTGTAGATTTGTCGCTTGGACCCAAGCTGCATCATCTGGAGATTGCTTTGGGGCATTACAAGAATTGGTCAGTTCCAGATTCTCTTCCCTACACGAAGTCTTACATGAAGGTATGTCCAATATGAGCAAAACTGTAGATGTATCTGTCACTAGCAGTCGTGTTTCTTATTTTTGGTAGTTTGCATATGAGTTCTCGAATCCTAATGATGCTGAGTTCTTGCCATGCAGTCTATTTTCTCAAGAGATTCATTTATTAAAACACGTGGACAGCCAGAGGATGTAATTGCAGGTTGGCGTCCAAAAGTCTTGGGTTAAATTGCCCTTAGCTTTTCTGTTTGGGACTCCACAGTCCACAGGTCTAAACCCATATCCTCGTTTACTAGCCTCGAATGCAAGCAAAACACTTCGTTTAGTATTTAATCTTGCTTAAACTGTGGAGAATGGAACATGATGACTATAATAAAAACTTGAGGAGTATTGCAGGCCTTGTAAAGTCAAATAACTCTGCATTCCTTTAGTCGGGATGGTCGCCAACCTCACTTCGGAAGGGTGGCGGAGATTGGTTTCCGTTAATGACTGCCCGTCATGGGGGGTTGAACTCTGACCGAAACCGACTTGGGGACAGTGATCAGCCAGAGTGATGGAAAACATCCCCGTGAGAGAGAGAGAGAGAGAGAGGTTGTGCTTGTGTTAAAGAGAGATTATCAGCTACATGGGCTTTCCAAGTTCTATAAAATCTATAAAACTGTTACAGCAACTCCCTTATTGTTGTTTACGAGATTCTGAAATATGTCTAAACACAAAAATAATGCAAATTAGTAGCATCCCCGGTGGTCCAGATAAATAGAATATAAATCTATAGATGAAGGTGGTGCCCGCGTTCTACGTGTTAAAACAGATTAAATTGTGTGCCTAGGGTGAAGTTTGGTCTGGTCCCAAGAGGTTTTGTGGACCGGATTAGATCTATCCGGTCTAGGGTTTTTCTACCTTGAACCGGATTGAACAGCCTATAGACTGGGTCAGTTTGGTTTGGTCAGTTCGTTTGGTGTAACCCTATTCCAAATGGGCCAATAGTCCAATCTTTATATCTCATATTTTTCGACTCAACAGTGAAAGTTCATTAACAGTTTATTCAGTTTTAAGCTAAAAATATCAAAAAATAACTTGAAAGAAAAATAAAAATAATCATAACAGAAAAATTGTCTATATACAATAAATTTGAATAAAAGATTTTCCTACAAAAAAAATACAAATTTTTTTATATATATTCAAACAATTTAAACAAGGTTATCGATCATAATATTTAATATTTATCATATAGCAAAGTTCAAACTAGCAACCTAGTTGCAACTTGCACCAAGAAGCTCTTTAAAAGATATTACATTCTATGCACGATGCACATCATGTAAGTAATATACATCAAATCTACCTTCTGAAAGAAAAAAGAAAACCATTCTCAAGCATAGATAATGAAAACTGAAAATTATACAAGTTTCAAAAACTAAAAATTATAAGGTCTTAAAAAAATAAATTTAAATAACACTATAACAGTATCATAAATTACTTATCAAACAAGAAAAAAAGAAAAAAAAAACCATAACAATAGCATAAAACATTTACATCAATATAAATTATACAATTATTCTCCTGAGCCTTAGTAGCTCCTACATCTTTTGGTTTGGCATACCTTTCACTTTTCACAATGCTTTGTAAAGTGTGAACAAAGGAATTATTAGTAAAAGTTCTCATCATCAAACACATGAACATAGTTTAAACTTTAAACCATCTTATTCCAATCTTAACACAATCAAGATTAATTCAAGGGGCTCAATGATTAAAGAGGATAGCAAACTATGCTATTGAGAGTAATCATGAAGGCTCATCCAATAACTCAATACATAACCCTTTTTTAATGACGTGTAACCTCATGAAGAAAGGAACTATCGAACCCACCCATAGGGAGTAAGCCCCTGATACACAATCCCATTATATTGGGTGTAGCATTATCCATTTAAAAATGAGTCATTATTATATGAAAGATACAGCACAAGAAGGTATCCAATGTTAAGACTACTTAACAACAATACCCGTGAAGGGACTAACCCCAAAAGAATACATATATCTGTATAATTAAATTACTGGTAGTTGTCACAGTAAGTTCAAATTATTGAAGATGAAGCTTGTCTAATTTACAATTAATGATCTCTTGGGTGTCAATATATGTTAATTCACTGTCACCTCACGATGTCTTCGTCTCATTAATCCACTTACTACTAAAACAGTTGAATATAATGGGATTTGGAAAATCAACAGCACAACTTCTCACCCTTTTAATCTTTAATTAGCATTAGATGTAGGGTCGGTATGTATTGAATTTGATCCCAACACAGAATCAGCAAATTTTCCAACAAGTTCTATTAAAAAAAGTTCAAACAAAACAAATTAAATAAAGTTAAATAACATAAAAGATAAAACAAAATATACCATAAAAGATATCAAAAGTAAATTAGTAAATTTATTATATACCCATATCTAGCTTCTTCTCAAATTCCTCAACTTCATCCATTAAAGTCCTAAGGCTTATTGGAGTAGAAGAAGAATGAAAATAATTTTGTGCACATATGAAACCCTCAACCATCATTGGATTTAAACTATTTTGGAAATGATCAAGTACACGACCTGTAGTGCTAAATGTAGATTCAGAGGCCATAGCAGATATCGGTATTACAAGTACATCGTGTGCAACCTTTGAAAGTACGCGATATCTAACTGAATTCATCTTCTACCACTTTAGAAGGTCAAAACTATCACATTGATCCTCACATTTTTCAATTAGATATTTATCAACCTCTGACTTGCTTTCCAAAAAGTCTACTAACTGTAACTTTTGCTTAAATTGGGTCATCAATTCTACCTTTCTATTCATAGACTAATCTGTTGAAGGAATTACATCTTCATGTGGGAAACTTATGTGCTAAGGGGAACTCCCTTCTTCATTTTCCATGTATGTCTCATACATGCGGATAAATGCATTGTTCACGCCCAAACTCAAATCAATGGTTTTTGCATGATCATGTGTATACATTTTTCTCAACCTAAAGTTAAGATATCGCATCTTGTAACGAGGATCAAGAAGAATCCTAACATACAGTAACACATTATGATGGCCATTAATCTCACGATGTGGCTTCCTTCTTCACACTCCATGTTGATGGCATTTTTAATAATAACCAATTTTGTAAAAAAAAAAATCTTGCAAGTTACACCCCCCGAGAAGTGTAAAGTTGCATAATGAAATAATTCAAGAAACCTCACAAACAACTGTACATTCTCTCAATCGGATGCATTGAAAGGCCCTAACTTTTTTGACTTTTTCCTATTCACCCCATCATCTGCATCATCGTCATCTCCAATACTATTTAAAAGTCCATATCTTCTTCCTCCAACCGATCAAAAGTCTTTTGTAAATTTTGAAACCCTCTCTAACATAAGAAATGTGGACTTCCACCTAGTCGGTACATCTAAGCAAACATGGTTTTTGGATTGAATCTCTTCTAACCTCACGCATTTTTTAAATATACTCCACATTTGAAGGGAAGATTTAACATACTTCACAATACCTCTCACCTTCGCAATAGACTTCTCATATTCTTTCAATCCCTCACGGACGATTAAGTTCAAAATGTGAGCACAACATCAAATATGCAAGAATTTATATTCCAAGACCGTGTCCCTCCCATACTTGATTTTTTTTTTTCATATAAGAAAAGACCCTATTATTAAAACTTGCATTATCAAGAGTGATCGCAAGTAATTTCGATCGCCCCCAATCATGTAAACACAACTCTATGCCCTTACCAAATGTATCATCCTTGTGATTTTCAACCAAAGAAAATAAAAGAATCATCTTATGTAGCTTCCAATCATCATAAATAAAAGTGTGTTGTGAGACACATATAGTATTAGTACACACTAATACTATTAGTCTACTAGTATATAGTAAATTAGTAATAATTATTAACTTATTTACTATAACTAATAATACACTAGTACTAATACTATAACTAATAACTATATATAATAATAGTAATACTCTTATTACTAATACTCTATATAGTTATAGTGATTTGATAATAACATATTATATATTAAGTTAGCTATACTAATACTATTATAAATTTATACATATATGATATATTATAATTTATACTATTACTCTTATAATATTTTAATATATTAATATATACTAGTACTATTAATTTTAAAGAATATAATAATACATTGATACTAAATATATATAGTTATAGACTTATAATGATTTAATTATTATGAATTTATGATTAGTATAACTATATAATAGTATTAGTATTAGACTATTAGTAATTTAGTATAACTATATATTAGTAATATTAGTCATGTTGAATAAGTCAATTAGTATAACTATATTTTACATTATTAGTATTAATATAAATATTAGTATTAATTATAACAATATAGCTTATATTAGAATTTAGAGACTATATAATAGACTAATAGTATTAGTACAACTGTATAAGTATACTATATAACTATATATTAGTATTAATTATAGTGATTAGTATAACTATATGATAGTATTAATAGTATACTATTAATATAGCTATATATTAGTATTAGTTATACTGTTATAGTGATTTAATATAACCATATTAGTATAAGTATAACTATAGGCTATATTAGACTATTAGTATTTTTTAATTTTTTGAGACCATATTAGACTATTATTTTTGTATAAATTTTAGTATTAGGATAAAATTATAAATATTAGTATTAGTTAATAATTACTTAATGGTGAGTTAGTGATATGATTAGGTTAGATAAAAATTATGATTAATTATATACAATTATTATATAAATAATATATATAAATAATAAAATATAAATATTATTATTCATTCGGTCTGATCCGGGGTGAAAAACCTTTGGATAGGGATCAGACCAAAAGTATTCAGTCAACTAAAATTAAGATTAAGACTGACCAGACTTAGCTCCGATCCGAACCAAAATCGCTGGTTTGGTCAGTTTTTTCAATCCGGATCGGCCGAATTTCACCTCTATGTGTGCCACCTCTTCTTTAAGAATTCTTTAATTTTCTTTTCAATGTTGAATGAAAGGTGTTAAAACTTCCACTATATCCTTAGTGGGTAAGTAATGAGTAAGTTAGTAAGTGTGTTTTGTGTTATGTTTAATGTGAACAAAAATTACATTAATTGTTGTCATCGTTTTCTTACGTGGTAACTTTTATATATATATATATATATATATATATATGATATTCCCACGTACAAAATTATACAAAATATATATATATATATATATATATATATATATATATATATATAATCATTATCGGATGAGAGTCTACATGGGTGTAACATCAATCATATTTTTATCTTTATATATATAAAGTGGCTATTTAACGGTCACTAATGAAAATTCTTATTTTTTCTTCAAAATTATTGTTTTACTTAATGCCGTTTGTCTTGTAAATTAGTGAGATCGATGTTGTGCAATACTTTTCTTTCATTCTGTCCTCGCGTCCGTGAACTTGAAGCAGCAAACATCATGAGAACTCAACTTTCAATGTTTTGAGAGGGGATGCTTCAGAATCGGCTCGAATAAAATTCCATTCGACGGTATTTCTGAACGGGTGAGAGATCCTAGAAAAGGGAGTCTTCTGGTTGTTGGATCTCTGGCATAAGCTTTTTGCACCGCATTTTTCGAAACAAAAAGAGTGTTGGATTGGGCCAAAAGCAAAGAAAACCCACTAAAAACAACTCCTATATGAAAAATACAAGTCCAATAAAATAAAAAGACATAAAAAATAGAAAAAACACTTCAAAATTAATTTTATGACTTAGTAATCACAAAATAATATAATGAAAATCACGTTAAATTTAAAACAAAAGAATCAATATTATTAATAAATAAAATAATTATTTAATTAAAATACATAAAGATAAGAGAAGAAATTGTATTATTTAGAATACTAAAAGCTAATATTGATATAGTGATAAGGATGAAAACCACGTGTATTCAAAAGTCAAGGGGTCTGAAAATTACAATATGTATCTTACAATTTTAATTTAAAATTGATGTCTGATTTAATTTAGAGTTTAACACTATTCAAATTGAAATTAATATATTCAATGCATTTAAAGTGGTAGGGCATATGTTGAACTGGACGATAATACTAGAAAGCTAGCTGCTACTATGTTTGGTGAAGTAGCAGAATAGACACTTAGTTGTTCAGCAGTTGAGTTGATGGAACATGTTGGAGAGGTATCTTTTAAATTTTTATTCAAAAGTTGAGTTTGGTTATAATGAGTTAATTAAAAAAATGAGTTTTTATTAATTATGTAAAGCTATTCAAAATTTATTTTGTAGGAACATCGACCATATGTTAAAAGCGTTGCGGAGAAATTATCAAAAAAAATTGAAAGATTCAAGTTTATGTAAATCTAGAGAAACTGAAAGAGTAAAAATATAAGCATTTTAATGTCCTCTCTATTGAAGCAATACAAGATAAGGAAAATGCTGGATCGTCATCTTAGAATCAAATTTATCTCAAACAGCTTTCATAAAACTATGAGCGATGTTTATTTATAGGACCATACTATAGATTCTATTAATGCTCTTCTTTTATAATATATTACAACGTGTAATTATTTATTAATTACATAATCATTACATCATTAGTTATTTAATTAACCAAAAACATTACATCTTTATTAATAAAAAAATTAGTTCTTAACAAATAAAATTAAATATAAACTAAACAAATGTGTATTGCACGTTACTTTCACTTAATGTGTATATATGTGTATGTATATAGAAAGGAGTAATGCTTAAGAGGGTCTCTATGTCGTTATTAAGACTTTTTTTCCATATAAATAAAAACTAATAAAGGACTTTGATAGAGTTTTTATGGAAAACTACAAGGTATTTAATGGTACAAAGGATTAGCCTAGGCGTTAGAGTATGGGTAATGCTCTTTTACCCAACTTCTTGTGGGGAATATAATCACCAACCAAACATTTTTTTTTATTTCTCCATCTATACGATCTGCCCCTGATAACAAATTAACCCCATATTGATCTTATTTTATCAGTAATTAACTGTGATCATATATTATATATATATATATATATATATATACACAAATATATTTCCTACCCTTGATCTATTTTTATTTTCTATAATCTCTTGATTGGACCTTAATGTCCGAACGAACTAGAAAGACAAAAATCTCCGACGCGAGAAACAAAAAGAAAACAAGGTACGAAGCTGAAAAGAATCACGACACATACAACATGGCTTGTCATCCAAAAAGGCCTTCGATTTTCCTTTTTTTTTGGTGTTTCCCAAAGCAGTAGATAACTTCCAAAAATACCTAACCGCCCACGCAAAATGCCAAATACCCACAGCCTTTTTTTTTTCCATCTTTTTACTTTATTATATATAATATTATATGTCGCTCTCACCACACCAACCACCTGTTCCCGTATCTCTTTACTCTCAATTTCACATAACAATTTCATATAAGTGATTTGAACAAATTTTAAATAAATGAATTTAATTAAAAATTTTATTTTTTATTAATAGAATTTATTTATTTTTATAAAAAATTTATCTATTTAAAATTTGTACCATTAATCTTCATTAAACTACACCATCTTCCCATCCTCAATGATGTAAATAAACAACTGGTAACGCATTTTTAAAACCGTTGGATTGAATATCATAATCACGTCCTGATTCGTAGATCGAACCGCGATCTGTGTAGAGTGGACGTGGGCCCAAGTAGGGAAGGGAATTAGGGACAGCACAGGTATCGCTGGATTGATCTCTGAGAGAGAGAGAGAGAGAGAGAGAGTGAGTGCATGATCCAACTGAAAAAATAAAAAAGTCTATTCCTGTGGGCACTGTCTTAGGCGGGGTCCACGTAGAAACCATAATAATAGAATACTCTTCCATATCTGGTGTGCTTCTATACCTCTTTTACCCTTCATGCTTCTTCACTTATTCCATTTCATAATTCAAAATGAAATAAAAACTATAGTCTAGGCATGTCTCTAGACTAAATACTACCTTTATTTATTTTTTACATTTTTTAAACATATTTAAATATTTTAAAAAATAAAAAATACACTGATAATAGTTATTTTTTTAATTATTAAATAAAAAATTTTAAAAAAATAATTACACAAGTGATCGAAATGAAGAAATTAAATCATGAACTTACTATCATTTTCCTATTTTTATTTAGTAGGAAATGGAAGATACTCAAAAATCAAAAATAAATTAATTTCTTTATATAGGCCGAAAAAATACACAAAAAAAATCAAGCTTGTTCCTTTCGTTTTACAAATAATCCAATAATGGTATTTATGTTATTTAACAAAAACGATAAGGTGAAACGGGTCTAAAAGGAAAGTAGAACTCCACGTGTTGTTTTACAAGGAGAGTCCCTCTCTCTGCCTCTCCTTCAAAACCCGACTCGCACCCATGAAATCTCTATTTCCTTGATCTCTCGCTCACTCGTTCTCATCACCGTCGACGCAAGGACGAGACCTTTACCAAACCAGAAGGCAACGTTTCGGATAGCGAAACAGTGTCCGTTTACTGTGTTTTTGAAGCTATGGACGAGAATACAGTTGCCATCGAAGCGATTCTAAGAGAGCAAGAGGAAGAAGAAGAGCAAGCTGAAAGGAGTAAGAACAATTACAGGAACAAGGAGACCCAAAACGGCAAAGATTTCGGCTGGCAAACGGTCTCCTATCCGAAGCGCAATAAGAAGGCGTCCAGGCCGCAACAGGGGGAGAATTCGGCAGATCTCCTGAGCCGCCGGCCGAACGGCGCTGCCCCCGCCGCATCCCCCAATGTCTTCCTCTCGATCGAGCAGCATTCCGAGGAACGCCGCCGGCGCGCTCTCGAGAATCAGCTCGCCGCCGCATCCGGAGAGGGATCGAAGCGACATTCCGACGAAGATGAAGACAGCGACACTGAGGTGCCTGGCGCCGCCGCCGACGCCCTCGAGAACGGCGATGTTAAGCCTAAGAAGCCGAAAAAGCCGAAGAAACCCAAGGTGACCGTGGGTGAAGCCGCGTCGAAGATCGATGCCGCTGATCTCTGCGCTTTCCTCATTGATATCACCGTAAGCGATATTATAACTTCAAATTTCGTTCCTTACACTCTGATCTGTTCGTTTCTTTATGAATTAGGATTCAGTTTTTGCTCATGAGATGGTAAACAAATCGTGATTCGCGTTTTTTTCTTTTTAATTTTTTCCCGGTATTTGCTTAGGCTTCGTACGAAGCGCAGCAAGATATACAGCTAATGCGATTCGCGGATTATTTCGGCCGGGCATTCGCGTCGGTGAGTGCGGCTCAATTTCCGTGGTCTAAGACATTCAAAGAATCCAGTGTTGCAAAGACCGTTGATGTGAGTTTTCGCTTCAATTTTCGATGTATCTAATTCACTCTGAATATTCTTTGCGGTCAAAAGAATTGACTTTTTGTGGATGCATGTGGGCTATATTTTAGCATGTGATATATACATTGATATTCTGTCTCTCTGTCTCTTTTTTTTTTGTCCCAATTTTAAGCCGTTTTCAAGCTATGATGTTTGAGTCTCTGATGGCTGCTCCTTGATATGTTTTGATGTTCGATAAATGATTAATAACGAGCCTAATCTGTTTTCTTGATTTCGAGTATGCTGGATATTCATTCTTTATCCATTTTCTACGATTCTGCTCCCAGAATCTCAGCTTTTACTGCTTGCTTTTACTTTTTTTTTTTTTGATAAGTACTATAAAAATGCTTGCATTTACTTCTGGACTGTCATCATTATTTTTTGTACCTTTGTGTACTTTGGAATTTATTTCTAGAGAATATCTTCATTTTTAATCCTTATTTGGCACTCCTACAGATTCCTCTTTCCAGTATATCCGAAGATGTTTATAAGACATCTGTTGACTGGATTGGAAAGCGGTCTTCTGAAGCACTTGGGTCCTTTGTGCTATGGTCCTTGGATAGCATTCTTGCTGACCTTGCAAGTCATCAAGCAGCTGCCAAGGGATCCAAAAAGGTGGTTCAGCAAGCATCTTCAAAGTCTCAGGTAGCTTTCCAGCTTGCTACATGATTCATTATGTTGGTTGCAATGTATGAGAACCTGGCGTTTTGTAGTTCATTTAACTCTTGCATGCCCGATGTTTGGTTAGCTCAAAATTGTAGGAGAAATAATGTTGTAAATGGTAAGTAGTGGAGTTGCAAAGCGCTACTGTTCGTTGAGGTTCATGTGCACAGACATGAGTCATCTCTACTCAAATGAATGAATTGTCGAACCTGAAAATCTCTGAGCTTGTGTGAAGTTTTGCTAGATGCACCATTGATATTGGCCCATATACAAGCAATTTCCACGGGCATCAACTGGTTGTCAATTAGTGAGGCATACTGATAGCTTTCTCATAGGTACTTTTTTCTTTTTATACATAAATGATTGTATTAATAAGAACAGACATAGCCCAAGTACACAAAATGGTATATGAGAGGTAACACCTATCTAGGAAGAAGAAATAGAAACAAGATAGTCATGAATACCGAGGCCATTAAAATCTACAGCTATGGCCCATAGAAATAAAGTTCTAACAAAAAGACATTTAAGTTCCTCTAATGAGGCTCCTTCTCTTCGAATGTCAAGTCATTTCACTCTTGCCATAAGCACCATAGAATACAGATATGAACCATCTTCTACACAACTGTGATTGTTCACCAAATCCTTCTCTATGGAAACTGATTGTTCTGCGATTGTGTGAGAGACTTATAGAAAGAGGGAACCGAGAATGTACCTTTACTTGTGGGTACCCACCACAACGTGTCTGCTCCTTGAGTGCTCAGTCTCATGGAATACAGAAGACTACAAAAGTCCTCAAAGATGCCAACTTCCCAATCTTGGGCCGCCCCCTACTGAAGTTGATGTTCCATTGGACTTGATCCCTAGATATCACCATTAAACCAGCCACTGAAGCTTCTTCCTTGCATGCAACCCAGAAAACTGAAGGGAATTAGTCCTTTATGGCATTACTTCCACATCATAGGCTGCTTTAGACTTTTATTTAAGAGCCATCTCTCAACACGAGTCTAGTATGACGAGTAAAAACCCCCCATCGTTGTCTAATGTGCTTCTAGACTCCTGCTCGATAAGCCCCACTTACCTCTCTAGTACACCAACCCCCCTTCCCCCCACAAACTTTCATATTTGCAATCAATCATTGACTTCCATAAGGCTTACGGTTCCATATTATGTCGTGAAAACCATTTTCAAAGTAAGGCCCGATTGAAAATCCTCGGATTTCTAATTCCCAACCCACCAGAAGATATTGGGGAGCATACCTTATCCCACTTGACTAGGTGGAATTTGAAGTTATCCCCCACATCACTCCAAAAGGAAGTTTCAATGAAGTTTCTCAATCTGGGTTGCCACACTTGCTGGAATTTGGAATAGAGATTAGAAGTACGTTTGTAAATTAGACAGAGTATTTTTTATTGAGGTGATTCTGCCACTTTTCGACAAGTATAGTCTCTTCCAACCTGGCAATCTACGTTCTATTTTCTCAAGCACTGTATACTAGATTGATTTAGCCATTGAGGCAAACCCAACGGAAGACCAAGGTAATTCATGTGGAGAGAGGAAACCTTACATCCAAGAGTGTTAGCCAACTGCCAGATGTTGTGAATGTTACCAATTGGCACCAATTCTAATTTGTCAAAGCTCACATTCAAACCTGATGCTGCTTCAAAACTGAGTAGAAGTGCCATGATATGGTTGTGTTATGCCTCACAACATATTAGTGTATCATCTGTAAAAAACAAGTGAGAAATGTTAAGAGTACCTTTATTGGGGTCACCAAACGAGAATCCAGCCACCAAGCCATTGTTAACTAAAGTCGAGATTATTCTACTAAGCGCCTCCATAACAATAACAAAGATGAGTGAGGACAACGGATCCCCTTGTCTTAGGTCTTGGGAACTGTTAAAGAAGTAAACTGGACTGCCATTCACCAAAACTGAAAACTTCGCTGTTGATATGCAACATCTGATCCACAAGCACCATCTCTCACCAAATCCACACTTCCCAAGCAAATAAAGTAGGAAACCTCAGTTAATATGATCATAAGCCTTCTCCATGTCCAATTTACGCAGGATCCCCGTATTGCCAGATTTTATTAGTCTACTATCTAGGCATCTATTGGTGATGATAACTGAGTCCAGAATTTGCCTATCCCTTACAAATGCATTTTGGGGTTTTGTAATGATCTTCCCAATATCTACCCTAGGCGGTTTGAAAGCAACTTGGAAATAATTTTATACACCCCATTCATAAGACTAATGGGCCGATAATCTTTTACTTATGATGCCCCGATCTTCTTAGGAATCAGTGTAATAAAAGTGGCATTGAGGTTTCTCTCAAATTTTCCAACCAAGAAAAATTCTTGGAACACCTTCATTAGATCCTCCTTCACCACATCCCAACATGATTGGAAGAATTCTATAGAAAATCTGTCTGGACCCGGTGATTTGTCTTTAACCATTCTCTTCACCACACCATGAACCTCCATTTTCTCAAAGGGCCTCTCCAACCAAGAGACACTTTGCAGCTCAATAAACTCAAAACATAATCCATCAAGCTTTGGCTGCCAATCCACTTGCTCAGTAAGCAAATGTTCGGAAAAATCAACATGTTCTCGAATCACAGGGGCCTCCGTACAAGCCACACCATCTATATTCAACTTCTCAATGGTATTGGTTCTCCTATGAGAGTTAGCCACTCTATAAAAGAACTTCGTACTTCGATTCCCTTCTTTCAATAACAATGCTCTAGATTTTTGGCGCCAAGTGATCTCTTCCAATAAGATAACCGTCTCTAATTCTGTGACCAACTTTGACTTCCGAGACAACTCTTCTGAGGAAAGAACTTGGCCCTCCTATATCCTCTTTAACTCCTGTAGCTCCTCCAACAAGGACTTCTTATGATCACCTATGTCACCAAATGATTGAGTATTCCAAAGCTTTAAATCTATTTTTAAAACTTTCAGTTTACCTGCAACAATGAAGTTAGGGGTGCCATGAATTTGATATAAGGACCACCATTGCCTAACCTTGTCCACAAAACCATAAATTTTCAGCCATATATTTTCAAATTTACTGAACCTTTCAATTAAAACAGGAGCTAGGCGCCTGTCTTAATGAGTTATCAGAGAGGGATGGCTTTTGGAGTGCAGAAGGCTGTATGTAACTTGTCTTCTTCAGCCATCTTGATTTGATTATAGCTGGATGAACCATCCATGAATGTGAGAAAAGTATCGATGCCCTCCTTGGATACCACCACAATCCAGCAGGATAGAAAAATGATAAGAACAAAGGTGAGGCAGCCTCTTTTGACATATGTATGGATAATGAGTTTTCTACTCTGATGAGACTAAGGCTGCATTTGGATGTTGAGCTGAGTTGAGTTGAGATGAAAGTTAAAAGTTGAATAAAATATTATTAGAATATTATTTTTTAAAATTATTATTATTTTGGAATTTGAAAAAGTTGAATTGTTTATTATATTTTATGTTATAGAAAAGTTGTAATGATTAGATGAGATGAGTTTGAGATCCAAACTGACCCCAAAACTTTGTCCAATTTAGACCACGTCTGATTATTGGATCACATGAATGCTCCACCTGTGATAGGGATATCCACCAAACTCAAGTAAAAAATACACTCCGAGAATTCTATCATTACTGGTTGCATCGTACTTTCTCCTAAACGTTCACTTGGGAACCTTATAACATTAAAATCACCACCTACGCACCATGGTAGGTCCCACTAGTTGTGTACTCCAGCTATTTCTTTCCATAAAAATCTTCTACTGCTGTCCAAATTTGGCTTGTAAATACCAGCAAAAGCCCACAAGAAATTGTCTTCCATACTCTTAAAGGAACATGCCACAATGTACTCCCTATGAATTCCTCCTATTTCTCCACCACCCTTCTATCCCACATAACTAGAACACCTCCTAAAGCCCCATCAGATGCAAGATAAGCCCAATCCACTTATGAACTGCTCCATATACTTTGAACAATTCTTCTTGGAATAGATTTCAACTTAGTTTCCTGTAAGCATATGGTGTTTGCCTTACACTCATGAAGCAATTTTTTTATTCAAAGACACTTATTGGCCTCGTCGAGCCCTCGGATATTCCAAGAATCAATTTTGGGCTTACTTATAAAAAATAAAATAAAATAAAATTGGGCTTCATAAAGGAGGTGCTAGCCCCTTCCCTTTGGATCTTTCTCAGCTTGGGCTGCTCTCATAATTAAGAGACCAAGTTAGTCTCTTTAGCTCCCTCCATTTTTTGGAACCAGATTTCTTGGGCCAAGCATGACCAACTTCAATGGCAGTAAGTAAAGCCATAAATTGTTTCTCAAAACCCTCACACTCCATCCCCACACAAAGTTGAATTTCCTTCACTTTAAATAGAACCGAATCAGAAACACTAAATTAATTTGATAACATACAGTTTTGGGGCATGGGCTCCCCATATCTAGTGGCCCATAGCGAATTCATTAGCATCTCCCCATCTCCTCCTTCGCGAAAAGATTCCTACACCCATTCAGAGAAGTCCTGCATCGGAATTAGCATCTGTGAGGGCCCTTCAACAACTCCCTCGTCACTTCCAGCCACTGTATACAAATCGTGACCCACATCCGTCTGTTGTGGAGCCTTCGCTACAAGGGATACCATTGAAGGGTCAATGGCAACCACTTCCTTGCTTCTCGTCAGCATTGTCTGGCTGTGATGCACTGGAGATCTGGTGCTTAGTGGTAGGGAAAAGTCTAAATCCCTTTTGAATATTGCTGTCGTCGACCTGCCCACTGTTGCCGTCACCCTCTGGGCCTCCGTTGAGGGTTCCTCGGCTGGTTGTGAAAGGGTTGGAGCCTTTTCCAGTGAGGATGCTAGATTTTCGCCGATAGAGGGCCCTGGATCACAACCCTCTCTAATTCTCCCCACAAGTTGGGTCCCGAGCCTTACCTGTCCTCCAGTTTGCCTCATGAGCGAAGGCCCAAAGGAGTGGCCCACTTGCTTTGCCCTTTGTCTCCTAATTAACCACCCATTTCCTATAACTCTGTTGGGTCTAGCAACCTTTGAGCCCAAGCCCACTTGTCCCCTTTTGAGCTGCCCGTCTATAAATATGCGGAGTCCACTTTCCTCCAAGCTGAGGCCCATACCGAGCCCACTCATATCCAAGCCCAAGCCTGTGTCCTTTTTTTCCTCTTCACACCATATTAGGAAATCCACTTTTTCTTGAAGTTCCTTTAATTGTGCCTTCACATCCAGCAGCGTACTATGGACACCCCCTTTGCCAGGCCGATAGCAAGCCTACCACCGCCACCCTTCAATTGGGCACTAATTGTACCTACGGTAAGGGGAGCCCTGCCAGTCCCATGCTTGTTACCTTGTCGCAAAGTCTTTTTGAGCTTCCATGGCACTGCTGTCTCCACGACTATTTCTTTCATTGGGTTGCACTAGCTTCATTATCGACTCCAAGACCTCCCTATACGAGCGTTTTTGTAGCTGAAGCATCGCCACTGATGGCCTCATAGGTGCCCCTCCTCTGTTATGACTTATGCCTCTCCCTTCGCTTGCAAACTCCCATAGCGCCTCTGCCATCCTCCTCCATCCCTTACCCTCCATCTCTTCAGGTATGATGATAGAATTACGCCTGCTACCACCGCCGTTTTCCACAAGTTCCATGTAGCGACCGCGAGCCTTTGAACACCGTTGCTTTATGAAGCTGCTACTTCCTTCCCTTACCATGGTGTAGAAGTTCTTTTTTTCTCCCTTTAGACAGTCCTCCAGTGTTTTAGCAGTGTTTTGAGAACCATATCATAATCACACCTAACAACTCTACACTCAATCATATTCTCGCCGTTACAAACCACCAAACATCATAGGAGAGAAAAATTCTCACTTTTCATCATCAGAGTTTTGGTGGTACGGAGAGAAAAAACCTCCTTCTCGAGTCTACTAAAAATACAATTTTTACTGCTTATGGACACTCTTACGAAATGAATGGTGCTTATCATCAATGGTGGAAACCATTATAAGTGACTGAACATGTTGCATTTTAATTTTTTTACTGGGAGACATGCCCTGGTATTTTAGTGTTTTGGGGCTATTACCAGGGAAGATAACTTGGGGTTTTATGAGAACTTCAAAAAGACCTGAAAGTTTGGATGGGCATTCCTCTCTCTGTATCACAGTTTTCCTTCATCTGAATTCCATATTTATCATTGTTATAAGGTGTCAGACTAAATGGAATTATCAGGCAATACAAAGATTTGAACAGTTGTGTTGCAACTTGCATATTTAATCGCCATGCAAGAGAATGATGGTAGCCTTTTATGTTGATTTTCTGGTTTTCTGATTTTGATTGCTTCAGCTTCAGTTATACTGAACAGGGAGGAAGAAAGTAGCCAACGAGTTTTGTTATTTCTTCCATATATGTTGTTTGCAAACCAAAAGTTGGTTCACTCACACAAGGGGTTGGGGTTGGGGTTTGGCTTGGGTATTAGTTCTACGGGAAACAAGGAGTTGAGGTTTAGTGTCATTTTTTGGGTTGTTTTGGGATTAGTGTATTTTAGGTTGGTTTTCAGGGGCTTTTTTGGGTCATTAGTGGCACTTTATTATGGGCTAGGTGTTTTTTTGTATACGTTTAGTGTACTTGGTTACTCCTTTTGATATATAAAATATTTTAACTTATCCAAAAAAAAAAGTTGGTTCACTCACTTTGACCTTCGCATGTTTCTCTTTTGAATTAACATTCCCATTTTTTTGGAAGGAATGATGATGGCATTGGCCCTTCTGAATAATGAGTGAAATGGTGTCCCATTCTCCTGTTTTTGAGTTATGTCATTGCTAGTGAAATGATGTGATGTTGAAACTGCAGGTTGCCATATTTGTTGTTTTAGCAATGGCACTACGAAGGAAACCTGATGTGTTGATCAGTTTATTGCCTATTATTAAGGAAAATCCAAAATATCAAGGACAGGATAAGCTTCCAGTCACTATTTGGGTGATTGCTCAGGTGAATGTTGGCAACACTGATAATCTAATGTTCCCAGTATAGATAATTCATCTGATAGGTAATCTTTTCTATAAATTGGTATGCATTTAATTCTGAAATTGGATTTTGGTTTGTATAGGCATCTCAAGGAGATTTAGTTGTTGGGTTGTACATGTGGGTTTATCTTCTCTTGCCTATGCTGACTAGCAAGTCAAGCTGTAATCCACTTTCTAGAGACTTGATTTTACAGTTGGTGGAGAGGTTAGTCATTTTTTGAGATTGAACATAAGTTTTATTTGTTTTCTTCACATGTTTTCCTTTACTCTTGGATCTACTTGTTAAAAAAAAAACGGAGCTAAACCATATCTCCCTTCCTTTTTTTTCCCTGATAGCCTGATAGGTAACCAATCTTCCTTCCTTATTGCAGAACTCTATCTTCTCCTCTTTCTCACTTTTGTTTCTTTGTTTATTTTTTGGTTTTTTTTGTATAATTCTTCATCCCTTGAAATTAGAATTTTGTCTTCCCCAAAAGCTCGGACCATTCTGTTAAATGGTGTTGTCAGAAAGGGGGAGCGTGTGGTGCCACCATCAGGTCTTGAGCTTTTGCTGAGAATTACCTATCCAGCACCATCGGATCGGCTAAAGGTGGGTATCATTGGGAGTATTCACTGTATATTTCCTTATGATATGTACTTTTTCAGTGTATTTATAATGTGTTTTGCTTAGGTTACTGAAAAATTTGAAGCTATATATCCGAATTTAAAAGAGGTTGCCCTTGCTGGTTCCCCGGGAAGCAGATCGATGAAGCAAGTTGCACAACAGATTTTGAACATTACAATCAAAGCTGCTGGAGAAGGTAGTGGCATATTGCGAACTCCTGTCTCCTTCTTGTGACAGAGCTTGACTTAAAAATTCATTTGCAGGCAACCCTGGCCTGTCAGGGGAAGCAAGCGACATTTTTCTTTGGTGTTTGAGCCAAAACCCTGAATGTTACAAGCAATGGGTAAGCATTTTAAACGCTTTATTTTATATTTTTACTTTTTGTTTGAGACTGTTATCCCCAATCATCTACACATCATTGAATTTTATATTTGATTTGGGAACAGGACATGCTTTATCTTGATAATCTTGAAGCGAGTGTTGTTATTCTGAGAAAGCTTTCTGATGAATGGAAGGAGTGCTCTAAAAAGCTTTCTAATTTGGACATTTTGAGGGAAACTCTTCAGAGTTTCAAGCAGAAGGTAAACGTTTTCCAGATATTCTAGACAAGGTAATATGTTGGTTTGAGGACATTGAAATCCCTGTCACTGGATCTGCTCGTAGAAAAGTTGCAAACTGCTCAGAAATATTGCTCTAGAATGGCAGCATCTCTTATCTTCTCCTTCTGCCACCATGCACCCCTCTACTGCCCCGCTCCCCTCATTTTCCCAAGGGGCTGTGAGAAGTGAAAAGGCATTTTAAGCTTTTGCACCCCTGTTGTTGTGATCAATATGTTAAGCATATTCTTGAATAGTTTCAAATTTTCGCTGCCAAATGATTCCATATATTGAATCCATTTGCTATGATATATTGACCCAAAAATTCACTTACATATCTGACACGAATTTGGAAGTCAACATAACTTCTGATCATCTGCGAGTGGAAATATACTGTTTCTCACTTAGTTTCATTTTTTTGTTTATTTAGAATGAGAAAGCATTGGCAAAGGGAGATGCTGGTGCTCACCATACATCATTGAAGGATGCAGACAAATACTGCAAGTTGATTCTGAGGCAATCATCGCAGGGTCATGGATGCATGAAGGGCATGGTTCTTGTATCTGTTGCACTGGCTGTTGGTGCGGCAATTATGTCCCAAGACTTGCAATCTTGGGACTATAGGAAACTCACTGAAATGTTGAACTTCCCCTGAAACTTTCCAAGCTCGGACTTGCCTGCAGTAAACGGTGCTCTCTACTGCAATATAGATTTAGTTATGTTCGGGCGGTGCTCTCTACTGCAATATAGATTAAGTTATGTTCGGAATAGGTTAATTTCTGCAGGATGGCCTGTAAAAAAACAAAATGGGCCAATGATGAGTAAATCTATTTCAATATTGTGGCCAAATTCTACTTACTTTTTAGTGAGATTAGAATAGGAGAGCAGAAGCCGCAGCAGCAGCACTGGGTCAATGTGTCCGGTTTTCAAATGTGGGTCAGCTCAATGACTTGGTTTCGTTTTCATATTTACTGTTTTATAGCTTGCTTGTCCCTTCAATTTTGGATGTGCAAATTGCTACACAGAGAAGGAATAACCATTCCATCTAATAGCATTAAAGAATAATGTCCTTCTATCCAAACTCCTGCTCTCGGGGGGAGCAATTCTTCCCGTGTTCCATCCAGAGAATAACATGCCAACAAGACCAATCAAATTTTATTTTGATCTTTTGTTCTAAATCTGGAAGGCAACGCATGTAATGGCCAAAATCTTCCTTTAAGGCAGTAGGCCTAATTCAATCTTCCTTTCCAAGCTGTTTTGATCCAATGTTTTACTGGTCGACCTACAGTCTACAGTTTCTATCCAATATAAGTATGTTTGACAGGGATCAAAATCACCGGATTTCATAAGTTGTAGGTCTCTCTTCCGAAGGTCCATACGGCCGTGCATTTACATAATTAGGCAGCAAAGGTCCATAAAAAAGGTGAAGAAGACGGCCAGAGGATGAATCTGCAGAGAGATCTCAGTATCGGAAACCATCGATATTTGAACCCTGAGGAGGGAGGGCCCCATGTTATATGCCAATAGCTGATCATAATATATTTACCAACGAGATGATATCCAATTGAATCTGGTGGTCAGCTTTGGATGCCATGGTCAGAAGAACGGAGGTCTCTACTTCACCTAAGACCCCCTAAAGTGCTGCACCTAAAATTCATGAAAGGATAAGGGAACAACCCAATCTCTTTCTCAAGAATCTCTACTGTGTCGAGATTAACCTTCCGTGATTGTTGTCACCAACTCTCTTTTTGGTTCTTTTTTCTTTATTTCGAGATTTACTCGTTTATTTTTATAGATGAGATGAATTGAGATAATAGTTGAAAGTTAAATAAAATATTATTAGAATATATTTTTTAATATTATTTTTTTAGGGATTTGAAAAAGATGAATTGGGCTTATTTTATTTTGCATAAGAATTTAATAAAGTTATAAGATTAGATGAAATGAGAATAGTTGTGAAAACAAACTAGCTCCGAACATAAGCATTAGATATATTCTTTGATTAAAATTCTGTGTTTCTCAAATTCCAGGAATGTTATTTCCAAAAGCCAAAGCTGGAGTCTTAAAAAAGCAAAAGCAAGGAGGGAGACCACAAACATTATCATCATCTTTATTCATAGACAGGGTCTCAAGTCACTCTCACACTGCCCCAATTTGATCCATCTGCTCTCCTTTTTCTGCTCACTTTTTCTTTCTTCTTAGACTTTCCATCATTCCTGCTCCTGTTTGACAACCTTGTTTCATCATTCCGTCCCAGCCACTTTAATTTTTTTATTGGTATTACAACCTAATTGATATAACTATGCATTCATTAAATTCAAAACAGATGAAATATTTTGGAGAGAAACAAGTATGAGATGTTTGAAGGCAGCAGTGCAGAGTAGAAAATTAATTACAGGGTTCAGTTTTTAACAGCGTGAGTCTAAATTCGGCAATTGCCCAGACTCGTTTATGTGGATGGTGGTGGGCCACTTTTGGTGCGAGATGTCCCCCAAATCCAAGTTGGGTGGACTTCCGGGGCAATAGAGTATGCTTTCTGCAACATTTCCTTTTGTTAAAGGAACAATAACCTCATTCAATTAGATTTGTGGGTGTAGAACAATAAAGTAATTAAAGTAACAAACGAGCATTGTTACACTGTGTGGTCTATTGATCTTCCTGTTTCTGAGTACAATTATCGTAATTATTATCATCATCGAGCATGAAAGAAGATGTCTATATTAATGGGAGTATTTTATAAAAAGACAAACATTAAGCTAATTCTGGTAAAGAGTAACTAGTACCACATCCAGATAAGCATCATCTCTACTTCTCTCTGCATCCTCTCACCTTTTGTTCTGTCAAAACTACAATAACATTCTTTCATTGACACCTCTCTCTCTCTCTCTCTCTCTCTCTCCCTTCATGAGTGCGTAATAGTGTGGAAATAACAAGGAAACATAGCAAATCCATGGCTGCCAACAAGTTTGCAACCATGTTGCATAGAAACACCCACAAAGTCATCGTCATTCTAGTCTATGTAATCCTTGAATGGGTCTTGATAATCCTCCTCCTCCTCAACTCTTTTTTCAGTTATTTGATCACGAAATTTTCTAATTACGTTGGCCTTAAACCACCGTGCCTATGGTGTTCTAGAGTCGATCACATCTTGGAGCCTAGCAAGAACACAAGCGCTTACAGGGATCTAATATGTGACACTCATGCCACTGAAATTTCCAAATTGAGCTACTGTTCAACTCATCAGAACTTGGCTGAATCAAATAATATATGTGAGCACTGCTTGGCCTCTCGACCAAGTTACAGTGACAGCTCCATTGGAAGCACAAAGAGAATTGCTTTTGTTTCATGGGTGAGTGAGAACCAAAGTGAAACTAATGGTGAAAAGAGTTTAAGGTGTTCATGCTGCAACGAGAGCTTGAGCTGCGAACCGCATTCTCCAAAGCCTTCTTCTTGGGATGCTTTGAGTCATACCCGGAAAGACGATTTGATTATAGAAGCAGTGGATGATGATGACAACGAAGGTAAGTACAAAGAACCAAGCAAACCTAATTCTCCGTCAAAACACAGGGAAAAGGACAATGAGATCCAAAAAACCAAGATGGAAGAAAATCACAGTGACAAAGGGATTGCAGACGAGTATCGGATACTTCCTGATGTTGGAGGTTTTAGCTTCGAAGACGTGGCACAGGAGGATTGTTTAACGTTCCTGATTGACTCGACCAAGCAGGAATCCGATTATACCAATTTTGTTCATCAATCTTTTGACAATTGTCAGTGTTGCCCTGGACAAGATCACTCACTTGAAACCATCAATATGCATTTAACGAATTATATTGCTTGTGAGTTCAATCGTCTAATCCCGATCGAGTTAATTGATTCTTCAACTACAGCAAACGAAGGATCATGCAACTTTAAAGATGAAGATCTGAGAGAGCAGGATCAGCAGGATAGAGCTTCTAGTCCAGAGGTATGGATTGAAACACAGCTCAACGGCTCAACAGAGGCAATATTACTCATGATAAAGGAGAGTGAAGAGAGGGCAATTGAAGGACAACTTAAAAGCTTGGAGATCGATGAAGGTGATACTCAGACTTTACAGGTGGTAGAAAGGAAACAAGATGTAGCCAGCGAGGAATGTAGCCAAGTTGCTAATACTCAACGACCTCAAACTTTATTCCTCATAGAAGAAGTATCCACGAAACAAAAACAACCAGATGATCGACCAGGTACACAGTAATTCCTGGTATTTAACAAAATCTTCCATTATAATCTATTTTCCCCCCAACATGGACCCTATATTCATGTCGGCCGTTTCAATTTTTTGATACAAAAATCAGCACGTGGAGCAGTAATAGACAGCATAAATCTGTTGTCTGATGAATGCTCAGCCAATACCCTGATAGGCACAGAGGAGTCAGACCATGCAGCCGATCGGCCTCAAGCTGAAGAACCAATTTCTTCATCGGGATGCGTAAAGGAAGATCCGTCTTCCGCTAACGATAATGGTGCTAAATTCTGTATTGACCCTGATTCATTAATGCCTCAGGATGACCTTGGTAAGCCTCACATTTATTTCCAATCATCAGTTACTCGATTGTAAGAAACATAAAAGTTAGTTCAAGATAGTTTCTAAAGTGAAATTGTCTTTACTAGGTTCAAAGCCCTTGAAGAAAAATATCCAGCACGAAAAAACATTTTTGATTGAAAATACTCGAGAGTCAGGAGCTGATGAACCTTTCGATGGAAGCGCTGTTGGGAAGATGGAAGGTGGTGATGCAGCTACTACCACTGAACCTCTGGAAGCAGCACTAAAAGCCGAACGAAAAGCTTTAAATGCTGTTTATGCAGAACTAGAAGAAGAGAGGAGTGCATCTGCAATAGCTGCTAACCAGACTATGGCTATGATAACCAGGCTTCAAGAAGAGAAAGCAACAATGCAGATGGAAGCGTTACAATATCAGAGGATGATGGAAGAACAAGCTGAATATGACCAGGAAGCCTTGCAACTTTTGAATGAGCTCATGACCAAGAAAGAGAAGGAGAAGCAAGAACTAGAGAAAGACTTGGACATGTATCGCGAGAAGGTCTTAGATTATGAGGCAAAAGAGAAGATGAGAATGACAAGAAGAATTAAAGATGGAAGTTTAAGAAGCAGAAACTCTTCAGCTTCTTGCAGCAATGCAGATGAAAGTGATAAATTATCAATTGATCTGAATCGTGAAGCTAGAGATGATGGTAGCTATTCCGGCCATCAAGATACCAATCAAAACACTAGTGCTGGCAATGCAGATTTGAATTTGGAGGAAATGGCTCTGGACTGTGTGAGGCATATGAGTGCCCTTGATGGATCATTGGCAGAGTTCGAGGAAGAGAGGCTGTCCATTCTAGATCAGCTCCAAGCACTGGAGGAGAAGCTTATCACATTGGCTGAAGATGGAGGATTTCTTGAAGATGGAAAATCCATTGAGCATTCCTCGATGTATGGTGCCAAAGAGTTTGACGATCATGACTTTACTAGTCCGGAAGTAAATGGGATTTCAGTGAATCGTTCCTCAATGTATGGTGTAAAAGAGCTTGACAATCATGAGTTTACTAGTCCAGAAGAAAATGGAATTTCAAAGGATAAACTTTATCCAGAGAGAAAAACAATGAATTCAATGGCAAAGAGGCTCCTTCCTCTCTTCGATGCCGCCAATAACAAAAGTGAAGAAGGGTTGTTAGTCGAAGAAAAAGGCGAATCCGAATATGTTGAAATGCAAAAATCCTTGGAATCCAATTTTGAACTTGAAGTGAAAAAACTACCCATTGAAGATGAGGTGGATCATGTTAATGAGAAGCTGCGAGCTCTCAAATCAGATAGGGAGTTTCTAAGGCATTGTATGAGCTCCATAAAGAAGGGAGACAAGGGAGTCGATCTAGTTCAAGAAGTTTTACAACATCTTCGCGATCTGAAGGCTGTTGAAGTTCGTGTGAACAACGTGAGTGACGATGTGAAATTCCAGTAGACTGCCACAACCCACAAATGAAAAGATGATAGGTAAAATACTTTTTCTGCTTGCATTCATTAATTCTACCTGGTCAATTCTGAGCTGCAATAAAATATTACTCCATAAAGACCAGACATGAATTTATGGGTGATAAATTCGATTGACAAATGCAGATTGCTTTCTTAGAGGTGAGCTGTCTGAGTCTGCAGATGCGAAATTGCTTAACTTCATACCGAGCACGAAAAAAATGCTCATCCAAGTCTATGCTTTTCTAGTGCCAGGAAATCTCTTGATGGAGATAGAGTTTCCCGGGATGGTTCGTTTGGATTGGTTCATGGGAGTCAGACTGTAGATTTGAAGTCTTCCTCCATTCTCTTATTGCTCGTTCGGAATTTGGCCTACTACAAGAATGCAAAGCGTAAGATATTGTGGGACGTCCTCACTACGACCTTGATTGCCTAAGGGACTGGGAAGATGTAGAGGAGTGTGTCTTCTCTACCTGACCTCAATGTTGTAGGTCAGGCTGCTTCGGTTCTTTTTTTTTTTTCTCCTGTTTTATAGTTTTCATTCGTGTTTTCTTTCTTACAGAAATGTGGGAAGGGAGATCCTCAAGAAGTGTTGACATTTTTCTTTCTGATCTTTTGGATTGTTCGATTTGATATGGGTTTTCAGTATCTACGAGCTAGCCAAAAGTTACTTGTATGCACATGTATCAGCTTTGTCTATATTTATGAGTGAGGGTTGTCACTGTTCTATGGTTTAGTTGTTTATATCTTTCCATTTCTTAACAAGTTCGTGTTACAAGTAATCTTATTCATCATCATTTTATTATCATTCTCTCATCATCTTATGATGTGGTATTAAATTATTAGAAATTATTTATTTTATTTTACTCATGAACCTATCATTTAATGATATATCAAAAAATCAAAAGATTTTGATATGTTATTATCAGTATCTACATCCAAACACATCATGAGAGAGACATGTATGTTATTGCAATTTAGGGACTCCATTAATTAGGATCATGGAATACATTTCATTAGATATTTTAGGATATGGATAAGCTAGCCTGCATGGAATCTTCCATTACTGCAATCAACCACTTGATAAAGTTGTTCTGCTTTTAAGGTTCCAGGTGCAGCTTCGACAGTGACGAGACCAATTTTTTTCTTTTTTCTTTTTTGGTTGGGAGTTGATATTTTCAAACATGTCCTATCTACTTGGCACGAACAAGTTAATAATTTGGCGTCATCAAAGATTCAAAGCAATACACTTTGATGAGAAAATATAGATAAACATGAGAGAAATAGATACAATATATAAATTTTATTATAGTTCATACTCTTTACTTATAGTATTTAATGCTATATCTATCTCAATATGACTTCTTGATCAAGAAAATTGTATAGAATCTTAATTTTTTGCTAAGATATTTTTTAAATAAAAAATTATTTATACAAATTTCAAATAAATAAACTTCGTACAAGTACTTGTAAAAATATGGATATCACCTTAAAAAATGTCAAAAAAACTATTTTTTATTAGTGAGATCCACTATTTTACAAAAGACTTATATATAACTTGTTTATTTGGAACTTGCAAGTAGCATTACTTTATTCAAATGTCATGTACTTTTGCAGTAGCATTCCAATGCAGAAAGAAAATTATGAGAATAGGGTTTATTCATCAAAGTTGAACATTGATTTTGGAACCCACAAACCGAACTCAAAATACCTAAGGAAAATCAAGATATTGAGAATTTTGCTTGAAAAGGTAAAATCTCAATTATTACCTAAAAATAAAATATAGAAATAAAATAAGATTCTAGTGAGAAATTTGGCCCAAATCAAATGAATGATCATTTCTAAAAATGATAATGAAATATTATCGTAAAAGGTAAAATATTTAAATCGACGATTTAGAGGAGAAAACGACTAATTTCAAAGTTGAAACGGAAACTACCAAACGTAACTAGTGATCATGAAATGTGATCTACTCTGTCAGTTCAACACTTAACTTAAAAGTTGTCACCTCAGCATTATTAGACCCAAATCTTAATCCGATGTGGTCAAGTTATATTTATTTTTTAAGAAATTTTATTTGTAATCCTGACTATAGGACTGCGTGTGCAGTCTTATTGATAATGAGAGTTAAAAAAAAATTATTCTAAAATTTATATTATTAAAATTTTTAAATTTTTTTAAACATAATTGTATGAACTTGCATTAACAGTCTCCAAATGAGAATTGTATGTAGACTAACTCATCCGTATACTTTCTTTTTAGAGTCATGCTTGGTGGAAGTCTAGCAATAATTGTTGTGCGTGCTGCCTAGCATAATTTAAAATTTTTGTTTTCATATTCTTTTTTAAAAATATATTTAAATATATTTTTTAAAATACATCAATATTTAATCATTAAAAAAATTTAAATTAATCAGCGATCATTTCAACCAGTACACTTTCGGGACGGCATATTATCATGAGTTGTGCTACATATAAACAAAATTGCGTACTAATCTGCGTACCAATACTGATTACTTCATATTCAAAATTTAAATTAGTATTGTTTTCAATAAAATCTACTTTTTGACCAATTATATTAGATTGATGCATATATTAGTGCACGATTGTCATTGCAACTAGATTTTCTCTTATCATATTTATGTTCTTTTTATCTGTCCATTCTAAGGGTGTTCATCCGAATCGGATTTTTTTTCGGTCCGGTCTGGATATCCGGAATCCGGGCAGTTTAGGCATCTGGGCGGTTTAAGAGAATCCCAGATCCGGTTTTATAACCCGGTTATTCGTAACCGGATTATACATCTGGATTTTTTTAATATAAAAAGTGTTATATATTTTTTTAAAGTTATAAAATTTTTTTAAAAATAAAATATTACAAAACCCGGATTGAATCCGGATCTGACTTTTATCTTAAAATAGAAACAAACAATCCGAAAATCTGGTTAAAATCCAGATATCCGGATTGAATCCGATTATCCGCCCGGATTGAGTCCAAATTCAATTCCGCCCGGATTTTAAAATTCGGATCTGGATTCGATTTCCAGGCCAAAACCGAATCAGAAAGATTCGGATCCGGATGCACACCCTAATATCGAATGGAGTCCACCCAAACTTTGTGGGAGATGATAGAGAAATCTACGGTCTACGGAACGTACTCGTAAAGTGGATCCCAAGACAAACAATCCGCACGTGTGGAAGTTCAAGTTCAGGCCGACATACGAAGCCCCAGTTTCAATTCTGTTTAACCCGATCGGACCCACAAATGTTTTTTTTTTTTTTTTTCCTTTATCATATAATATTGTTGGTGGGTAGGGGACCATGCAACACAGCCCATATAATGGTAAGGATATCTTTACCTTTTTTATTACTTCTCTATTATTAAGTTTTTTTTTTTCCTTTTTATTATTTGAATTTTGTTCATGATCTTTTTATATAATTTTAAAAAAATAAATTCAATCAATCAATTTATCATATAATAAAATTAAAAATGAATTTAATATTATAAAAAAAGATTGAAAGAAGAAAAGAATTTCAATTTTTATAAAATTAAATAAAAATTATATAATTATATTAGTTGATTGAGTTTATTTTTTTAAAATTATAGAAGAATGTCGTGTTTGAGATTTTTAATCTAAATTTAAAGAGGAAAATGAAAAAAAAAATTAAATAGTAAGAAAATGTGAGGTATATTGCCAACCCCAAAAACATAATTCCAAACGGAAGAGGAATATTTCAGTAACTTCGTAATTTAAACGAAATTCAAATTAATTAGAAAAAGGTACCCCACGTCATAGATCCGTGCGTACCACCCTGATCTATCTTTATCCGTTCGATCATTATCCACTTTAGGATTCCCGGCCGTCCACTTAAGAGAAAAAAAAGAAAAAGAAAAACTTTTTTTTTTTAAAAGAAAAAAGAAATATATATTTATTAAATCGAAACTTAATAAAATCTTTGCAATCGCTCGCTGGCTTCCCAAATCAAACAGTGGTGTTGAAAGCAGCGTTGTTGTAGTTGGGAGCTGTATATAGCTTCCTGCTTAATCCTGCAAAAGCGAAAGCAAAAGCGAAAGCGAAAGCTGCTCTCTTCCTCTCTCTGGAACTCAACTTTCATGGCGGCTGAAGAGACTAATAAACCTAAATCAATCCCTCCTTACCCAGAGGTACATCACTCTATCCCTACAAATCGCTGGGAAAGAACAAAAAGCCTTCTCTTCTAGCACTTGTTTCTTTGTTCCCTCATCATGGTTGAGCTCTGCTTGATCTTTTTCTTTTGGGTCTCCAGTGATTTGGTTGTTGCTAATTTTCTCCCAGTGCTTATATTATATAAAAAAGGTGTTTTTGAAGACTTTTTAAATAAAAAAGACCTTTCCTTTCAATCCTCATTGTTCCTGCTTCTGACGAGTTCTAATGGATCTAAATTTATTTGTTTGGGTTTTGCTCCTTGTGCTTAATCTTTGGGGTTTTCTTTTATTAGCAAATGGATTCTCTTTATAATTCAATGAAAAAATAATTATTATTTTTGTTTTTAACCCTCCTCAACTCTCATTTCCTACCTTCGTCTCAAGACAATGCGCTCCAGTTTATCTGTTTTTCTTGTTCTTTTACTTCCCTGGTTTATGCCACTTCAATCGATTTTTTATTTTTTGTTGAAAAGAAAACTGGGGTTCCTGAATCCTCACTTGCCCAGAAAAATAAAAAAATAAAAAGAAAGAAAAAGAAAAAGAAAAGAAAAGAAAAGAAAAACTGGGTCCTCACTTTACATTTTCCTAACAACAATTAAGCCACAATTCTTCCAAATTCTCTATCTCGAATTGCTTTTGTTTTTGTTAATTCAGTTCAGTTTTTCAGTATTTCGAGAAAAAAATTTGGTACTAGGTAATCCAATAATTTTTTTTTAAAAAAATTAAAAAATAACCCTAGTTTCTCAACATCACCCACTTCTGATTTAGCTTTTCTTTTTCCTAATCAATCTGGATTTGTATCGGTTTTTTAACCCTCGAAACTAATAACGCTAAGAATAAGCATTTCCTTATGATCTTCGAGTCGTGGGATTCTTGATTATTTTGAAAGTCCTTCAAGCAGTCAAGTAAATTTTTAGTCATGCTTAGTTCTTCTTAATACTAACCCTTCAGCTAATAAGACTGACGTTTTCTTTTCAACACTCGGGACAAGAGAGAAATAACAGAAAGAGGGAGTAGTCATTTTTGATAATGCTTGAGTAGCAATTCTGGGGAATTCCGATTCCAGCTATTTTTTAAAGCATTTGAAACATTAATTGACAAGAATGGCTCGAAAAAATCGTCAATACCAAAGCATTCTTGATTTTTGATACAAAGCTTGATCTAATAAACACTCTTTTTTTGGGGGAAAGAACATTTTACACCATCAAAATATAACGTTATTCACCATCAAAATTGCCCTTTTGCACTCCCAAACTATCACCTTCTGTAAATTTTATGGATGTTTAACGGTTTTGATAATCTGGTGTAAGTTGAAAAAATAGGTGGTATGTATTTTCTATCGCCAAAGACAGAGAAATGAAAGAGATGAATGATAAACACTTCTGATAATGATTGAGCTTTGGAATTCCAGATGATTTTGAAAGCAATCGAATCATTGAACGACAAGAATGGCTCCAACAAATCCTCAATAGCAAAGCATATTGAATCCACGTACGGAGACTTGCCTACTGGGCACTCAGCACTACTCACGCACCACCTCAACAGAATGAAAGAGAGTGGAGAGCTGGTCTTCTGGAAAAACAACTACATGAAGCGGGACCCAAGTGCGCCTCCTAGGCGGGGCCGTGGCAGGCCACCAAAGCCGAGGGTTGCACTGCCACAGGCCGTGGATTTGACTCCAAAACCAACAAGGCCTAGGGGCCGCCCACCTAAGGACCCAAATGCGCCTCCAAAGCCACCGAAGGTGAAGGTCTCAACAGGTAGTGGGAAGCCAAGAGGGCGGCCGAGGAAGATGGCGAGGCCTAGTGGAGGATTGGGAGGACCGCCACCAACAGCATCAACAACTACTGGCAAACCAAGGGGTCGGGGTCGGCCACCAAAGGCGAAGGCTCCAGTGTCTGAAGGGAGTGTTCAATAATAAACTCTTTGATGGTGGCAGTGGTGTTCTACGTCTTCATGTCTCTCCTTTGTGGATTTGGGTCATGTTAGCTCTAATTTGTGTTCCATGTAATTGCATGTACAAGGTAATGTAGCTGTTAATGAGGCTTTGTTGATTTCTAATTGTAATAGAGGATATGGCTAGTTCTAATGATGCTCTTAGGAGTTGTTTATTCCTTGAGTCTATGATTCCATTACATTTATTTCTTCTTTGTTTTTGGGGCTAGAACTTGGGAATGTGAACGGTGGTTCTTGTTGCATGGAGCTGGTTTTGGAAGGTAAATTTGGGGCAGTCAACATAGACATGTGATTAGTGGGTTGAGGACTCGGAGGGAACCGTTTTTTCTTTGGTTAGACCACATGTTGTACGATAAAATTGCCTCTATGATAGGGTCTTATCGATAGCCATAGGTGTGTCTGTCTGTTTGTAATAGGCCCTTTGGCCCACTCGTGAATGGATGAATGAGCTGGTTGATGACAATGGCTTTTGAGGTGGCGGCTCCACTTGATCGACAAATAGGTGCGAGGGGGCTGTGGATTTTTTTTCAATTGGCTAAGTTAGTTGGCTTGTATTAACTTCTACAAAGCTATCGAAAGGTATTTAGTTTCGTTTGGATCATTAAATGAGTTGTGTTGATTTCAATTGAATTTGTTATAGATTTAAATACATAATTTTAACATTTAAATACATAATTTTTAAATTATTAAATATTATTCAATTCAAAATCTCTTTATATATGGGATTTATAATATTTTTTAACTCAACACTTCTTTATCATTTGATATCTATAATTTTTTTAACTTCTCGTAAATACATATAAATTTATCTTAATATTTAAATATATCTAAATTCATTTTAAGTAAGCTCTATAAAATTTATTCTACCATTTTAATTCATTATTATTAAAAAAAAATTCATTTAAATTTAGCTCAACATTCAAACATATTCTTAAGGAAAAATCTAGTTATAAACATAATTGTTTACTAATATGTGCATCAATATAATATTATTGGTCAAAAAATAAATTTTATTAAAAATAATACTAATTTTAATTTTAAATATAAAAAAATCAATATTAATATACATATTAATATAAAGTAATAGCAAAACTCCATCTTTATAAGACAAGAACGAGCTTGGATTTCAGCCCGGAGTGAACTCTGACGGGCTGACCCGTCTACGTGACTTGATTGCTCCGCGACAGATGGGCCATCGTCTGAAACCCGATGCCATCATTTATGATTTTATTTGCTTGAGACAATAATCTCGACTTGTGTGTGTAGTTGGGGTATTTGCTATCTCTGCCATAATTGATTAGAGTGTAACTTTTTGGGCTAAGTTAGGTTGCATTAACGGATCCAAGGCACACTATTTAGGGGCATATCTCTTCTAAATGAATGTCCAAAAACGTAATTTAAATAGTTAGATTCATCACTTTTATTTCTTTTATAATATGTGAATCCATCCATGCATTATCTAATCCTGATATCAGTCAAACAAAAGGTCCATTCCATGATCCATTTGGGGCCCTTTTTAAAAACTATTAACGCTTTTGGAGTCTACCACACGTCACAAAAATATTCAAAGGTTGTACACTACGAACCATGTATAATTTACTTTCTCTAACGTTTCTGTTACGTTATTCAGATTAAAGTTAGAAAAATACTATTTATATTTATAATTTTATTTATATAATGTGTTAACTATTGAAAATAAGTTAAATTTTAAATTTAAAAAAAAAAAAAGATAGAGACTATCACTCAATATATATAATATTATACGTAATAATTTTATTTGATTATATAATAATAATAATAATAATAACATTCATTGAAAAAAAGAGTTTTCCTATATGAAAATCGTGTCTATTTTATTGATATGGCCTTCATGTGTGCTGATTGGCCGAGTGCGAGGGGACAACACTGGAATATGGCCCTTTTCTTTAGCCCGAACCCGAACCCGAACACGAAATGGAAAAGTCGACCTCAAACTTTTTCCGATATAAACCCTAACCCCTCTCCCTCATCATTCTCAGCGCTTCTCTTCTCTGCTTTATTCTCTTCATGGATATTTCATCCTCGCTCCCTTCATAACCCTACAAATCCCGCTGGTCTTTTTGCTTCTTGCTCCCCTCACCGCCACTATCTCTGAAGCCCTAATTATTCCGCGATCGTTTTCTTCTTTTGCTTGTCCACCTGCTTTTCGTGATAATCTCTAGGTATTATTCTTTCTCTCTCTGTCTCTCTATATCGATGTGTATGCTTTCTTCGGGTTATGTTTTTATGCTCTATGTTGTTTTTATTTTCTAAAATTTGTAATATTGGGGTCTGCCGAGCGAACGTTATATCTGTTTTTTCTTTCCACTTTATGTTTGAAAGCGAGCAGGGCATGGGTCGTATCAAAATTGTTTGGGCAATTGCTTGTGGCTTGGTTCTAGGATTATTCCTTCGTTTGGTTTGGTTGGAAAAGGTTCATCGGTGGTGATAGTTCCCCCGTCTTTGTTTGGGTTGTGCGGAAATGAGTGCAGGGTTGGAACCCCATTATTTAGATTCTTTGTCCGAGTGTGTGTTAGCGTGTGCTGATCTGGTGTAACGGGTGGAATCGCTAAGAAGCTGGAATAGTACTCTGGAAAAGGATGTGATCTCTTTCAGTTTAGGAGCGTTATTTCGAAGACTGCAAGAAAGACTTCAAGTCCTCCTTTCTCAATACTCCTTATTAATGGATAGTGGTCCACAATATTTTAGTCTTCTATTTCTACTTTTCATGAATTTTTATCACCTGTCCCTTTTCTAGGTAGGTGGATCTCGTGTATACTTCCTGGGTATTGTAGTTTCATTCTCTTATTTTTTTTATTGGCACCGGTTTCCGAGAACAGTGTCTCAACTAATCCCGGGAGTGCACAGGCCCTCAGCAAAGAGTTTTCTACAAGTGCACCTGGGGTAATTCATGGGAAAATCCCCCCGTCTGATGGCCCTAAGAGATTGTTTTTTTTTTTTTTTATAAGTAATAAAATTTTATTCACGAAGCCAATGAACACAGGTAGTATACAAAAGATACACCTAATTACATTCTAAGATTATGAAATGATAACAAAAACTCATGAACAGTCTCTATTAAGTACAATAGCTGAAAACCATTCAACCAATGAAAATACAAAAAGTTTCCAGATTTCCTCTACAGCACACTCCCTGTTATTAAAACTCCGCTCATTTCTTTCCAACCAAATATACCACATAATGCACAAAGGAATCATCTTTCACGCAGCTGCCACTTGAGAACAACTATGAGGCCTCTTCCAACACGCAAGTAAGTCCACTTTTTTAAGAATTACCCAAACCAGCCCTACTCTACTAAACACACCATCCTATAACACCTTAACCACCTAACAATGTAAAAGTAAATGGTCCACCGATTCACCATATTTCTTACACATGAAGCACCACTCCATAACAATCATGCCACACTTTCTCAAATTATCAATTGTCTGAAGATTCCCAATTGATGTTGTCCAAATAAAAAGGCAACCTTTGACGGCACATGAGCTCTCCAAATACTCTTCCACGGAAAAGAAAAGTGATGCTGAACAGTCTTAACATCTTATAGTATGATCTAACAGAAAACATTTTACTCGCTGTATGCTTCCATAACATTCAATCCCTCTCATTTCCTCCAAAATCTAGAGAATAAAACAAACTGAAAAAATCTGCAACCTCTTCAAGTTCTCAATCCTGAACAGCTCTAATAAAACTAACATCCCATTGCACAACCCCAATAGATCAGATCAACAAATATGAAATGGAAGCCTGCTTATTTACAGCCATTCTAAAAATAGCCGCAAAAACTCTAAAAAGAGCACACACCACACCAAACAAGAAACCATAAACAAATTCTTGAACCCTTTCCAACCTCGAACTTAACTTGTTTCCCAAAATCATCCGATCCCTTTCTAATAAATTTCTAAAGACTCACACCATAAGTATCCCTACTCTCCTTAGAACACCAGGCCCCCAACTAACTCTCATACTTCTGATCAATAACCTCCCTCCACATCGATCCCTCTTCCCTTTGATACCTCTACAACCACTTCCCCAAGAAAGCCTCATTAAAACTACTCAAATTACGAGCCCCCGCACCCAAGGGGATTTGAACCTTAGACTAGGGGGGAGCATACCCCCAAGCCCAAGACCTTTACCATTTGAGGCAACCCCTAGAGGTTCTCTTTAGCTATTAATAAAACCTTATCTTATCTCATCTTATCTTATTAAAAAAAAGGTGAAAGGGATTTCAATCCACAATTAGTGCCATGCAAACCAATGATTCCAATAGATTAGGAAGTACATTCTGGATTGTTCATACTGAACATTGGATGGACCCAAGGGATTTGACTTCTTGACCAATTCATTCCTACTGTATAGTTTCCTTACTCATCATTAAATGCTCGTTGTAGTTTCTTTTTGTCAAAATTTTTTTATTTTCATGTTGTCAGATAAGATCAAATTTGCACAAGCACAGACCCCATACTGAGTGGTTCATTATGTTTTAACAAAGCACAAGTAACTTTTTAAGAGGCACATGAATTGGCAATTTGGTGGGGGGTGGGTTAAGTGATCTTTACAATGTTCGTAGTGTGGAAATAATGAACATTTGATTTTTCAATTTGTATGTATATATACACTGCAAAAACAACAAACACAGACACATTGTACATCAGTCTCCGGTATGGATGTGCCTAATGTTTTACGGTGACATTATCCATTAATAATATTAATTTCTTTCTTTCTCCTGTTTTTCCCTGGTAAATTGCAGGTTCAATCTTCTCTCTTTAAGATTATTACTCGTACTGCTGATATTATGGCTACTGCTTTGGATCTGTCCCTCGATGATCTTATAAAGAATAGAGGATCCCGTGAAAGGGGTAGAGGAAGAGGTAGGGCCCGCCGTGGTCGTGGACCGGGCAGGGCATATAATGGTGGAAGAATGCCTGGGGCAGTTCGAAGAGGTCCCCTTGCAGTGAATGCTCGGCCATCATCTTATACAATTGCCAAGGCAAGCTCAAAACTGTGGATGTCTATGCATATGCTTGAGAGTCTGACATGCTTAAACAAACCAAATACAAGGGGTTCATTCATTCAAAAATGGGGACTCAAAACAAGAGGATCTATAATATTATATTTATTCTTGGAGAAGCTCATTATGACTCAGCCACTAAAGTACTTTCGGCGATGTCGCATTTGTACCATTATATCTTCAATTGATATGTACATGTGGTTTGTTGGGTTATGCTTTGGGGACTTTGCTACAGATCACGATGATTACATGCGGAATCTCTATTATGGTGCGTGAGTTAGCATGCTACTTCCTAGCGTTGTATCAAAAGGAGCCTTGTTTTGAATGAAGTTCACACTGGTTGCATAAAACTGCTTTTCGGTTATTGGGGTTGATGTTGAGTCTTCTAGAAACATCTGATTCGTATTATATAGTTCCAATCACTTTTGTACTTGATGACTGGTTCTTTTGACTGGAAGTTTGTGATGGATTCTATTGATATGTGGGAACCTTCTTCGGTGCAAGATCTCAGTTCATATCGTAGTTCATGGTCTTTTTTCAAAGGAACTTCCTTCGCTTAACTTCAGAACGGGAGCTCTCAATCTTATCATAGACCGGTTTGTATGCAATGGGTCAAATCCTGTACTTCCCATTTACCGTCAACTAGCTTAGTTTACTGAATTCTGATTTTGGGTTGTTTGAGTATGTTAAGTATAACTTGATTCTACTCTACTAGCAGTTTCTTTAATGATTTGTGGGAATTTTTCTGATCTCCTGTTGATCTTGAAGAATGGTGAATTGTATATTCTGGTCATAAGCTGATGTGTCCTTCACCCCATCTGGATTTTTTTTTTTTGTGTGCTTTCGTCAGTCTATCCGCAGACCCAGGACTTTTCCATGGCAGCATGATTTGTTTGAAGAGAGCCTTAGAGCTGCAGGGATACCAGGGATAGGAATTGGCACAAAATTATATGTTTCTAACTTGGATTATGGAGTGACTAATGAAGATATAAGGGTACAAATCAAGTCTCACACTTTCATCTTAAGTGCTATATGTAGAGGATTTTCTTGAACTTCACTGAAACTTGATGTGCAAACTCAGGAACTTTTCTGCGAAATTGGAGACCTGAAACAATATGCAGTTCATTATGACAAAAGTGGGCGCCCAAATGTAAGTATTTATGTTTAATAGTTGTGATTTCATTTATAAGCTAATTTGGAACGTGCTGTGGATTTCTTTTATGTACAAGTGCAGAAGATGTTTTTATATTTGGACTAATAAAAAAAAAAAAAAAGTTTTTATATTTGGTGTAACTAGAATTTTAATATTACTTTCTACTGGGATCTCAGAGATAGGATGGCAAAGGAATGTTCTCTTTGCATTTAGGTTTCCTGGCTTTTGGGCGGACTGCATTAGACTTCAATCATAAGTCGGTCCCATATTCTTTTCCAATGGTTTTCTGCTATTGTATTGAAGGGTGGGAATGTTCATGAGTTTTTATCTTCTTTTCAGCTCACTAGAATGTAATTAGGTGTCTCACTTTGTATACTTCCTGTGTACTTGGGCACTGCCTAGTTTCTTTCTAATCAATAAAGATTATTACTTATAAAAAAAAAAAAAAAAATTGGTCCCATATTATGTGAGCAACTCATTTGAAATATTTGTTTTCTTTAGATTAGTGTGGGCAATTATAAAATGACTAGACACGCTTAATATGGTTAATGTTTCTGTGAGAAGCTTATGGTCATCAACAGTTCTGAATTACGTTTCTTTAATTGTCCAGACAATGTCCTTTATATATCTGAGCTCATTTCTTCATCTTTCTGGGCTGCTTTCCTATATTCCTTGGTGTGCTACTGCTTACAAATTGCTTTAACCTATCTGTCTTGGATTTCCACTCATTGGCTCAGCACACTCTCCCAGAGATGTGAGTACTATATGAATTATTATTTAAAAGATTGGCACTGAGCCTGTTCTTCAGGAAAGTAACATTGATGTCGCTGTTGCCTAATCCAGACTCAATTATTCTTGTTGGGTAGAAGGAATGAGAAACAAACCAAGCAACCATGCGTCCTGTGAACTAGAACTCTCATTTTCATTTATTGAACCACATAATTTTTATAGTGTACTTTTTTTAATTGGCTTCTGGAGTCTCTTAATCTAGTACAACCAAAGACCCTAATGTGGAGACTCAGGTTTTAGAAACCATTTTGTTATTTATATTGTACCTTTGGTGTTTATAATTCATTGGTTAGTTATACATTGGGAAGATATATATATATTTTTTACTTGGTTACAGGGCTCAGCTGAAGTTGTGTATACCAGAAGAAGTGATGCAGTTGCAGCTCTTAAGCGGTATAATAATGTTCTCTTGGATGGTAAACCCATGAGAATTGAAATTGTAGGTGCCAATGCAGAAATGCCTGTTTCAGCTCGTGTGAATGTCACTGGAGTAAACGGAAGGAGGAGAAGAACCGTTGTTATGACGTAAGTTATTTATTTTGTCCCTCCCCTCTCAACACATGAAGCCCAATGACAGAATGTCTAGATGACTTCATATTTGATTGTAATTGCATATGATGTGTATCAGTTTTAAATTTGTTTAAATTGTCTTGTTGAAGAATTATCGATGGAGGTTTTGTTTCGACCACGTCTCTTTAATGCTTGGAGCTATAGAGTCCTCGGATGTTATTTTTCCTTTAGTTGTCTAATGATAGAATGTCTCTCAACGCTGAAACCCAATGACAATGTCTTGATGACATCATATTTGATTGTAATTACATATGATGTCTCTACCAGTTTTGAATTTGTTTAAATTGTCTTGTTGAAGAGTTATTGATGGAGGTTTTGTTGGAGTTACTTGGAGCTAGAGTCATTGGATGTTATTTTCCTTTAGTTGTCTAATGGTTATTTTTTTCCCTATCAAAGACTCAATAATTTTTCAATGATATTTTTCGGTCAAGAAATTATGGAGCCTGCTGCCTGAAGATTATTGTGTCTGAACTTGTGGATATTGTATTGCGGTTTTATCTTATATTTGTGAATCTTTTGTACGTGAGATGCTATTCTTGTTGAGTTAGCCATGATGGATAAATTTTTCAAAGGTTTTATAACATAATTTTTGTTTTAGTTATTATCTTCTAGAGAAGTGATATAGCCATTAAAAATTTTACAAAAACAAAACTAACATGGCTTATATGATACATTAGATTTACTTCACAATAAAAGTAGTTTTACAATTTAACGTGTTACATTAAGACACGTCAGTTTGTAGGTTTACTTTTGTGTGATCTATTTGTGGCCAAAGCATTTCTGTCTTCTAACACAGTTGCAACATGCAAGTACTCTACTGATGCTTGATGTTATGCAGGCCTGGAGCTGGTCCAATTGGAGGCTCTGCTACTGTCAAGCGTGGCTCTGGGTAAATCTTTTGTATGCTAATTCATTTTTCTTCCTTACAGACATGTTTTTGTCTGTTAATACAAATTTGTGTAGAAAATTATCGAGATCACCATTTCAGCATTTCTTAATAATTTGTTATTCTTTCAAAATATATGATTGGCATGTTTACTTTATTTTCTATGATCTATGATACCTTATGCTTTTCGTATTTCATACCTTGCTCAAATTGCAATGAAGTGTCAAGGCTATGTTACTTATTAGCTAAGAACTTATATCTTACAAACTTGTCTGGGAGGAAAATAGGCCTAGCCCAGCTGAGTACCAGGGTGTTTGCCTGTTGAAGTGATTAGTTGTGACTAAACTTGAGTTTGACGATTGTCAGTCCAGCCGACCATTCATGTTTGAAAGAAGATATCATAGGCTATGCGGTTTGTGTGTTTGAGAACGTCAAATACGATGTGGGGAGAAGAAGCTTAATCTCACTATGATCAATTATATATAGGCTTTGGATTAGATCATTTTCATTAGCTTCTTTTCATGGAAGAACTGGTGAGTTTAGTCTCACTTTGATGCCTATTATTTTGTTATTACTGGAATCACAGTTATTGACTGCTTCCATATCAGCAGCTTGTATAGAGATTTGCTACGCTACTTACATGTTTCTGATCTTCTTGCAGTCGTAATCGTTTTGGGGGTACAAGTAGCCGTGGCCGTGGCAGTGGCAGTGGCCGTGCTCAGGTACAGGATCTGGGTCGAGGTCGGGGTGGGAGCCGTGGCTGGGGCCGGGGCCGTGGCCGAGGTCGAGTCCAGGGACGCGGGCGTGGCTCCGAAAATAATCAACCTGTTGATATGTCTGTTGATGAACTTAACGAGGACCTGGATAACTATCATGCTGTAGCCAAACATACTTGAATTTTCAAGCCGTGGAACTGCTCTGGAATTAAGCATATCAGTAGTAGCCAAGATTAGCTATGGGAGCTGTACAAATTGTATCTTTCTTTGTTGGCTTATGCCCTTTTTGTTTCTTGGTGCTGTAGATTGCCATGTGTTTAAGCGTTAATTAAGCTGTTTGAAGGTTTTTTTTTTTTAAAATCTTAAAAATTTTCTTATCTTGAGAGGTTTTTTTTGCTTCTGCAAACCTTATTTAGTTGCTTATATATCATCAATTTGTTGTAGATGAATGAATTTTTGTTTGCCATTCAGACGTGAGTATGCTGTCGAATGTTATTGTGACTGGTTTGGGACTTCCAACTCGAACATTCAATCGAGCAATGATGACATGGCCGATGGTGCCAAGCATGACTCTGGGGAGCTTTTTTAAACAGTTCGACCTTTCGTTTTTTTTTTTCTTTTCTATTTTTTCCTAATTTGTTCATGGATCATATGAAACGCAAAATCTGGATTAAGTTTATAGTTCTGGGATTGGCATCTATGGATCAGAAGAAAAAAACGATTATAAGAAGAGTTACTTTTTGAGTCGGTCCGGCTGATGTTGGGTGTTTAACTGCCTCCAATCACAACATGTCACGTATGAAGTTTTCCATTAGACACAATAAATCTTATTTTACCTTATTAAGCTGCACGCATTAAATACCCTCTCTCATGGTGCCCCAGCTTCCGCTCTCTGTTGGGAGTGTTAAAGCAAATTCTATAGAATTCCCGATTCCTGAAATAGCCTGGAAAATCACATTCCTTTCTAGACCGAGAAATATAACGAGAAGGAATGGTAATATGGAGGAAGAAGAAAACGAACTTGTAGACTGCCCTGCCTTCTTGGATTTTTTTTTTTTTCCTTTGTGAATTCATCGTGACTTGTTGCGGTATAAGAAACAATTCTCTCTCTGTCACAGCTCAGGGAAAAAAACAAGAGTCAATTATGAACCAATTGGGATGAGTCAGAGAAGCAAAGAGATGGGGTTGATCAATCACCTTTGAACCCAGTAGTAAAAGAAGACCCCTCAAACCCCACCCCCACCAAATGGAACAAACATATTTGCAAAGCAACAAGCAAACCAAGACCATCATCATCATCACCCACAACAGAACCAAGACAGAACACTAAAAAAATCAAGATCAATCTGGATTCGACCACAAAACTATAAACTAATTACTGAAACCAAATTCCAACAAACAAAAAATTGAAACAAGAAGAAGAAATGACTCAGAAGAGGGGGAAAAAAAAAAAGAACCACCAACTAGGAAATACAATGAAAACGAAAAGATCGGGAAAAAGTGTGGAAGGGGTAGCTCAGCCTATAGAATGGAAACTAACCCTGAAAACTCTTACACTCAAACAGAGTTGCTAGAGACTTGATACCCAGATCTAACCTGCCACAGGGAGAGGGGAAGGGGATTTTTTGCACGGGAGGGAGAGACTTTCACAGGGTTACCCATTGTAGACAGGTATATGGGATGGGAAAATAGAAGAGTTACGTGGCACAAATTTATTGGTGGGCTGTCGTGTGAGGAAAAGCCAATGGACCGGTTGAAAGTTTTACTCTTAGGAGAACTCCATTTTTCAAAATTCTATATCAAATAAAGAACTAAAACAATAGTCTCGTTAATTTTTTCACTCTATATAATATTGGTACATATCGAATAGTTTGCCTTTTCTATTCCTCATACGGCATTTTTCTAACCTTGTAGTGTGCATTTTGGAAGTCTAAAATGGAATCTCCATACAACTCAACCCATCGGAACTTGGGCTGTCCCCACGCGTGTTTTTTTCAGAGCATAATAATGTGTTTTTTCCAAGTGACACCAAGTGCCCATGTGTCACTTGGAATAAAATATGAAAACAACTTCAGTCTGCTCTAGTTGTTAATGAGAGTACATATAGTGTGTTTTTTTTGCATTTACTACAACATTTATAGCAAAGACAAAGGTTCTCCCAATCTTGAGAAGCTGTGTAAGAATGTTTTTGATATTCTTCTTTGACAAATATTTATAAAGTAACCGATTTTAAGGAGCCGGATGAGAATGTTTGAGATGGGAAAATTTTCAACTTCTGTTACAATTTTTTTAAATTTTTATACAAAATAAAATAAATAATTAAAATTTTTTAAATTAAAAAATAAAAATAATGTTAAAAATATATATTCTAATAATATTTTATTTAATTTTAAATTTTTATCTCAATTAATAAACAAACGAGGCCGAAATGTGCTTTTAATCGCCCACAATCTTGATCAAATTTCATAGAAAAATGATTTATACAGGCTCTAAATAAATAAATCCTACACAATTTTTTTTAAAATAACGTGGACCCCACCTCATTATACAAAAAAACCAATTATATTTTAGTGAGACTTACTTTTTACTGAATTTCTGAACTGCTTAGATCATAAACTCCTAATAACTTTCATTCGAAAATAAAAATAATTAAAAAACCTTAAAAGTAATATATATCATCCAAATTTAAAATCCCTGGGCAATTTATCCTGACAAAAAAAGCATATGTATTTTTCAGAGAATGGTGGATTATATCTTTTCGAAACCAAAAATTATCGAAGGGTGCTGAAGGGAAAACACGCCAGAACACTTATTTCACCACGTAGTAGAGAAAAAAAATTGAGAAACCTCTGCATTCAGAGACAACGGGTTGTATTCCGGATTTTGAAAAAGAACAAAAATTCAATTGCAATGAATATCGATGTAGATGAAGCCCAATACATTCATGCCCTTTCTTCAGCTTGTTTTGTACAAAATTGAATGGAACATTTTCTCTAAACTAACCTACTCATTAACCGAACAAGGAAAAGCCAGCCCCTCCGAGCACCATCTACCAAAATTTCTGAAAGAGAGCTGCTATAGATTCCGGCATATACCACCCATCTACGAGAATAGTGCACTCCATATTAGAACTCCCACAATAATGAGGACGCTTGTTAAACCGCTGCTGTAAATGCTGTGGCCTGAAGAATCCGAACTTGTGGAATTCATGGATGGGGCTGTGATGTTTACCAGGGAGCCATTCTTGCCAACACTGCATCCACATATCAATATAACATATAAAACATTTCAATTCCTCTCATCTATGACTTTGCTCTACATGAATTTGCTTTACACTTGAAAATATGTTAGGGCTGGTCATCAAGTAATTAGAAATTTACCTTCCTGGAAATATACAAGAACCATGACCTACAATCATTTTAACAACAATTGTTAGAACTTAAAAACACATTAACAAATGAGAAGAGACATGTTATGTTGCCTTCTTTACAGGTGTGATCTTACTTGGATCTGTGGTTGTGATTGCAGCAACCCCATTGAAGTCACATGACCCGGAATCCTTCCCCATCAGATGATAGTAAGTGTCAAAAGCATATGTTGCATGCGCAAGCACATTGTCTGGTTCATAGCATGGTTTTCCCTGCAACAGTGGTGAGCAATCCACCTTGCCTGGTCCACAAGCCCAATCTAATGCAGCCTGCAGCATCTTTGAGTCAGCACCTTCCCTGGCAGTACAGTAAGTTTGGTTCGATGTATCATTTGCTAATACCATTCCTGATCCCGTCAAGTGTAAAATGTAAATGGGTGATCCATTTGCATCGAACAATCCCCAGTTCTTCTCTGATACCGGTCCAAGTTTCATATCCTCATTATAAAGCTCGTAAATATAGGTACTAACAGCCATTCCAGGGTGTTTGGGAGTTCCAGTTTTGTTAAGCACATGCCTTATCAAATTGCTGTTATAAGCATTGGCATTTTCTACTGTTGCATCAGGTTCATTAGAATCGCCTTTTGAGGGCCAGCCGGATTCTGTCACCATCACAGGAATGTTGGTAAAATTTAGAAAAGACATTGCAAAGTATGCTGCATCCACCATTGCATCAAAGACATTGGAGTAATGGAGAAGAGTATTAGCGTCGACAGCTTCTTTATTTGAAGGGAGAGGCTTGAAGAGTGCATAATCTAAGGGAATTACTCCGTTTGATTGCATATATTCATAATAAGGGTATATGTTGAGCATGAAAAACGAGCCAGTGGACTGCAAGAAATTGAACATAGGTACCAAAACTGGATTCCATGTGCGATTAAAGAAGGCTTGGGAAGGAGGGAATGAATCGAGGATAATAGATGAAGAAAGAGGTGTTGAAACTTTAATTTGACGGTCAAGATTGGACGCCACAAGTGCAGAATGAATGAACTTGAGGGCATTGACAAGAACTGTGGCAGCATTTGGAATGGCCGTTAGCACCTCGGAACCAACAGATATGGTTGTGATATTGGTGGCTGGGTAATGTGCTACAACATTGTGGGAGACCCAGTTAGCTGCAGTGGAATTTGATTGGCCAATTCCAAGGAGCTGTTCATTAGGGACAGAGACCATGACTTGGATGCCCGAGTTTGCAAGTGCAAGGAGCATGGCACGGTCGGCATTGTACAGGCGGACATGTCGGATTTGCTGCGCTTTGAGGAGGGCTACAACTTGAGTTGGATGAGGCATGTCGGAGAGGTCTGTTCCAATGTTCACACCAATAAATGCATCTGCATAATGAAACAAAAATCATTGTAATCTTGCATTTATTTCAAACATAAATCTCTCATAGGTAGTACAAATAACATGATTTGATCATGCATATACAAACAACTTTTGAGAGGGCAAAGGTTCTGGAAATTAGAGCCAACCACCCCCAACTAGACCAAATCAAAGTTCAAACGGTTAAATCAATGGTTTGCCTTTTTCTAAATGATGAGATAAACAAGGCTTTCAAAAAATGAAGTATCGGCAAAATATATGTAAGCACAAAATTCAACAGAACTTGCAGCTTCTGAAGCTATGGGTAAAAACTTAAAGCAGAAAATCATAGCAGTATTAAAGACCACAACCCCAACCAATGTAGAAAAGAGACCATTTCAAGGAAAGCATCCATAAAAATATTTTTTCATTATATTTGTAAAATTTAGTTCAAAGGATCAGGTTGGACTGCTGTTATTTTATTTTATTTAATTGTTTGTGACCATTTATAATTGGCAAAAAACCATAAACTTTTTGTTTTCTTTTTCTTTTTTATTTTTTTCTTCCATTTGAGCTGGTGGGGGAAATTGGTCCCCCCAGATTCACCCCCTGGACTGGAAAAATAGACATCATACTCTGGGAAGCAGTATGATATGGTCACAAAATGCAGCACCCATTCCTCCAATAACTTCTAGGTCCTAGCTCAGAAAAACCAATTTCTAAGTCCTAGCAAAAGCGCCTAAATTCTGCAACCTTGGACCATTTGCACAACCAAGGGACAGGCTACCAATAAAGAAAATACATATAGCGGTAGGAATAGGATGAAATGACCCATTAGCTGGCAGGCAATTAGACAAAAATACAATGCTGATCTCTCTGTTTTTTATAAATCTTTTACTTCATAAAAAGAAGGAAAGGGACATCATCCATGGCATTCATGTTCACCAGACTCTGTTCTACATATATACGGATATGTATAGAACATATTTTACAGGAAATTGCTTAGGCCACATATGGTGCTCACCGATTTATTTTTTAAATTTTTTTACTGAATTTAAAAATATAATTAAAAAAGAAGAAGATAAAATTAAACTTGTCTATTCGGTGGAGCTTTCGGTGGACTCCCGCGGGAGTTGCACTGTCTTATTTTATAACATAAAAAAAAATTGTGGTGTAAGGAGAAATTTATAAACCTCTCTCTCTCCCCCCCCCCCCCCCCCCCGCCCAAAAAAAAAAAAAAAACTCCCCTATTCTTTATTTCCCTCTTTTATGTCTTACCTACCAAACCACCAACACACACCTCAGTAACAGGGAGAGTGAGTGAGAGAGAGATCAGAGAAGCCATCGTTCTTTCTCCCTTTTTTTTTTTTCAAGCATCCGCCCATGCCTATCTAGTATATATGCCCTTATAATTATCTCCAACAAATAAATATATATGCCCTTAATATTGAAATCCTCAAAAGGCTCAACGAAAGGAGGGGTGACTAAGATCTCAAAGAGAATACACATGCAGGCAATGTAAAATATATCACAAACTAGAAGAAACAACGGGTTGGGTACCGCGACCATAAGCGAAGTCTAAAATCAAAACTATTAAAAAAGTCACCTTCATCAGCTGCTACTGCAGAAGCTGCTAACAGAAGAAAAAGAAGGATAGGCACAGCCATCGATTCCCCAGTGGGTAAGTTGGGAATTCCTGAAGACGAGTAAAGAGTTGAATCTGAAGAAATCCAACAGAGAAGAAGAGAGATAGAGAGAGAGAGATTCAGTGAGAGCATGAGAGTGGAAGGGAAGGCCTAATAAATGAACAAAATAAAGTGGGGCAAAGGTGTGGGAAATATTGAGAAAGAACGAATAATAGGGTTGCCCACAAAACACGTGGAAAGTTTTTTCTCCCTGGTGGATCTGACGGCTTAATGAATCATCTGCAGGGTTTTTACAGTAAACAAGATTGAGCAGTTCTGAAAGGTATAGAATAGAGAAACGAACCCAATGCCCAAGGAATGGGTCTGGCTGGAGTGGATAGCCGTTGCAAGCTTTTTATTCAGTTTTGTTGGGTACATTGATTACCTTGGAGCATTGTGTTTGCGCATAAATATGATGCGTTTTTTACGAGGATAAAAAACTGGGGAAGTGGGGCTCGCGCAGCGTGCAAACAGACAGAGAACAGCTTCAGTAGGGGACAACGAAATGATCCAGATCGCTTCAACGGTCATATTTACCGTCCTTTTCTTTTCTTTTATTATGTCCTTATTATTATCATTGGTACTTAAAATAAAGTAAGATAAGTACTTAATAATTTTTCAAGATTTGCTTGAGATCAGATCACTCATAATTGCAATATACTAAATGCATCATGCCACACTCACCGCTCCCGCTTGGAGCTACATTAGTGGCTTTTAATGTTTTTCTTTATATATATATATACTTTTAATTTTTTATAAAAAAAATTAGACAATTTTATTAAAAAGTACTTTCTTAATTATAAAATAAAAAATAAAAAATAAATAAACTAGTCTCAGCAATAACTCCCAGCGAGCTGGGACTAGTATTATCCTATCTTAAATATTTATACACGCATAATTCCCCTAAAATTAAAAAAATAAATCATATTTCATTATTTTAAGATAAACAGTAAGAATGTTTCAGAACATTATTTGTTTCCTTAAAATATGTGTTTCCCTTTTAAAATTTGTTCGGCATGGAACTAGTGACTACTTTTGGTTTTTTTCTTTCTTTTTCTGTGCATAACTAGTGATTATTTTCTAGGAGTTTCTTGGGGATTTAACTCCGAGTCATGGGCTCATGGCACATCGTCCCATGCCAAGGTAGTGTGGAGAGTACTTTTTTTTTTCTTTAAATATAGGCAAATATATGATATATTTTAAAAGGAATTAGTTGGAAAATGTGGGGTGGATGTACAAAAATCAGAAATACAATTTTTGAATTACATAAAATAATAAAAAATAATTTTAAAATATATAAAATATGTAGTATAGGAAGATGATTAGCATTCAAAACAAACTATCCATTCTCTCATTAATAAGATGATGATTAGCATTCAAAATAAACCATTCATTCTCTCATTAATAACAGAAATATGAAGAGGAAGAGGGTGAGAAATGAGGGTTGGATGGAAGAGAGAATAGGCGTGGTTTCATTAATTTCAAACTCATTTTTTTTAGGGCTGAGAAATTAATTGGTACTTGCGATTTAACTTAAACTCAAATTGTTTAACGTGCTTTTCGGTTTAACTTTTTATTATTCCTTGTGCTTTAATTTGATCAAATTGATCATGCTTTAAAAAAAAAAAGTTATTAAATCCCTTGAGATGTGGGCTTGGCATGTCACGCATAAAAGAATATTAGAAAAACTTTAAACAGCTTTGTAGAATTTAAAATATATAATGATTTAAATTATTTTCTAAAAGATTTTCCCCCTTGGCCTTGTACATCCCTTAGCAAGAAGGTAGTCACACATATGAAAAAAAAAAAAATCAAATAATTTTATGGAGAAGATATTTTTGAAAATTAGGTTGATTTTATTTTATTTTTTTAAAATCTAATTTAGTCTAATTGGGTTTGGATGTTGGATTGAGTTGAGTTGAGTTAAGTTGAATAAAATATTGTTAAAATATTAATTTTAAATAAAATGAGTGTATAAGGATTTGAAAAAGTTAAATTTTAAATATTATGAGTGTATTGGGATTTGAAAAAGTTAAATTTTTTATTATATTTTATATAGAAATTTGAAAAAGTGTATTGAAATTTAAAAAAGGTGTAATGATGAGATGAAATGAATTGAGAGAAATTAAAACTTTGGGGAACATTTGTTGAGCACGCGAGATGTATAAACATTTTAATAATCTAATTTAAAAATTACCACGTACGTGAGAAGTAAATAATTTATAATGATATCAAAACAAAAAATTATATTTATAAGCTGACATAGATAACACATACGATAAAATGCATGCATGCATCGAGCATACGTAAGGACAGTTGATAGAATTTTCGTAAAACTAAATCATCTACGTACAAGCATTAATTAGCACAATAGCTAGCTTTTTCCAACATTGACACATGTATAAGCTAGCTTTTAATCACTTATTATGGAGCCAGTTTAGACACTTCAGAACACAACAGACATACGAGGATGATCACACGGCGACATTATTACATATATACATGCAAAAACTTACAATTTCAGGGCCTACAGAGGTACTGAGGACAAAGGTAAGCATCCAGCCCTTGGGACATCTTAACTGTAAAGTCCACATAATGTTCACGATGGGGGGCATCTTCAGTTGCCTTCTCAAATTCTAAAGTCCATTTGGCAGAGCCAACATCATCACGCACTTTGATAACCTGAAGTTTCGCATTAAAGCTCTTGTAAAACCTCAAAGCATCACCTTCAACCACATTAAAAGTGATCGACAAATCTTCATCATCTATATCTTCGATTTTCACTTTCGCTGTCATGGGACTCCCTATCCCAAACTCACCAAAACAAAGCATTACATTAACACGTACTGCTCTAGACATAGAAAGTTGGAATCGAGAGAGAGAGAGAGATGCCACTCTCAAGTACAGTGCAAAGTTATAATTCCTTGATCTAGAGCTATGAAAGACGTATATGAAATGGCAAGAGCTCCAGGGCAGCAACAATCACTTTTTCCCCAAAATTTTGAAGATGTTTTTGACGAATTTAGAGCATCCCCAATGGACACCGCAAATCGTGTTTTTCCCATAATTTGATAGAAAATTATCCGGATTTGCTTAAAATGATGTCTCCATCCGGATCCCCATTTTAGGGATAGGATTTGTGAGATGTACAGTAGTTCTCCATAGTCCCCATATTATTTTTTATTAATATTTTATTCTAATTATTTACACTTTCTATTATATTTATCTACTTCCAATCATTTACACTTTCTATCATACTCATATTTATTATAGTTTTAAATAATAATTTAAATAATTACGAAAATATAAAAAAATTAATTATAAAAATATTATCATATCCACAAATAATAATTTAAATTTTTGTTTAAAATATTCACTAGAGTAATAATTCAAAAAATAAGAAAAAATATTGAGTAGTTAAATTTGTAAATAGAAATGAAAGAAAAAAATAATAAAGAAAGAATAGAAAAATATTATTTTAATATAATAGAGATGGGGATGGGGAATGAGATGTAGGAGGCTTTTGAAAGATGAATAAAATTTAAGGAAAATTTTGAGAAAATGTAATTTTGAGTTAAATTATAGGGATGAGGAAACAAAACCGGATGGGGATGCTCTAAAGCAATCAGAAGTACTGGAGAAAATATTTCTAGCTTCATCTTTAGTTGTCCTTTCTAATCCCACTTGTGATGTCAATAACAAGTATCAATTAAGAACATTATCTAATGACGTGAATGGATCTCAACTTGAATGAATTCCCCGCATTCCTTCAGTCCCTAAACTCAGTCCTTCATGAATCGTTCGGCAACATTAATAATGGAGCCTTGCATGATTTATATACCCAATCTAATAATTTAATTTCAAAATTTGCAGTAGCGATTTAAAAATAATAGAAAGAATTTTTAGCTCACCAAGGTCATATTTTTCCAATGTGTCAGAGAGCCAACCCTGATCTCATCTGCATCTAGTAACTGAAAGCTTTTAAGTTGTTCGGGGAACATTTCAAACTCCTTGACAGGAGACTTTATCTCCACCTGCGCCTCGAGCCTGGCAATCTCTATCATTACGACTTAAGCTACCAAAACCAGATTTTGGACGAATTGCATGCAATATTGCTATGTGGTACTTAAACCGAGTCTGTAATGGCTTGTATAGAGAACGATTTGCTTCAAAGTTAGCAGAATATTTTCAAGTGGGTGTCAAGGTTTGTGACGTGAGATACTTGGGAACATTAATTTATTGTCTTAATTTTTGATTGGATCTGCAGTGTGTCACCTTCTCTAAGAAACACATCTAGGCTTCGATTCTATCACAAGTGAAGAATGAGAAGAATATGCAATATCTTATTCCCCGATGGAGTGGTAGGTGTCCTCTGGTTTCTTCAGAGAACCTCAAATTGAATTTTAACAAAGATATGATGTTCGTACAATATATGGTGCTCTCTGATACAGAGATGAGTTTTTGACATAATTCTTATTTTGTTATGGATTCACGTTTCAGGGAATAATTAGGATTTTTTTCTTTTCCGAAATTTTTTTCATAATTTCAGATTTTCATAACTAGCTATTTGTGTCTAGATTGTGGGTATCAAAACCTTATTTTGAATTTTAAGAATCGAACCTATTTCAAAGTTTTTTTTATTATATATTTTTATGTCTTTTTAACTCTTAATATTACAATTTCTATTAATTAACTAGTCGCCACAATAATTTTAATTGACGTGAAAAGATAATGCGATGAGTGTTAAGTTTCGAAGAAAACCCACCCATTCAAGATGAGTTGCAAAAGGTCTCTTAAGGGGAAATAGTGGAGAAGAGTGTTGGTGCAAAAGGGGCTGCAAAATAAAAAATAATGAGAAAAAAGTTTGCTTCAAGGCGTGTTACAATATCACTTTCTTTAAGAAAACATTCGCCCCCATCAATAACGGTATGCACACGAGTTATAAGTGAATTTGTTTATAAAATAAAATGAAACCCAGAACAAATCTGTTTGTCTAATTGCGTTATGCGCATACGAAATTAGACCCTGAATATCCTTAAATTTTGCTATTCAAATAAGAAATTAAAAATCTGTTCTCTACAAGATAAATAGATTCTAACAAGTTTTTGAAGAAATTAAATATTTGAAAGAGACAATTTTGAAATTGAATTCTAGGATTATGTGATTCTTCAATTCGTAGGTCAATGAATTTATTTATAGAGAGTCAAATGATGTGAATGAAAAGTCATTTTTCTATAATTTAATTCAAATAAATATATTTATTGTACATGATACCAAGTGACACAAAAATTGAACCAGTAGGACCAACGGTCTCCACCAACCAGTTGGGTACTAGTTTGATTCCAAGAAGATATGCGGCAGGGGTGGCAATATGTCACACGACTCGTTAACCTAATACGAACACGACACGATAATAGCGGGTTAGGATTTAGCCTTAACGAGTTCGGATCAAAACGAGTTGATAACGGGTCAACCCGTTTTGACCCGTTATGAAAGTTAAAGTTACAATTATACCTTTATACCTAAAAATAAAATTGTTAGAATTTCAATTTCGATATTTTTATTATTTGGATTGTAATTTTGGACTTATAATTAGTTTTATAATTTTTATAAATATTGTGATTTTAACATTTATAAAAAATTATGCTAAATTTAATAAGGTTAAAAAGATTAATTTCGGGCCTATTCAACCCATTTACATAAATAGTTTAAAATGAGTTGTATTGTCTCATATTAACCTATTTCGTAATATTTTCTTAATTTTTTTATTTACTTATAAAAAAAATATTTCATAATATTCATTAATGGGTCAAAACGGGTTGACACGATACGACACGACCCGTTATGTTAATGGGTCGTGTTAGGATTTAAGATTTTGACACGATAAATTTAACAGGTTGAGTTAGGGTTGACGTATATGACCCGTTAACACGATTTAATATGCTCCTTTGGTAATAATTTTTAAATCACTTTAATTGGGTGCTTGGGTTTGTGGGCTCGCCGCACACCCTATGGGACTGCTGTTTGCCTTTTACCTTGGGATGGACGCCTAGGCCCGTGTAGAGGGACCATCCTCTCAATGGTGTGGTTCGAGTTCTTGTCCTCTGGGTCAACCAAAGCCACCAATACCACTAAACCCATAAATGGTTTGTGTTATGCATAACGACCCAATTTATTATAACCATAAGTTATTGCTTATCAACTTTATTTAATTTCTCTCTTTTTAAAGTTATTCACAGCTTCCAAATAAACGAAAAAATTAATATTAATAATAAATATGATATATTATTTTGCAAATATTTCCAATAGAGTGGGTAGACTTATCTTTTAAAGTTGAGTGGATGTGGGAAGAAAGAACCTTGTCATTGGGTTATAAGATATTAGCTTCCAATTGCTTGGGACAAAAAGGTTTTGGAAAAAGCTATGGTGGAATACGCCTCAGCATCAAACTCTGAGTAGTTCGGTGCCTTTTCAATTGCTTGGGACAAGAGTTAACGGAAAATGCAGTGGAATCTGATTCAGCTGCCATTATATGAAGAATAATGATAGACTTATCACTATTCTACTACTCTTATACTACTTTTTTTAATTTTTTTAATTTTTAAAAAAATTTCTTTTATTTAATGATTAAGAAAGTGACTATCAGTAAAATTGTATATTTTTAAAATTTTTTCTTAATGATTAAATATATTAAAAATATATATAAAAATTTTAGTACTAGGTTTTCCTCATTGTCGATCTTTTAAATTGAGATATAAGATCTGAATAGAACAGGACTACTGAGCTCACGACGATGTAATTAGTCCTTGATTTCTCTATCCTCTGATGTGTCTTGGTTTTGTCAATTGCCACAGACCCTTGCCTACTTAACTCCCATCTAATTTGGGTTTTTTGACATCCTCCTGATCTAGTGTTAGATACAAAAAAGGGAGGAAACAAAAGAGAAAAAAATTGCTTAGAGGCATGCATGGGATTAGAGGTTGCACTGAAAAGAAGATCCATGTGAACTATGACGACATTTATTTTGTTTTATTTTCAGTTTTTAGAACTTAGCATGATTGGTAAGTGATCGTATCACTTGTGGGGTTAGTGACAGAAACTAATTTCGCTTTTTGAGTGACATAAAGGCCCCATGTTGGTGTCGTTGGGAAAGAAGAAGATGGGCAATGTAGATCGATCATCATAGGTAATTCAGCATTGTTTGATGCATGCATGCTTGCGCTGGATTATCTATTTTTGAAAGAGATGAACCCACCTGGCGGCCTGTATGTACAGCTCGTTTCGGATACTGCCATTATCATTGGCTGCATAGATAGCTATTCGGGAAGCAGCTTGGCCTTTTTTTGGATGGCTTCTTGGTGGGTTTTCCTTTTCCCCCTGCATATGTTTGTACTTAAGTACGGCTAAATACTTCAAGCAACGAAGAACACTTTACGCTTAACATGATTCATGAACAACCCAGTGAGTAGTTTTGGGAGCTTTGCACAACATCTTGAAAGGCCCAACGAATACTGAGCTGCTTAGTAGATTTTTGGCCCGCTTTCCGTAAGAACTCGGCCAGACCCCTGGGGCCCAATCCATCCTTAATAACGACGAAATAATAGGCTGAGAATTATATTAGATAAGTGTGGTTATCATTTGAGTTAAATATCAGATAAACCCATCATCCACGAGTTTAAATTTCGAATAGCAGATGAATCCATTATTACATAATAACGGACATTTCATGGGTTTTATATAAACGAAGAACTCAGGTACGTAACGATTAGCTGATTTATTGGTATTCAAAAGGGTTTACTCACTATAATCACTAATTTAGGCATTGGAAACGTTCCCACAAATTCCCCAAGTCACTCTACTTTCTAGTTGCAGTTGATCGTACGTCCGTGGTGGTGAACATAGAGTAATCGTATAATCTTGTAAACCACGCATCACTTGCCTCTAATCTAATGCATCAGATGCAAGTATATTCTCGGGAAGAGAGAGAGAGAGAGAGAGGTTCGGCAGAAGATAACTTTGAGCTGAAGGTACCCGGAGCAGGATAAGGTTTGAAAGCGCATGGGCTAAGTCTTGAAAGCACATGGGCTAAGCGCCGCTAAGTCCGGACCCAATATGCTTTTGTACAAAAGTCGAAATTATGCATGGGCTTAGCTTTAGCCTAAGCTGAAGCTCTATGGATGTCAATCAACCCAATGATCCAGTAGACCTTTAATGGGATCAAAAAAGAAAAGCCCCTAAAAATCACTCAATCTGAGTAATTTTCTTTTTTTGTCGGGTCCGTTTCTTTCCTTCCGCAAACAACTCGATCATCACATTTTTCAGGGGAAAAAACAACGTTTATTTGATTCGACAATGATGTAATTTATGATTTTAAAAACATATTAGTCGAATTAATCATTCCCAACCCGCGAAAAAAGAAACAGAAAAAGCTTTTGATAGGAACCTTGAAGTCTTGAATCATCATTAAATTGATAAACCATTTTTAAAACATTACAGTTTTTAGTTATTTTTTTTGGTGTGTTTCTGACATCGAAAAGAGTGGGAGCCAGGTAACCATGCTGCAGACCCAAAAGGAATCGGTTTTTGGTAGCTTTGTCCCCACAGACAGACAGACACTCTACTAAAAGAAAATGTGTTCGCGGACGTGTTAAAAAGTAAGTGATACACCGACAAATCCAATCGATATTCTCAACGACTATGGAATCCAAAACCAAAAATGTTTGGGGTGTGAAGTGTCTCGACGCTATTCCCCCAAATAACTTGCTAATGATGATATGGGTGCCGTCCAAAACCAATTGTCTCCCTCCTTCAATATTCTACAGTCTACACCTAATTGGCACGTCTCTCTAGAACTATGTAGAAGCCTAGCCAACGTGGTTGCAGAAGATAAGGTTTGTATAAAATGAATGAGGCATGCATCACCATGAAATATACAAAAGCTTTTGAATATCCACCATCATCACAAAATCCTCATCATGAGATGGGAAAGTCTTGTGTGTATAAAAAAATGTTCCCGTATTTGTTGTTGTGGCGAGCAGCCAGTGATACACATGCTTAAAATTATGTACTTCAATTGACTTTTAATTATCTGTTGGACCCATGAGAGCGGGATCCTGCCCTATATTAATAGTGAAAGACACCTCAATTCATCCAAAACCAAGTGGTCAAGAATTAATAAGCCAAAAAGGAAACATTGTTTACCGCAAACCCAAAAGCAAGCAATGATATAGCAACTTAGGTAGCCATTGGAAGAGCAAGTGGGCGTTGGCTGAAGTCATTTTAGTGTCATGTTCCATTAATGGCCCATCTAGTGCCTTTTCCCTCACCCGTCTCCCAAATCACTTGACACCGCAAAAAACAAAAAAATATTTCCCTCAAGTTCTTGTATAAATTTAATGACTTCAAATAGAAGAGAGTACTGTGACATATAGTGAGTCTTATTTCATTTAGTATTTATTTAATACTATAAGAAATATTTATATCAACAATAATAATACTGTGATACCTTCATATGATAAGATTGAGGATAAATAGTATATGAAATCCCACATTATTTGGAAATGAGAAGTTCTTGCTCTTTATAAAGTTTTAATGGAACTCTAATTATATCATTGACTAGTTCTTTTAAAATATAGGTCATGTGGTTTGAGTCTTCTGTTGAGGCTTTATAAATACTGTGCAACTCACTTTATATGTCACAATCTCTCTCACTTGAAGTAATTCAAACTCAAACAACAACTCGAGAGGTACTTGATTTAGCGCTGGAATAGGATTCTCCATCTGAAACCCTACTTGTGGTCACTTGATCTCTCTCCCAATCAATTCGATATTCCATTGCTACTTCTAATTCCGTGCCCTCAGTTTGACACGTGCATCTACTGATCGATCAACTGCGTCATCAAAGTGTAAGTGTAACATAGCAAACGTAAACGTTTTCCCTCTATCACGAGATAACAAAAGCCATTGCAAATGGCCATGTTTCGTGTTATCATTGGTCGCTAATTCTAATTTAAAATTATTGCAGGAAGGAATACCATAGATATTAGGTATGAACATCGATCCAGTACTCATGACCATGCACTCATTGGCACATTGATTCTGATTTTTGTATTCACGATGAACTGTCATCATGTACAAATGAATCACAGGAAATTTAAGGAGAGGGCCCCAAAATCCCACCAAGTTAGAAACCGACGTGAGTGGGGCGACGAAGCGGCCTATGATTCGGCGACCGCCCCAATCAAGTAGCCATTGATCCAAGCATGCTCATTTCATGTAGACTGCATGGTCCTAATTTGCCACATTGTCCTATCCCTTTAAAGAAAAAAAAGGGTCGATAAAGTGACTGACATATTATCGGCCTGATCTGCCTTCTTAAAAAAAAAAAATTGGATAACAGTACATATACTGCCGACCTCTGGCTTCCTCTTCTCCTGATCTCATCTCTTCCTCCATCCTCCATGTCATTTTCTCTTCCACCACCTCACTCTTTTTCCTGTACTTTTTTCTGTTATAGTACCGTACATCATGTTGGTTTGGATAAGTAATAATGTGGCACAAATTTTTAGAGTTATTCTATTATTAAGTTTATCTGCACACAATTTAAGTCACTTAAATTATAAAAAGTAATTTATAAAATTTAAATTTTAAAATTTATTTTTTAAATTAAATTAACACACCGACATGTGAATAAAATATTTCTAATTTCTAATTAAAATTATAATAACACACTTTGTTCATCTTAACAGAGTCCACAAAGAAAGGAAATGGCAACATAAAATCGCGAGAATATATTAATACAAAAGATTCAAATGGCTGCTATTGTAGTTAGGTGAAAAAGTGGGAGAAGAGATTACTTCACTGTGACCTCATGTACTGCATCACCCAGTATTTTGACTTTTGTTGGACTCTCTTTCTTTCAGATACTGCCGTTGTAGTTTGTGCCCATGCCCTACTCCACTGCACTGTACCAACTCATGTGGCTATGTGGGGCCTTCTCTCGAATGCTTTCAGCATTTTTCTTCCCCGCGTTCTTTTTCTTCGCGTTTGTCGGCGAGTGGACGTAAAAGGCTCCTACTTTGCGTTTATTACGTGGGGACCCGCGTTTTGCTCTTTATGAATTCAAAGTCATCTGTAACCCCACGCGCTATGTTACATCTGCATGATGCGTCACGCCCACTGTCTCTTTGAAATAAATAAAAATAAATCATTTCAATTTCTTATTCAAATTCAGCCTCAAAAGTCAAAAGCCAAATTACACGTACAATAGTTTCGCGACGAGGAATATTTCTCACGTTACCTATAAATAATATCTTAGATTTATTCGAAAGATTAAAACAAATCTCTATCTTTAAATCGATTTTGAGAGATGAGTTAGATTCATAAATTTTTTCATAATATTATAATCTATCACAAGATAAATAAAGGTCTACACTACATATCCTATTATAATAACTAGAAAAAATACTGGCTGCACGTGAGAGAGGGTGGTGAGGAATAAATCATACATTACCTATAGATAAGGTCTTGAATATGTTTATAAAGTTGGAACAAACTTCTCTTTTTTAACCAATTTTATGAGATGAGTTAGACTCATGAATTTATTCATCATGGAGTGTATAAATTTTGTAAAAAATTTTTAAAAAAATTGAGATCCATTATTAAAAAAATAATTTTTTATCTGAGTCATGTATTTACTCATTTTTTTAAAAAGAAATACATGATACTTGCACAGGCTACTACTACAAATATCATTTCTCATAAAAAAATAATATTAAATAAAAATCACTTTATATATTTATATTTTTCTAAAGTTTAGACAATAAAAATGAAAAGACTATATGATTAATATATGTCCCAGGACGTTGGGCCATGATTTACATAGATTCTTTTAATAATAATTACTCTCAAACAACATATATAGTTTTGATCATGCTGAATCTCAATGTTAAGCACTTGTGGCACTCTCACGAGGATTGTGCGGTTAAGTCGATCGTATGATCTAATCTTATGTTTGATTTTTTCGGTTTGGGCTATGTTTGCATATTAAATTAAACTCAACTTATCTCAAATCAATTATTATTAAGATTCATTATTTTTTTAATTTTTTTATTAAAAAAAAGTTAAATACGTCCCAACCTAAAATGTAAAACTTATCTCAATTTTAAAAATTAAACTTATTTCAATAAAATTCATAAAATATTTTTATTCATGACTCAAATCAATTCATCTTAACGTACTAACGCAGGCTGAGAACGTTGCTTTGAAAGTTACATGAGTACCGAGGCAACAAAACTGACGGACTAGTTCTGGACTTTGCTCTTACAAAAACTGTGTGCCCTCTGACCACGGTAATGCCGGCCGGAAATGTCAATAATAAAGCCTCTCTCTCTCTAGCAAAGACAACAATTTTTCGACAGACATTTCACTGACTAAAGATTTAGAAATTAAGGTCATAAATATTATATATAGATGCTCGTGGCGTAGTGGGGCTTGATTAAAAAGATGCTCCAAGTCATGCACCTCGTGAAAGAGAGAAGTCAATGCAATGATATCACGAGTGATTTCTTTTTCCATTTTCATTACTTTGTCATTCAGCTGATTACAGGAGTAAATTAAAGGACCCACCAAATAATGATGATGTTGATTTATATATGTATATATGCAAACTTGTTTAAGGAGAAATAAAATATGATGTAATAGGATGAATATTCTTTCTTATCCATGATCTTATGGTAGAATATGCGTTTGATTTATCGATCATTCCTTTGGAGCATGAGGCATAAGATTATATATACTTATCAATCATATTAATTATAGTCTAATATGGTAATATTTCTATATCTCTTTTAAAGAGGATATTCAAACTCTATCCATTAACCGATGACTGATGAGGTATGAATGACTCTTCTATAAATTTAAAAATTATTAAAATAAAATAGAATAAAGATGATTTTATATGCGCGAAGATAACCGCGGCTAATTCAATAAATGTATTGTTATGAATGATTTTCGTCTTAAGCCCATGAAGGCCTCAAAACCCAGGCCTACTAAGGAGACTTCACTAGAGGACGAAATAAAAAAAAAATGAGGAAGTACGGGAGAAGGAAATTAAGGGGAGGGGAGAAAATAATGTCTGGTCGACGAACAGGAGACGAGAGAAAAGACATGAGAGATATGGTAATGTGACATAAAGAAGGGAAAATGAAGATATAAAATGGGAGGGACAGACGACTAGAAGGGATTTTTGGACTTTAGATCTAGGGATTTCTTTTGGGATCTACGGGAGACTTTTTTGAAAGGGTTCACGGGATGGCTTCTTTAAACTCCAAACCTGGTGTCTAGCGATAGTGTCCAAACCGGTAGAGTGATTTGTAAATCTGTTATACAGTGAGGATAAGAGACCCCGAGAGACTATAAAGAAAGCTTATATAGTTGATTCTCCCCTCCCCAAACCCCCATGGGCGTAGGTCTAGTACTGAACCACATAAATCCGCGTGTTATCTTTCTCTATTTTCCCTGCATTCATACGTTGTTTACCTCCGTAGCCATATGCATGGACTTCGTACAGCCGCAACAAACCAGCTGGGAGATTGCACCACCTCATCCTAGCCCAGTTTCCACTGGGCCCGCATATTGTCGACCTGGGCCCAACGCCAGCATTGGCGCGTCGTCTGCAGATCAAGCGAAGGCCCAGACCAACTGAGTAATCAGGCTTAAAGACATACGAAACACAACGTTAACATGTATAATCAACTTTTGCACTATGAAATACATAAATAAGTTTTGAAAAGTTTTATTTTTTATTGCAAAATTTCTTATAATTAGTAAGTAGTCGATATATAAAGTAATTCAAAATGGGTATCAACAAGGATAATCGTTAGTTTTCTCTTGTTGATTGATTGGGGTACGAATTGGATCAACAGATCCACATGCTATTGCATTGGAAGTATAGTGATCAAAGGATATATAATAATTGAGCATTAGTAATGGACTTGGTAAAGTCATATTTTGGCCAAAATTTAGTTAATTTTCATAAAACACATCTACATCAAACTCAATATTTATACAATAAATTTAACCATATCTTTTTTGTTGGCCAAATAATTTTTTGGTTTTGAAAAAAATTTTCCACTCGTATCTTCAAAAACACATAAATCACACCAAATAACAAAATACATCTCTTGGAGCATATTCCACATGCTTTTTTCATTGGCCACCGTCCAAATCACAAAACACACTAGATTTCAAAGCCGAAAACATCAACCTTTGGTAAATCCATTCACTGGCCACCGTCACCCATTCATCCCCCCCCCCCCCCCCCCCCCCCCCCTTTTTTTTTTCTCTTTTTCGATTGTTTTTTCACTGGCCACTATTGCCTATTCATCAACCTCCAATTGAAACAGATAGCATGTAAATACCCAGTTTCCAGTTCAGCGATTCTATAATTTTTCCTACAATTGAATTTAAATTTTTCTTTACAAAACTTTGCCCTACCAACCGATTTGAATTTTTACTATGATTCTAATTTTTCCTGCAATTTAATTTTTTTTTAATTTTCTATTTTTTGAATTTTTCTTGAGATTTTAGTTCGTAAAATTTTTCCTACAATTGTATCCATAGAATGTCGAGTTATAAGTTGTTTTGTAATAATAAATCTTTTTTATTCAAATTATAATTAGAATTAAAATAAATAAAATTAATATTTTTATAAAATAGTGATAGATTAGAAGAGTTTATTATTTGGAGTTGTTGAAAAGTGGTTAATTAAATTTATAAAAATAAATTTACTACTCAAATTTTAGTCAAACTTTCACTAGACCACTACTAATGGTATAATAATAAGATTGACGTTTTTACTCACATTTTAAACTTTTTTTTTTATTTTTCTTTTCACATTTTTTAATATATTTAAATATTTTAAAAAATAAAAAAATACATCAATATACTTAAATTTATTTTATTAATTGATAAGTAAAAAAAAAATTAGTATATTTTAAATTACTTTCTTAATTATTAAATAAAACAAAAAATTTATTGAGCGGTCAACTAGTATTATAAATCTGTGGCGGCATATAGTTTTTTCTTTTACTAAATATTGCTAATTCGGAAGAGCCACGTACGATCGAGTAGTGTGAACGCAATGGTACAGGTCAGAAAGATTCACCACGATCGAGATGGGTGGCCCAAAAGATGAATTCAAACACAGTGCTGGCGTTGAATAATTCCGCGGAGTGATGCAAATGAAGTGTGGCGTACACCGCATGAAGTTTCAACCATTATTTTATTTTAGGGATTCCGATCGATTCCTTACGTACGTCTCAGACTGTTCGGGAATACATGTCATGTATATATTGCACAAACTTCTTGATCATCTGTTGAATAACAAAATTCGAATAATAATTTTCATTGTAAATATCTTAAGCTTAATTGTTAAAAGTTTATATAAATGAGTTTAGTTAAGATCCAATCATCATGATTAGGGGTGGTAATATATTACACGACTTGTTAATCCAACACGAACACGACACGATAATTGCGGGTTAGAATTTAGTCTTAACGGGTTCGGGTCAAAACGGATTGATCCGTTAAGAGACGATTGCTTAACGGGTTAATAATGGGTCAACCCATTATAACACGTTAAGAAAGTTAAAATTAAAATTATACCTTTATAACTAAAAGTAAAATTGTTAAAATTTTAATTTCGATTATTTTTATTATTTGGATTGTAATTTTAAATTTGTAGTTAATTTTATAATTTTTATAAATATTGTGAATTTAAAATTTATATAAAATTATGTTAAATTTAATCAGGTCAAACTGGTTAATTTCGAGCCTATTTAACCCATTTACATAAACAGTTTGAAACAGATTGTATTGTATCATGTTAATATATTTTATAATATTTACTAATGAGTCAAAATGGATTGATACGAACGACCCGTTATGTTGATGAATCGTATTAGGGTTTGAGATTTTGACAAGATGAACTTAGCGAGTCAGATTAGAGTTAAGCTATATAATATAATATATATACTTTGACACGACCCGTTAACACGATTTGACACCTTAATCATGATTTGATACAATCTTTTATGCCGCGATATATCTCTCACATAACTGACCTTTGACTTACTTTTGCTTATATACTATATATGTACACACACAATCACAAAACATGATGATCCATTAATCCATGAAGTATAATTTCATGCGCACGATACTTCTATGATTAGACGTACACCTCAAGTTGGATCTAAAAATACTAGCTAGCTGGTGACCTGATCAGAGGACAAGAAAAGTATGTATATGGATGGGATCTAAAATAACAATGATCAACACAATGATTTCACGTGATGCTGATATGTCAGCCACTTTTTTATAGTTGAAATTTTAAGTTAAGCTTTTAATTACCGAGTCAAGATTGACCACATTATTATTATCAAGTCAGCACGTAGTTTATCTTTTATAATAATAATTAAAAAAAAAAACTTATGTAGACATATATAGCATGCATATGCAGTGCTAGGAGTACTCTATCCGGTCTCGATGATCTCATATGTATGAAATTAACAAATCTCATATATAGACTGATCTGCTTGCACGGTGTTTTTTTAATATTGCTTAGGTCGTTAACCAAAAATATATTATATATATATATATATCGATCGGTGTGTGTCATTACATGATGCCTAAATCTTCCAATTATTTTTTCAGTATTAATTTTAGCCATCGGCATAATTGGCTCCTAATGGCTCGGGTTAAACGGGCATCTCGGGCGCGACTGATCATCTTGTCATGAATTTAATTAGGTTGTTCAAAGCAACACACGCCATATCAAAATTCAATATTTTTCCCAAATCTCATTGAATTTTTCATAGCCAAGTACATTATTTTAACGAAGCCGAGGGTGCGTCGACCTTAATTAAACTACAAGCTGCTAGCTAGGGTACGTACTTCACTTTGACTTGGTGTACGGACGAACTTGCTTTGTATTTTCCGGTTCTAATTAACATGAAAGTCAGCCCTTGAAATTGTATGTATCGACTTAATTTCGAAGCATGAAAGAGTAGCTAGTACGTACGTAATACGTATTACGTTGGCCAATCAAATTATTATATCCATTAATTTATAAAAAGGATCAGAGTTGTAACTTTAATTTCTAATTAACTTTCATGGAAACAGTATTTGAGCTTCTATCTTATAAGACATATTCTTGATCCAAAAAATAATAATATTGATGGATGATCTCAATTACTACTTGACATGATCTTCGTGCATGCGTGCATGGGAAGCAAGTATAATTTATTTAATTACAGCAGCTTCCCAGGGTGTTATTATATATATGATCAAATTTCAACATTGACTATATATATATATGGCCGGCCTTATCGAATATATCTTATAAATTTGAGTAATACTAATAGATATTTTTTTTAGCAATTTAATTATATATGAACAGCTTCTCATCATGACCTATTTTGGAATTTATACTTAATTTCAAGATTCAGAGAAATTGCATGCGCTCTAGCTAGCTGTAGCTTGGCTACTTGCATTCATGATCTCATCACGTCTTTATAAATTATGACTATATGCCCCGACGAAATAATAATTCAAGCCCTGGCCGGCCTGGATCAATTGAATGGTTCGTAGCTAGGTAGAAAATTCAATCATCAATTAAGATCAGTACCCGCGAAGTTATAGGCTTCGTAGAAAATTCAATCATCAAGATATCGTCAAAAATGGTGAAGTTATATATGAGTGAGTCATTCTGATATATTTATAATTATACGGCGAGGATTCAGGCTCATGCATATATGTCTCTGTTACTCGTTGTCTACGAATTGAATTTGCACGACAAAGCAATCTTTCTTTATTGGAAAAATAAATAAAACAAAACGCAAAGGACATATATATATATATATAGCAAGCTAGCTTAATGTGTGAGTCCTGCATGCCAAGCAAACGATGCATTGAATTAGTTGTATACATACATACACGCATGCATGCATGCATGTATATATACATACAAATTAATTACAGTGATAATAAAGTTAATATGGCATTAATTAATTAAGCAATATGATTTCTTAGATGTACAAAGATCAGTATACTGAATTGGAATGTTATTCACGTGTGTGTGTGTGTGTGTATGGATCTTTTTCAGATCAAGAAGATTTAAAAAAAAAAAAAATGTCAGAGAAAACAAGATAAATTAAAAGTTATAAACACAATGTTTTATTTCATTAATAGTTTTTTCTACTTTAATGAAAAATCAGTTTCAAAAAATTATTCTTATATTCACCGAAAAGGACAGATCAAGCTAATTAATTTATGATTCTTGCTAAGTAAACCATTAAAGTATGTAATTAATGCATTATATATACTTATAAAACATTAGACATATATACGATCGATGATAATAAAGTTAGTAAGCTTTCTGATTTCTTAGACAAGGAATATTTCATGAATTGGAATGTAATTCACATGTTTATTGTCTGTACGGATCGATCTGTTTTCAGATCAAGAAGACGGAAAAAGTTGGCAGAGAACAAGATATAAAAGTTACAAACATGATATGCTATAAATATATATTTTTCTTTTATATTTTTCTGAAAGCAAAGGACAAATTAAGTAAGCTTAATTTGTGATTCTTGCCAACTAAACCATTAAATTAATTGCATATATACGTATAAAAAAGATAGACACGTTCATAATAATTAATTAGTTATTATGACATTAATTAATTAATTAAGCTTTATGATTTTTTATACAAATTAAAGGATCGGAATATTTGAGTACTTGTAATGTTGAAGATCGAAGACTTTAAAAAGAAATTGTCAAGAGAACAAGATCATATATAAAAATTACGTACGAACGGGATCATGTTTTAATTTTATTTAATTAGCAGTTAATTAATATTGTTTTTTAAAAAGGATTAATTAATATATTTTTTTTGTCTTTTAATTTATATTTTTGGTCATACCCCTCGGTGCTTAATTTCATTTTTGAGATCTAACCCCATTGCTTATAATTTCGTATTAATGGTCATGCATTTTTATTTTTTATTTTCCCTTCCGTCGGCAGGAGATTAAGATCAGAATCCTCGATCAAAGAGTTAAGGCACAGGGAATATATATATATATATATATTTGCAAGAGTCCAATCTATATGATCTTTATTTTATAAAAGTTGAACACCCCAAGCTTGTTTAACAAGAATCAGAATCAATTTGTCTATATCATTATCACCTAATTAAAAAAACAATGAATAAAAAAAGTATCTCGTTCAAGTTATTGACAAGAAACTTGATTAATCCAGCTTGCATATATGCAGTATTAATATTTAAACTCTCAAATGTTGGTCTAAAAATATAGATTATTGATAAGATATATATATAGATTATATATGCATGCGTGCCTGCTAGCTAGCTAGCTAGATATATATATATATATATAGGTTACATATAGATATATATATCATGTGAAGTACTTTTTTGTTCAAACTTGCATTCATTCGTATATATAACTACAAGTTACCTATTAAGTTGAAAGAGTCACAATTCAAGAAAAGCGGCAAAAGATTAAATAAACATATCCTTGTGTATTGTATTTGAAGATTACAGTATGTACACAAAAAGTCACCGAAAACATGAATAAACAAACTCATCATTAGTACTCGGCCTAAGTCACATCTGTGCTTATATTTCAAAACCACTTGTCAATGATATAATTAAATATGCATTAAAATTATTATAAAAAATAAAAAATTTTCATTACCAAATAATATGCACGAGATCCTATATGTAAACCACCTATTTTTATCGATCCGTTAGAATGAAATATCGCACGCACTCTCGCAAATTTCTACGACGAACTTGAGAATTTTTTATGCACATGTACGTACGTACGCACCTAGCTAGTTAGCCAGCATTGGATCCAGACAATGATTTAGAAAATTTGCTGACTAGAATTATATGTTTTGGACTTTTCCTAAAAATAAGTCTTTGGACTTTAGATGGTTTATCTCACAAAATATACAAGAGATCGAAATGCATGCTTCATCCAAAAAACAAAATTTGACTTTATTGTCAGTGACCTTTAATTAGGTAATGTAATGCATGCATGGCATTTACATTCAACTCGTGAGGGGTTTGTCTGGAGATATAATTTTTATATCCCAAGTTTAATTATTAAGAAGAATAATTATAGAAAATAAGAAAAAACAAATCCAACTGACGTACGTCATATACCCCTCTCTGATCTTATCCAGTACTGTGGTCAATTTCTAGATTCCAGACTGGGTCTAGTCTTTCTGTAGGTTAGAATATTGAGCTTCACGTAAATGTTTGGATAGAGGAAACACATAGGAATCAAAGGGAAATTAAACAATGGGAATTGGCAAATGGTTTTTAACTTGTCATGACCACTCGACCCAAAGGAAAAAAATGGAAATAACAAGAAACCAAGACCTAAACTAAGGAAAATAAATCCCAAATCCACATTGAAAGAACAATCCAAAATACTTCCATTCTCATATACATACATACATGTTTATTTTACGTAATTCCCTTTGAAGTTATGAAAGTAAATTGCTAGTTCAGAGATGGGGTTTTCCCGGATCTTGATGATTCATTGCTAACAATCAAGTTACAGATAAGGCGCATAAGAAGATTCTCAAGTACTCACAATAGGCTATATATATGTGTATGCCCAAGATTCTTGATCCAAAACCATTATCGGGCAGTGAAGAGAAGGATCAACAATCTGCTTTTTGTCACCATTATCCTCAATCAACAAATCCCAACGACTGAGGTCACCATCCCACAATCCCATGCTGTTGCTCATGTTATAGTCACAAGGCCACTCAAAATCCGGGAACTGCAAGTCTGGAAAGAAGTTGGAGGAATTTGAAGAAGAAGAGGAGGATGATGAGGAGGAAGAACTTGAAGAAGAATCTGCACATGGTACAAGAATCTCATGGGGTTCAATTAATGGAACTTCATCAGTGCAGAAGCTATCCAAGATCTCCATTGGGTCACATGTGCTTGTCATGCTTTTGCCTTCCTCCCTGGCTTCAGTAATGAAGGATGACTCCAATGATGTCTCGGGTTCCTTGTTTTGATCAAAGTCAGGTTTAGTATCACTATCAGTTAGAGAAGTTTGTTTCTGTTTTTGCTCTTGTTCTTGCTGGGGTTGATCATTTGCTGTAGAGATTGGTTTGTGGGTGATTGGATCAATACCCAGCTTTTTTAGTTTTTTCTTGATGTGGGTGTTCCAGTGATTCTTGATCTCATTATCAGTTCTTCCAGGGAGATGAGAAGCAATCTTAGACCATCTGCAAAATGTCAAAGATTCTTAAACTTCATTATGGCAGTAACTACTAAAAAACTGATGTCTTTTGGAATTACTCAAAAGGACGACCGACATTATGTATGGCCACTAGAAAGGTGATGTAAGATGGCAAGATTGCCCCTTCGTTGATCTATTTACTCAAGTTATAATTTCCCCAAGTTATTTGAAATGCTTTAATAGTCAAATCAATATACTTCATTGAATACTTGGGAAAAAAAATCAATGACCTACATTTAGAAACAAAGAAATTTAAACGTATGTGGGAGTCGGTCTGGAAAACCTCCTGGCTTCATGCAACGGGATTTGGTCTTCCATTATCGATGAATAAAAAAATACCATTACCATTTGATAGGTACAAAAATTAATAGAGATTGCAGCACAAATTTAACTCTGTCACTCGCACGAGATAGTGATTGAAAGCCATTATAAACCTTAGTGTTTCTTTCAAGCATTTGTAGAGATGAAGCAATTATTAATGCAGAAGGCTACTTCACAAGTTTAGTACTAAAAACAACTTGACTTCAGAAGAATCCATGAGCCAAGACACGGGAAATGAAGAAGAGGTGGTTTTGGAGCTGGAAAAGGATTAAAGAACGAACCTGTTGCCAAGTTGAGCATGGAGCTCAATGACCATTTGCTCTTCATATTCCGATAAAAGACCTCTCTTCAAATCTGGCCTAAGATAGTTTGTCCATCTCAGTCTGCAACTTTTGCCACACCTTAACAATCCTGCAGTCAGACCCACCATAACCATAATCAATAAAGTGACTTTTTTCTGTATTCTTTTCTGCATTCAAATGTTTAATTATGAAAAATCAGAAAAATTTTGGCAGTCAGCTTTTCTGGTTCATTCCTCTTTAAGTTGTAAAGACAACCCACAACTGAACATAGAGAGCAAAACAAACTTAAAACAAGCTTGCTTTCCTTACATTCTGTAGGAAAATACACCATCAGAAAGTGCGGAAAAGCATTTGAACACGAATTTCAGAATGATCAATAACTAAAAGAGAAAAGGAACGAAAAACAAATTCAAATTCATCAAATCGTATTTTCCTTTCATTTCTGTAAGGCAAAATCAGAGTCCATTTTTAAGATGACGAGCATCCTCACACACACATATATTGATCAGAAAGACCCAAGAAAAAAAATTTCAAAGCCTTTAAAATTCGCAAAACGAGAGGAGAAGGCCAACCTTCCCTCCAAATTCAAAATAAAACACCAATAGTATAAATTATGCTAAAGATCTCTGTTCCTCTCTGTATGAGAACATAGAATAGGTAAGGCAAATGGAGGGAGACCTGCAAGCTTAGGAACAGCTCTCCAACAACATTGGCCATTGGTGAGAATGAAGTTAATGAGCTTCTTGTCCTCCTCAGCTGTCCAAGGACCCTTCTTCAACCCAATTTTGTCACAGCATGGTTGCCTCCCCATCCTCACCCAACCAAACTTCAGAAACCCATAAATCCAGATATACTTTTCCTCTAAGATAGGCACACACAGAGAGAGAGAGAGAGAGAGAGAGAGAGGGAAACAATGAGGAGACGGAGTTAAAAGAAATGCAGATGACAGGGGGTAGTGTATTGCACATCTACCTACATATGTATATATATAGGAAGCACCTCCATGGACTTTTCCATAGTTTTATTATTATTATTAATTTATTATCTGTATCAGTAAATGTAATATCTATCTAATGTTTTAGTATCTCTCTTCTACTGTGTCCACGTGTTGAGGAGGGATGCAACGCGTGCCACACGTGCGACGTCTTCATCTGAAAGCGCCACCTCATCCAACAACCTTTGCTTGAGTTTGAAGCGTGAGATAATCCCATCTTCTCAGGTCACATACAGCAGCTAGCTAGGGGAAACTACGAGAGTAAAAACCACATCAAAAAGACTACGAACAAAGTAATGTCTTTTTTTTTTTTTTTGCTGAACAACAAAGTATGTTTCAGTCTATATCATGTATTCGGAATACTTTAAGAAAGGAGAAAAATGGTTGATGGGTCATACTAATTGCAACTTAAATTTGATGAATACTTCAAGAATACCCTCTTACTTCAAGATTACAGTTGTCTTGTTCTTCATTATCATGTATGTATGTATGTATGTATGTATCCATATACGTATGCAAGCAATTACAACTGATCTGGCCTTGATCAATTGTTTTGCTGCTAGATATTCACTAGATAAGAAAATGAAAAAACGCGGTGTGAAATTGTAATCAAGTTTGGGTAATAATTCAAACGTACTAATCGATGGAATTAATTAAGGTCAGTCAACATTATAGTACTGCAACATATGATCCCGCTGGACATCATGATAATGAAGAACAAGACAACTGTAATCTTTCAATTCAATATCCAAATCGATGCTTTTGATTTGCTAGCACTCAATCTATGGGAACATCGATCTTATGACATACCAAAAAACAGGGGTACCTGTAAACAGTAAAAGCATAAATATAGCACTCAGACGTCTGTGCTTATTATTTTAGTATTTTGTGCCTAATGACTGTCCGGCACTCTTTATTTCCAAGCAAAATTGTCCATTTTTTACTCATCTTTGCGTTTAAACGAAAACTTACATACTTTCTTACCTCCCCATGAAGGAAGAAGGGGAGAAAAGTAGAATATTTTTTTCCAGGGTCACAATTTTTCTACAGCAGACTATAGGTGTTGAGACTTGAGATCAGTAGAAATGCAGTCTACAGTCTTTTTTTTTAATTTTTTTTTTTATTTTTCTGTCTCATAGTTCGTCTATATCTCTCTGATATATATAAAATCTTACTGTGTTATCTTATGGTTGCAATATTTAAAATAAAATAAAAGTCCGATATATATCTTTTAACTTGTTCAACTCTGTTTCTTCTCGATAACTCAAAAGATGATCAGCTTACGGCAATATCATTAATTAAAAACCGTAATAAATACATGGTATGATTTCCAAGTTGTATTAAATGGTTTCTACGTGAAAATGTCAGTGAACGTGGAAGAACTGGGAATGCATAATCCTCCAGCAATTAATGTGTACCATTTCGTCTGCAAGATTATTTTTATACAACTACTTAATTTTCTTTTCCAGCATTATTAAAAACTAGACTGCTAATTTCAAATCACTGATCTTCAACAAGTGGAAGTACAAAATGATTCATAAAAATGAAAACAAGAAAGCTACTTAATTCTAGTAATGAGTCATCAACATGGCAAAGCTCGATCGACATGCTTATTCAAGTTCACCAAAATTATTGATCATGAACTTAAAAGGCTAGCTGTAATGAGTTGATGACTTGACTAGTTTGTAGCCTTAGATCTTCTCGAAGATGCATACATATATATATATATGTATAACCCATGAATATTATTTTAAACAAATAATCTCTGGCATCAATATATCTAATTTCTAAACATCCATAGAATTCTAACGGAAACTTTTGTAATGGTCGAAGGCTGAAGCAGCTTCGAGGCAATTTACCGAAAGTCAGATTTACAAAATTGTCATACTAAAACAAACAAAGCCACCAAAAGAATTGTGATCTCGTGTTTAAGAATTTGGGGTCTGATAATAGAAACTCGATTCAGCCTTAAATCAAGGCCGCTTGACCGGATAAGGTTTGATCCTCATGATCATCTAAACTACTAAAAAAATACACTATGCTTGTCTTGCTTTTTTTCTTCCCAAATAATCTTACAGACACTCGATCGGTACGCAAGAACTCACGGTAAATCATGTTTATAATGAACAGGTCTAGAGCCAAGGAGTTAGTAGAGAACATAAAAAAACAAAAAACAAAACAAAATTAGGCAAAGAAGCTTCTTAGTACTTCACATTCACTTGCCGCCCCCCCCCCCCCCCCCCAACCAAAAACAAAAAATTAATAATAATTATCCTTAGCGAAGACATGCAGGATGTGTAGGTGTGGCTCAGATCGACGTGGTTTTTGGTGTCACTGCAACTTGTAGTTGTTGCGACGCGGAGAAAGAACTTTCCCATCTTTCATTCGAGGCAATTAAATCAAGATTTGACCTTCTATATATATATATGTATTATCACGAGTACTTACAAAGAAGAAGAAGAAAAAAACCTCGTGCATGCATGAGTACCGTTCAGAGATCAACAATTTTTGGTTTTTCTTTGAATTTAATTCATTTTCCCGCTTATAACGCGTAATTAATTGAATATGCATGTATGGTCTTTGTCAATGAAAACATCTAAAAGATCTTTCTTCTTTTGGTTTTTCTTTGAATTTGATTTTCTTTCGACATATATATGTCAAGTCAAGTAGTACTACTACTGGACAAACACTAACGCGTTTGCTCATGATCTATATGCTCCTTATGGTAAACGAAGACCCACTTGATTCCTGATAATGTTTTCTTTATTTTAATTTGTTTTTCTTTGAACAACTACTTGGGAAGAATTTAATTTTTGTTTCTGAATTAATATTATGCATCTATGAGGTCATTCCAACGTGTGCATGTCGACAGGCGGATTCTAGGTTTTAAACTTTCCAGTACTGGTGGATATAGTGGCCTATGATTAAGGTTGGGAAAAATTGATTAGCTCGGAATCAGTGACTTATAATGAGTAAAGAAAGCATATGATTGCTTGGTCTCTAAGTTCAAACAAAGGTTGTCTCCAAGGAAATTTAGTGCAAATCTAAATCGCGGGTCGGCCACGTACATTATTCAAGGCTAGCTGTAAATTTTATGTTCAAACCAATGTGAACCTGCCACTTTGTAATACGTACATAAAATTTAGTAACAAAAGGTAAGTTTTTAAGCCTATATAAATATGAAAAACGATTTCTACAGTTTTGGAGTGTACAATTTTTGCATATTTTTTATGAATAAAATAAGAAAATTTTAAAATTTACATGAAAAAATTAACTTTTTCTTAATAGACTCCACTTTTTAAAAAGAAATTTCATACATTAAGACTATATATAGCATAAATCATATAAAAATATAGTATACAGTTTCTAGCAATTTTAGCCGGTAAGTTTTGGTTGTGAGCATGCATATTATTCATCTTCTCTTCATAAATATTCAAGGTTGCCTAATTATAGACACTGAAGTTGTAATTTTTTTTTTTTCTCACAAGGAGTGGGAGGTTTCGAATTTAAGTTTTTTTTCTCACTCGAGTCATAAGTCATTAGACCTTGAAGCTCTTGGCAACTAAAGTTGTAGTTGGTATAGTTAGGTTCTAGTTCTTTTACAGGACCTTAGTTTTGGTATCATTTTGTTATTCCAAATTCTCTTTGTAAGAGGTATTTCTTCAGGAAAAAAATAGTAAGATCAAGATGGGTTTTGCTCTGTTCAAACTTGGCTTATTTAATTTATTGAACCCAAAAAATAAATTTCTTGTTGAATAATCATTTATCAGATAGAGATATATAGTAACAAATTAAAGTCGTACTTCTAGAACTATACCCGAGTTACTCTCCCGTTAGTGAACCAACACGGCTTAAAGCCTTCTATACTCTGTCCGGTACAGCCTAAACAGAGTGAGCTTCAACGCGTTTGACTGCTCAATCCTCTTACAACCATATAATTAATTACGTGCAGGAAAGATAATCATACAAATTCCAGGCAAATTCAGTCGACTTTAGTCTGTGGTTTGAAACCATAATAGAACAGTTGGCTGCGAATTTATTTTGGGAGAAAAATCGTTCATTAAATCAATACCGGTCGTGTACGTGTGTGTATCCGTAGATGGTACGTTTCTCTAAATTGTCAGCAGTCACAAACTCACATTAATGATTGAGAAAAAGACTTCTTCCCTTTCATGCATGGTTTGATCACCTTTAAGCTTAAAAGGCTTTTCGTTCTTTTCACTTTGAATGAGTACATATATATGAGTACTTTCTTTTTATTATAAATTTAACAATTTATGAATCTGCAGGGGCTATCTACATTCAGATATCAAGTAATCCAGTGTTTCATGAAAGAATGAAGCATATCAAAGTTGATTGTCATTCCACCATATACACACACACACATATATATATATATATATATTTATATATATATATATATTGATTATTAAGTACTAGTGTACTGAAATGTAAAGTGCAACTTAATTATTGGACCCTCCGACAAGTTATGAAGTGTGTACTGCATGCGGCGTCTCACAAAGTCATTAGCCCAACTCGGCCATGTGTGAATGATGTATATTTGGGTCAATCTTCATCAACCAATCATTAAGTTTGAGTACTGTACTGGAATATAGATAAGTTGGCCAAATTCCTCATTGTCGATCGATTCCCATGGGTTGTAGATCAGTTACGACGTACATATATTCTGATATATATGGGGCCACGGCCATATTTTATATGAGATTCTTCCTCAAAGTTTCGGCTTTTCATGATCTTTAATTTGGATGAGGAGATTTTTTTTCAAATTTTAATTAACCCCTATACCCTCCCTACTTAAAGGGATAATTTGATCATAACCGTATGTGAACTGATCATCAAGAACTCGGAATTCCGTATTTCTGCATGCAATTGATGATCTCCTAGTTTAACTGCTAATTAAACACAAACAATTTCATATTTTGTACTTAAGCTGCTTATATGTTTCATGCCCATTGCTTGTATGTACAGTTTCAACGGTCATGATCATCACGCATGCAAGTCAGAATCGCGAATCATGTTTTGTTTTCTTGTTTGGAATTTCTTTTATGAGTTTGTTTTCACACATACAAGTCAAGCAAGACAAAAAGTCTAAGGTTTGAACACAAATTAAAGTAGGGGCGAGCAAAACATGAACTTATATTATATGGTAGGAAGTTGTGGAGTATATATATTGTCGTCTCCAATCATCTGACACCCTTCTAGATATTTTGAAATTTAGCTGATACCGTATTCATGCATCCTGTCATCCTCTTGTGAAATATTGTACAGGGACAGCCACTTTGCCCTGCAGTGGGCCGGGGTTGCTTTGCATGTCATTTTTCTTGTGTGAAGGTCTTGAGTTAATTAAAGAAAGACATGGCAATGGCTTGTTCCCATCTTTTACTAATCCAAATTGGGGAATTTGACATTTAGTTTAAGGGGAACTACTCAATCTCAAATACGTTTAATGCATTTCAAAATATACTAGATATGTTTTCTCGCAAAATATAACATTCTTACGTGAGAAATACTCTAATTACAAAGGGATTACACAAAAATAATTTCACAAATTAACGTGGTTTGATATGGTTCATCAGATTATAATGCTACTTTTATTGTAAAATAGATTTAACATATCAAATGAAGTCATATCAATTTATGAAATTATTTTTGTGTATTTCCTTTGTAGATGTAGTAGTACTCTTCTTATATACTATATATATATCAATAAATCACGCAGTTTACTTATCGACGACTCGTAAAAGTGTGAGTCTAATATTAGGCTATAAACATAAATTATAAGATCTCTACTTGTCAACCTAGCATAGACAGTTTTTGTTAGATTATTGCTAACAGATACAGAACGTATCAAGAATTTAATGATAATCTTCTACTTATTGGGATCTTCAACCATGGTTTTGGAGCGGAGAGGTTAGAATTTTATGGGCTTGTTCCTTTCAAAAAGAAGTTGATTGGCCCAATCCGTACATAATGCAAGATTCTTGGGCCCAAAATGTCCGTTAAGATTCAAGGTCCAAATTTAATAGGCGATGGATCAGTGCCCAATCATGTATCTCCCACCATATGCCCAGGAAAGGGATTGTGTTGTATCGTCACCACAAATATAAATAATAAAAAATAAACTAGGATACATTGGCCTATTGGATCGATAATTCAAATCACTCCGGATGATTTTTGAATTGGATAATTGAGAAAAAAAAAATTAGCTACTCTTGATTTGTTTATAATTAACCTAAAAGGATAACAGAAGTTAATCAAAATTTTTTTTTTTTAATATAAGAAAAATGACTTTAATTAATACGATAAGAAATTATACTTGGTGTGACCCTATTGCTATCGTGTAGGACGGACAAATCCAAGAATCTTTCTTAATTATATAATTAAATTAACTAGCCTATTTATGTGTATGTCACAGCATTTTCCATCTGTTTAGCAAAGAATAACATTAAATACAATTTTAGAATGTGTAAAATTTGTATATTCTAACAAAAATATCTGTCATTTTTCAATATTACAAATTTAAAAAGTTTTCACATGAGAAATGTGTTGGGCGTTAACAAAAATTGAAACTGAATGGTAAGCATACTCCAAATTGCAGAAATGTATAGAGAACTCAAAAATCCAAAGCAACGTGACTGACTTTAAACGGAAGGGGAGTTTTAAATGCCACTTCAAAATTCAGGGCTTTAAATAGAAGGAAAAGCTCAAACGACAAGGAAGAAAGCATTAGCCATAGCTTATCATGTTTTGAATGTGGAGGGGTAAAAATATCATCTTTATCCTGCAGCCTGTACTGTTTGGCTTCTAGTTTTTTCCCCCCACCACCCCACCACTTTTGGATCATTTTGGTGAACGAGTAGTCATTATACATATCGCAACAAATTACCTGAAAACCGAAGGTATTTACCTTGAAAGGCGATTCCTTCATCCGCACAAGAAGCTTCCTTCTTTCCTTTCGCTTCTTTCCTTCCTTCGTTTTCTTGTCCTAGAAAAACCCCGGATTCTACTGCTCCATTCTTCCAAAGCTCAGTTCTTTCGAGATGGGTCTCTGGGATTCCTTTCTCAATTGGCTCCAGAGGTGACCTCTTTGAGCTTTTCTTTTCCTTTTTTTTTTCCTTCTCTGTGTTCCTTCTTCTTGTTTTGTGCTTTTGGTTCGTGGGTTATGTTTTGATTGTACGCCTTTTTTTGGAAATTCTGCTCCTGTTCGGTTTGCCGAGAAAACACATAAAAAATTGTGAAGTTTCGTGACGTTTGTTTGGTGCTCCCTCAGAAAACGTAGAACGCAATATTATAAGTGCAAGAGGCTTCTTTAAGTGGATTTGTGCTTCTATTTGTGCGTCTTTGTTATCTCACAGCTCTCTGTTTCCAACTTGGGATTCTGTTTGTAGGAGGAGCATATATGGGGGAAACTCTTAATTCAAATAGTATAATTTCTCGACAACGTGAACCTTATTCTTTTTTGTTAATCTCTCTCAATGTAGATTCAGATGTTGTCATAGTTTCATGTTCAAGCTGTATTGGTAATTGATGAGAAATTTTGCCTTCTTCATCTCAGATTTGTTACTTAATCACACCCGTTAATATGTCCCATTTAAGTAGCTTGTTAATTAATTGATTGATATATAAAACTACTTAAAATGTGCAGCATCAACTGTGTGGCTGAGGATGACAAATTTAAAATGAAAACTAGCATTGCATTTTGTAATTTGTCACCCTAAACAAGCAACTCGTTAAAATAATGGCATAATGGATTATATAGATGCTTGATTACTTAGAAAGTGTGGGACAGGAGAATATTGTTGTTGACAAGTATTAGTCGGCAACCATTAATCGTTTTTCTATCCTACTCACTTCGGGTAATTGAATGGCATCGGAAGGTGTAATCAAGCGTACATGGACACTCAAATCCATGTCAATGGTTTTAGTTTATTTTCTTCATCTCCGTTGCTTGCAAAGCAGCAAATAATAAAAGCTTAACATTTTTCATTTTTCCCCAAATATACTTGGAACCAAAACGAAAGAGTACTTTGAAAATAGCCATTCAAGATGAACTTTTGCTTAATTCAAGCTGAACTTGCCCTTTGTTTGGTTTCCCTGCTTTCATCTTCAAATATTTGAAATCCAGTATGTTTTCATGTCTTACTGGAAACGTATCCTTTATGAACGAACGGCTTTATCAGTTTGTGGTATTAATTGATTGTTGAATGTCCTCCATGATCTATTGTGACTTTGCAGGATGTCATATATACAGAATTTTGAAACAATTTGTGAAATATGAGAGCATAGATAGTGTTATGCATTTTTTTTGGATACAAAAATTTTAAACTGCTATGATCAAGGGGACTGACTGTCGAGTTCCTTATTCCTTAATCTGCTCCAGATATTTTTCAATAAAATTGCTGTGCTATATGTAAGTTTTATGAATAGTATATGTCATTAATATACTACAATGATTACAAGGAACCCGTCTAGGCTTTACATAGGTTAGAAATTTACTCATGCTGGAGACACTCTGTTATATTATTATGTTGTTGTGAATTCAATATTGGTGCCTTTACCATGATTGGATACTGGAAACTAAAGTTGTTTCCTTCTTACTGGCTGTCTGTATGTCAGCCTATTCTTTAAACAGGAAATGGAACTTTCCCTCGTTGGCCTTCAGAATGCTGGAAAGACATCGCTCGTTAATGCCATTGCTGTGAGTGAATGCAATCTCTTCTATTCGTTCTGGTTGTGAGTGGCTTTCTTTTGACAGTCGTTTTATGTTTTCCAGACAGGGGGATACACTGAAGACATGATTCCAACTGTGGGTATCTTTTTCCCTGAATAAATTACGTAAGTCTTTTCTGATACCTGGAATATATCTTACTATGGGATACTGTAAAACTAGGTTGGGTTCAATATGCGAAAAGTTACAAAGGGAAATGTGACAATCAAGCTCTGGGACCTTGGAGGGCAAAGGAGGTTTCGTACAATGTGGGAGCGCTATTGCCGTGGTGTCTCAGCAATTGTGTAATGCCTCTATTCTTTGATCTTCCTCTCTGTTATTTTTAAATACTCTATACATGCCACTGGCCATGTCATAATCTGCAGAAATTGAATAATTACTCCCTCTAGAGACACACTGAAGCATCATTTACAGGAAAAATTTGACTCTTTGAGATAAACCTCTGATCATGTGCTACGATAAAAGTCATTTATTAATGTATATTTTCCCTGCTGGGCCCTGACAGCCGTGTTTTATTAAGGTTGACTGCAGAAACTACTTTTACTCCTGGTCCAACAGACCTGTGTTAAAATGGAAATTAGGCATCCAAGTTTGCAGTTCTGCAGAAAAGCATAGAGTTTATAAGGGCATAGAACCCCATCTTGGAACTCAAGAAAATTGATGATTTGCTTGAAAATTGAATTTATCATAAGAAAATAAATAAATCTGCCACTTTATGTTCGTCCTCAAGGCGTTTCACGTCCTGGTTTCTTTTCACTTTTGTGCACCTTTTTTTTCTTTGAGCGCCGGGGTGTGATTGCTATGCATTCATGCGGGTTTTATCTTTTATAAATTGCATAATATTATGGTATCATATGGCCATTTTCAAAAAGACAGCAATAAGAGGATTACCAAAATGACTATGCTGTATATTTCCTCTACGCCATTTGCCAAACTTCTCAAAACAAAGGAAACTTGAAAGATCAATTTGATATTTAAGAAGTGGAAGGGGTAGACAAGGCTGGAATCTTAATGATCTATTCCATCCAAATAGATGCAAGTCATCCATTTTTTCTTATTGCAAGTTGTCCATTTTATTAACCATATTTGCACATGATGGATGGTAGTTTCTTTGTTCAGATGGGCGGGACAGCCTCTATATGTTTCATTTAAGTCAATGGCAAAGTTATATTCAATTATATTCACTTCTTTGTTCTTGTTCTTGATGGATGCAAAAACAGGTATGTAGTTGATGCTGCTGATAGAGACAGTGTTCCCATATCTCGAAGTGAGCTACATGACCTTTTGATGAAACCATCTTTAAGTGGAATTCCTTTACTTGTGCTCGGCAACAAAATTGACAAGTCAGAAGCACTTTCCAAGCAAGCATTGATGGATCAGCTGTAAGTTCAAGGAACCTTACAAAAACTGGAATTATATTGCAAACAAATATTTGTTTCTAGTTCTCATTCTCTATATGATTTCTAAATCTTTGTTGAGTGGTTTCAGGGGCCTTGAATCACTTCAAGACAGAGAGGTGTGCTGCTATATGATCTCGTGCAAGGATTCCATAAACATAGATGTTGTCATTGATTGGCTAATCAAGCACTCAAAAACATCAAAATGATTCATGGGCCTATTTTCTTTGGTGTTTGGATGAAGAATGAACAAAGCCTGAGAAGCAAATTCGGTGATAAAAATCCTGCCGGGTTGAAGCTTTTCCCCATTTTGGCTTTAGTTGTGCCCCAAAATAAGTGTATTGTATAGTACTTTGACAATTGTAGCCAGTCTTTTATGCTCTGTCACCTTCCCTTACATATTTATACCGTTCCTTTCCTGGTGTTTCTAAATTTTGCGGAGGATAGGTAGTGCCACTAGCCTGATTAGCTGGTGTTTGGATTGTTTATTTATTGATTGCTTTTTTCTTTCCTTGTATAATTGTCCTTCAACAAGTACATTACCCCCACCTGCAATCAGCACATTGTCTTCTGATATTGAGCTCAATTATGATGATCGAGATCACTACATGAGGGACACTTTGGTCACTGCTGTCAGATGTGATTTCACTACTATTTCTGCGCACGTGAATTGTTTATTGGCAGATAAGATCTTGATGCTCTTACCTTGGAAGTCCATCGGGCATTGAATTGCGTTAAAATCTTAATTCTGCACTTGTGTTCATATTTCTTACCAATTGTGTTCTGACCGTAATAATTACATTAAGGTTATATTTTTTTCATCTGAATTTCATATTTACTTATTATTATTTTTTTAAGAAATTGATCAACACTTGTGAACTTCATAACATCAAATATCATTTCTCTAGAATGAATAATATGGAAAAAGGAAGCCCAGTTTATAAAAATATAATCGCAATTGATCACCGACATCTGATATGATATTATACACAAGATCCCATTATACACAGAGAGAGAGAGAGAGAGAGAGAGAGATTTAGCTCAGAGTTAATTTTATTACACACAGGAACTCTTGATACATTATCCACTGTTATTCTCGAACCATTTGATGGTCATTCTAAGTAGAAGCTTGGAGTTTAGAGCTTGCTAGTGATGTTGATGTTTCTAGCTTTGGATGACTTTGGGGTTGTATCTTTTGGGACAACGATAGTGAGAACACCATTCTCCACCTGACCCTTGATCTGATCCACCTTCACATTTTCCGGCAATTCTATTTCCCGAGAAAATCCCCTTTTCCCTGCGCCTCTCTCAGCTACAAGCCAAACGGCGTCTTTTTCATGGGGCTCCTCCTTCCCACCCTCTCCTTTGATCTGTAAGATGTTCCCCTCCTCTATCTGTACCTTTATGTCATCTTTGCTGAAAACTATTCACAGAAACTTGCTCCGTTGAGAAAACCCACCAAGAACAGACTCCAAAAGTCGATGGTAAACTGTGCTAGAATATCCCAGTTAGCATAACCCTATACAAAAAAACTAAAATTTGAAAACCCACGAATAACTCCCCTCCAAAAGAAGAAGAAAAGAAAAGCCAACTCGTAAAATTGCTTCGTCTAAAGCACCAAACAATTCCACTTCGTGACATATGAAGTTAAAACACAGCTCAACAAAATTGCTCAATCCCACTTGAGAGAGAGAGAGAGAGAGATAGAGAGAGAGGTGTGGTACCTGGGACATTGATCTTGAGGATATGAGCAGTAGGGGATTCAAGCCAGTCCATAAGGGCCGTCGATCCGGACCATTCTCGGAAGATGGGAGGGCTCCAGAAGAAGCGTCTGAAAGGGTGCCCAAATATACTGTCAGCCATATCGATTATGAAGTAAGCTTGCTCGCTTCTCTTCTCTTCTCTTCGCTTGCTTCTTCGCGCTATTTGCCTCTTGGTATCACCTTCTATGAATTGGGTGATATGGTGGTGTTTTCTTTCTAAGGTTCTAGAGTTATCGGAAATAAACCAGAAGCTCAGGAAAGAAACGTACAAATAAATAAACAAAACGAGACAGAACAGAGAGAGATCCCAGAAGGTTTTGTGGGGCTAATCCTCGTTTTGCTTTTGGCGAAAGGTTGATCTAGTTTGACGATTGGACTTGCATATATTTATGAGACCCAAACAAACAATTAATCTAACTTCTTGCAATCCATACAGGTTTACGTGAACACAGAGTATTACGAGCAATGCTTTATGTCTCTAATTTATAATATTTATTTTGTTATTTGATGTGGTGTGCTATTACGTGATTTATTAAAAGTTAAAAATATATATTTAAAATAAAATGATGTCTAAAAATATAAAAAGATAAAGAATAAAATTTTTCTATTTTTTTATATTTATATTTTAAATTTTTTTAATAAACTATGTGACACCACATGTCAAAAAAATTAAAAAAAAAATTATATAAATTACGAGGGACGGTATCATTTCTCAATTATCAACCTCGTAATTAACTGTCCTCATAGTCTGTTTGTCTATTGATAAACAAGAGAACCGCTATAGATTATTTGAGGTTAAGGTTGCCAATGAGTTCACAAGTACTATTCATGCGGGTGTTTGTGAATCGAGTAAAACCTTACGTGATTTTAGCATTAGTGGATAATCAATGGTGCTGGGCAAAATATGGTGACATAAATGGATAGGGTTGGAACGAGGCTTTCCTCTCTGTAATCTGTATACAGCTCCAGCCTCCATTGTAGGCAATTAGCTCTGGTCGGGCAACCCATTTTAAATGGTTTTAGATTCTGAAATTCTCTCATATCCCAACTTCTTTTGAAATGAAATAATAATACGTGAGAAATGTTACTACGTTGCCGGAAAGTACAAAAAAATAAAAATTGAAATTATAAATTATTTCTACCCTTTTCATATTTCAGTTTTTTTTTTTTTTTAATTTAATAAGTTACGTGTCTTCAATAAAAATAAAGTGAGCGATATAACTGAAGAGATAGTGCCACGTCAAATTATAAATAAAGACAACAAGAACTGTATAACTAAAGAGATATAATAGTATTACTTATGATAGATAAACCCTTACCCAAAAGCTACCATACGTAAGTCGTTACATATGGCTGTACCATTTGAATTAAATTGCTTGTCGTACATGTTAGAAAGAGTTATGCTGTTCAATTAAAATTGTAAATCTAGTTTCAAGGACGACAACCTTTTAATGAGGCAAGTAAAAGTACAACGAATCAACGTTGGGATTCATCACATAGTCATTAAGGCCTGGTAGCAGCTCAGCCCAATTCAGAAAGAACCCGGGCACGCATACTCTCGTCTCAACAACTCGGCCATCTTTGTAGAATTCAAGCTCGAAGGAGAGAGAAAAGGTACGCCTGGTAAAAATCATCGTTGAGTCGTTGACTACAGTGTCGTTACAGTGGGTTGAAACGAATTAAATTAAAAATTAAATAAAATATTATTTTTTAATATTATTATTATAAAATTTAAAAAGTTGAATTATTTATTATATTTTATATAAAAATTTATAAGATGAAATGAAACACTCTTATATCCAAACCGGATCATAATAATCAATTTTTCAATATATATGTATATATTTTATTCTAGTTGTTACACCACTGTAGAACTTTATTATTGATGTGGCAGACATTATTGGAGGTTATACTTTAAAATTTAAATTCCAAACTTCTGATCACGTGGATTGATAACTTGACCGTCATTAATTATAATGAAGTTTTTTTAAGGATTGGTGATGTTGGCTGGATCCCAATCTTCTAATTAAGGAACCCTGCTCCATAACTCTGTCTTTTATATAATATAAATGCATGCCTTTCCAAACACCAATTTGTCCCTTGTGTAGAATGCAGATTGCCAAGCCGGCGAGGATGGAAAAGGCTAAAATCCAATGGAATCTTTCAGCTAGCGCTCCAACCCCCTTCCTTTTGCATAAATTATTTAAGAAGATTTCTATTGCTGAAGTCTTCGGGGCAGGTGATCATATAATATAGCATTTTAAAATGTATATACGGATGCATATCAAATTACATGGAAGCTTTCAGGTCGATGTTGACATACAGAGAGCGCCTTGATCCTAATATATAAGATATGCACAAAGATGAATTCTGAAACAAAACATTTTTATATAATTAGAAACCATGTTTGAAATTCTTTTGAACATCTTTCTAATCCTCATCTAATGCCGGACTGTTTCCTATGATTCTGGGTCATAGAATTCCAACAGACAAAAACAAGAAGAACCAGAATGCCAACTTCTATTATCACTTTTCCAAAGTCGTCGATCATTCTTGTCTGCTTGGATCCGACTTTTCCTCGGTTCACCTCATCTGGTCTTAAAGCAGGCATTGCAGTGTGCTGCAACAATTCCCTATTTACAAGTCAGATATGTCATCCTCCTAGCATACCAAACACGGTCCTACTTGTTCCTCATCAACATGTTGTTGAGTCGTCAGCCGATTTACAAGTTTATCTAGAGCTTCCTTCATCCACAAATATTGACAAACTTCTCTTGCTTCTTGCACATTCATCTATACCAGATAACAAACACATATACCATATAAACATCAGCAATTGTTTAAAAGTAAGTTTTAATGATGCAATGTTTCGGCAAAGCAATCTCGTTCGAGTGCCATACCCATTTTCTTTGACGCACGTCCTTCTCTGGCCAGAAATCTAACTGCTCTTCCACAAGCAATGGGAACATGTATCCTTCATAATAAGTATCATGGGTTTTGCTCTTGAAATTCCACTTTCCCAATTCACGCTGCAAGTAGACCTTGTATTTGTCAAAAACATTATAGATTCAAATGCTCACAATGCAAAAACAGTCACGCATCAGTTCTAATGTTCATAGGAGCAAATTTGTCAGAAATGTTCACTCTACTCCACCCTGCTACGCTGCCTAATACCCAAGAGGACCAGTTCCCTTCATTTCTTGGATAGTTTTCTTTCTTGTTATTTAGATAAAAAGTTCTTCAAAATTGTCTGGGGCATGAGGTGAAACGATCATATGCTAATGCTAATGTTCAGTTGAGGCAAAAGCTTTCTGCCGGAATAGGAACTACAAGAGAAGCACTGACCTGAATAACGCCTCGTACCCCTGCTTCCTCTAGGGTCTCTCGTAAAGCCGCTTCCTTTATGGATTCATCTTTTTCCCAACCTCCCTGGTAATTACATAAAGGAATCGTGTTAAAATATCTGAAACAACATGTTATTAAAATTTAACTGATATAAACACAAATCAGACATGATATTGAATCATTTGTTCAATCAAAGACAAGACAATAATCCAGGTACCTTTGGAAACAACATCCCTTTGCCTTTCTGTGAACTGATGACAAGAACTTCTAATTCTCCTGCTTCTACCAAGGAAGTCTGCTTTGCAATCTTGCATCTGTAAGGTATACATCTGCAAAATAGAATACATAAGAGTATGTTACATTAATTTCACTTACTAAAACCATAAATTAGTTGAATCGACAAATCTTCAAATATTAACTACGACTGGATTGACCATATGATCCTTTTTTAACATTCCACTTGCTCAGAAAAATGTTGATACTATGTTGTTGTATTTTTCCATTTAACATAAATATTAAGCAAAAAAATTGCAATGTTTAATTGAAGAACAGTTAACTAATATTTTAAAGAACTCTAGATAAGGTTATAGGACATAAATCTGGAGGATTTTAACAGAAAACCACAAGCCAAGAGACATAAATGTCGGCTCGTGGCCCCTGTCAAGTTACAAAGGGAAACAAAGAATGAAAAATTTTGTTAAGTAACCGTGAATCCGTGATTGATTTACATCAAGTGCTCTACTTATATACAAGATGAAAAAGAGCACATGGCAAAATACAAAAGACAATCCAACAATTAACAGTTGGAAAACTAACTAACTAACAAGCTAATGAAAACTAATAAACATACACGTGAAAAATGTGAGGAACACACAAATCTCTAATACCAACAACAAGTAGCTAGTTAAGTATCTATCCGTGTTTGTTTGACCACATTAACTACTAAAAAATGTCAAATTTTTCAAGTGGGAGGGAAAGATGGTTATGTTGAGTGGGATATTTAAGATTTATAGATTTCCATGAAAATTTTCCGAAATGCTATAAACCCCACTGCCTATATTTCTAACTTAATGTCTTAAAATTGAGTCAAGACAAAAAGAAAGAAATGGCTCTAGCTGCTCGACATTATGTTTTACACGCCGCTCAGACTCGGAGAAAAACACCGAATTTGTCGTTCGTGTGAAATTTGGAATCCGTATATTTGGTTGCAATTTGAGAGCGTAGTCATTGCAATCAACGCCGATTAGCTCTAATCATTTCAATTTCAGGTATATATTAAACTTACAGAGAATTAAACCATTAACACAATTTAATATAAGAACACATTACAATTTACACAGCTTAATATTTCCCCATTTCATAATGAAGCAGAGTAATGTGAGTGAGACAGAGAGAGAAAGAGACGAACCCTACAACTTGGCGAAGACCCTTTCTGTACCGTTGCAAATGCCTTCCGGTGCGAGAAACCAAAGTAACCATGTTTTCTTGAGACATCAAGGTCACCATATTGCTATGCCTCTCTTTTTGCGTATATAAACAAAGAAAACAGAGAAATCCTATCCGCAGAGTAACAAAGCCAAAGCCCTTTTAAAAAGAAGAAGAAGATGAAGAGATTGCTTCTCTAGCTCGCTGGCTATAGTGATCAGAAGAAAAACTGGTGATGATCCTACGGTTTCGTTTCTGCTACTAGTGGATATGATGAGAGAAAATGGACAGCGGAACTACCCCTTTTATTAAGGTAATGGTGAGAAAATGAGCTTGAGCGGGAGAGAGACGTCCACGTGGGACCAGCTTGAGGGAAATGCCGCTTGCACGTACCCAAGCCCACGTGTTGCTGACTAGTCTCGTAACCTTTTTACGTGGTTGTCAACATCGAACGGCGTGGATATGTATGTACGAGGCTAGGAAAAAACAGAAATTCCTAAATAAAATAATAAGTAAATAGTAACACATTTCTATTTCTGGGGACACGAGTACTTGAGATATGAGTTGTTCTACTGAATTCACATGAAAATATGGGCGCAAGTTGAAATATGTCTTTGAGCTCTCGACCTTCTCCTCCTGTAGATGCTTGGTTTTGACATTCATTTCCTCTGTAAAAACTACGTGCTGAACAGATTAAACTAAAAAACCAGAATTTAGGTCGGTCTGGTTTCAGTTAAAGTTAGACCTATTGGACGGATGGTATATCCTTTTTATTTTGTCACCAGATACGTATGGTGCAAAATTGCAAATATCCAAAGAGAGACACATACGTACACATCCTCAACTACTTATTCCTACCTAATTTCTTCTCCACAACATTTGAGAGTCGTTAAAAAATAATAAATAAATCATCTGAAAAATGTTCCTATATGTAATTGGTTGTCACAAGGAGAGACTGGCAGTTTGAATTATGAAAATGTTTCATTTCATTTCATCATTATAATTTTTTTAAATTCTCATATAAAATATAATAAATATTTAAATTTTTACAAATTTTAAAACAATAATAATATAAAAAATTAATATTTTATTCAATTTTTAACTTTTATCTCATTTTAAACAACACCTTAATAGGTGACCTTCTATTTTATTTGGGCTGTGATAATATTATACAAAAAATCATGATAATTTTAATAATATTATTTGTCTGATCATGATCATGCATCGTTTACCAAATTAAAGTTGTTGAGTATATGCATATGCATGGCATCAACAAAGAGATCTCATGGGAATAAAATACGGCCTACATGATCAGTTCTTAGACGTTGTTGGAATCTTTCTCAAATGAGACCAAGTATAGATGCTTTGCTGCTATCATTGAGTACTACTGATTTTTGTATGACTTGGTGATGGACTGATCACATATGCGAATAATTTTATGCACAATATTTTATATATATTGAGTGAAAATTTTATTTTAATAATGTATACTTTTTTAATTTAAATTTTGATTTTTAAAATTTTCACCACCTCCAGGAGTTGACACATCACCAGGTATGTTTATCATATAAGTGAAATTGTAAATATAGATAGTATTTTGAAATTATAAAAAAACTTATTTATTTTTTATTTCAATGTGTAATATTTAATTAAGATAAAGTAAAATTTTTAGAAAAAATGAAAAAATTAATCCCTGACATTTAAAATTAATAAGTTCTTTTTATGAATGTAAATATTGAAAAAAATATTTTTTATTTATGGAATACAAAGTTAAAAACAAGAGTCAAACACATGCCCTAGCTAATTGGCAATAGAAACCATAGTTTTGAATTTCCTACCATACCAGCTAGTATGGTCGAAATATTTCGTTTTCATGACTTAGCCAATACAGAGAATGATATAGTTTTATACCAATCAAAATTTCAGTCCATACCAATCAATATTTTGGCATTTATTTTTTTTTTCATTTCTTCAACTGTAAACTCGTTTTTTAACTTTCAATTCAGATTAAACTATTTATAATAATTTATTTATATATAGATTATTATTTTAAGATATAATTTATATATATAATTTATTTATATATCGATTATTTTAAAACGATACATAAGACATATTAATATCAAAATATTTCATTCTAATATATCGAATAATGTGACTCGGGGGAATGTATTCAAAACTTTTCTAAAAACTCATCCCAAGAATGATCAAATTAAGCATGCAGTAGTCATCAATTCACGTGTAATCTTCAAAGAAGTGGATGATAATGGAGAACAACTCTTTTGTCCTTTGCATCGAACTTGATACCTCTGCCATGGAAAAGCATGATCAGCTCATCTATCACGCCCGCCCTCCCGCCCGCCTGGCCATGGAGAAAATCATAAGATCAACCCCTTTTATTTATATTCATTTTGCATAATTTTCAACTCCATAGACTTATTAACACTATATATAACGTATTGATATAATCTCCCGCAAAGGCAGACGTCAATTAATGTAAAGGGCATCTTATCCTTAGAAATATTTTATTTAATAATTAAAACACAAAGTATATATATCCGTTATACACATTAATGGTCGATCGGTTGGATATTAATTGTAGTTTCTAAATACAAATTATTTATAGGATTTCAATTATTGATTAATGTGATCAATGAAGTACTAGTAGTTGTGTCTAGATCATTATCGTTCATCAAGATATTAACATATACAATTATAATTTATCATCTTGTTAAGAGATTTAACTGTTTAAATCAACATAAAATAAGTGAAATAAACTTCTTCTTTTTTTAAAATAAAAAAAAAAAACTTTATTTTAAAACATAAAGGGCGCATGTACATCACAAATAATGTTAAGTAGATAAACGAGTGAAAATGAGTTTTATTAAAAAGAATAGGTTTTTTTAAATTCTTTTAAGTGGGGTCCATTTTTATATAAAGAAACTGCGCCAAACTTGTCTGCTTGTACCGATTATATATATATATATCTATGTATATATATTAATACAAGTCTTTCTTTAATTTAATATAAATCGTGGAAAGTGTATATAGAAAAGTGGTATCATCCAGGACATTGTGAATTGTTAGCTAATGAGTTACGTCTCAAGGTGATCATGATTATGAATTCTATGATTAAGAATTCTATGTCATGTGCATGCATGGCCCCCCCTCCTTTCTAGAAATAAATACATTGAGAAATCTTTAGAGTGAAACACCTTTTATAATTTCTAGTAGTAGTAGTACATTCATATATATTGACCATATGCACTCCCAATATTCGAGCTAGCGGATCGAACACACTATCAAACTCACCCTTATATGTCATCATCAAGAATCAAGCATCTTTCCATGTGAATCTCTGACACATGCAGCAATCATGCTAACAATTAATTAATTAAAAAAAAAAAAGATAAATAATGATATATATGATCAGATCATGAAACAGTATACTTCACAAAATTTAATTAAATATTAAACATTTGCGTGACATCCAATTATATATTAAGAATGGATGTTATAATATATAATTTATCTCTTTCTATCAATTTTAATTCAAAACTCATTAAAACAAAAACTTTTAACGCTAGCAAACTTTATTAACATGTTGCGCGCTGCGCAGGAATCTCGTGTGCTTGTATTAGTCAAGTCAAGTGTTCAGTTTCAAATTAATTAACTTCACATAACTCATACATGTGTTAAATAAATTAATTCGAATTATTTCTAAAAATAAAATTTTTAGAAGGTTGAATCATTGCTTGTCTTACAACTCACGCTACTTTATTGTTTACACTTTTACGTTGCTTAAGAGGATACTAGAGTCTCATAAAAAATTTCATGCTTTAAGATTAAAAAATCTAGATGATTTCTCTTAAAAATTGTAAAAAGATGAGAATTTTTCTCTTTTTGATGCAAACTTTTTCTACATAAACTCTTATTTAAAGAGTTTTAACATGAGAAATTAATTAACTTTTCTAAAATTATAGTAGTGATAGAGAGTTAATTAATAACTTTCCATCCATATGAATACAACATATGTCATGGGAGTTACCAACTACCAACCTCTACGATACTTAGAGATAATCCTAAGTACACCTGGCAACATGTAGTAAATTAAACAATACGGCACAAAAAGCATGTCCTAGCTCTTAAGTAACTCTTGAGATAATTGGCAAACATGGAAATTAAAGAATAAAAAGTTCATGGATGAGACAAAGAAACCGCAATATAGTGCGGCCACATTGCTTTCTTTCTTTGAACAATTTGCATATATATGTTGATCTTATCCATTCTTGATTATTTTATAATTATCTTTGGAAACTGAAAAATAAGGAGAGCCGTACGTGCATCAGAGTAATAGTGGTGTGATCCTGGAAAATTTCCACAAAGTGTAGGGAAAATGACATTTCACTAAATGGCGCATGAACTTTCTGATCTTCACGCAACATCCACTTGATCTTGTTTTGTAGGCTGGCAAAAATGATTGATTTTGGAGACTTTGAGGAGTACTACACTTCTTGAAAACTTTAATATAAAGGAAATAGTCCTATTCACTCTTTTGGCGGACCAAATTTTGATCTATTTGCGTGGGATCATCGATCGAGGGCAGGTCCCTTTAAGAGACCTAACCAAAAGCCAGACCTAATTGGTCTCTTTTCTTTCTTTTTCTTATGGGCTTTCTTTTTCTTCTGTTATATAATTTGAGTAGGCGTAGTAGTTTTTTCTTAAATGAGCGGACTATTATGCTGTTTGAATAGTACCGTTTTATTTGATCGTTAGGTACTTTTTTTTAATATTTATTTTATAATTTTTTAATAAATTTAAATATTTTAAAAAAATATTAAAAAAATATATCAACATCCTTAAAATTACTTCTTTAATTATTAAATAAAAATATTTAAATTTTTTATTAAACACTATACTTGAGCAGAATGGACATGGTAACTTTTTTTCTTAAATCAAATAGCTTTCGTGCCAGCTTTAAAAAGAAAAGGATCTTTCGTGTCAACCAATACCATGCTTCACGCGTACGTACACAAGTTATTATCCATTGTTTGAGACTATTGACGTCTGTCGGCGGAGCAAATATTGTAATTTGTACGTTTTGTGCGTGACGTTAATTTTCTAAAATGTCCAATGAAATCGTTTTGTGTTTGAACCAACTCCATTTATTTTTATACATTTTATTTTAATAGTCTCTTTATTGTCAAATTTAGCTTACATGTGAGGAACACAACAAGCACGCATAAGCTGACTAAAAATATTCACTACAAATACAATATCGGGGCGAGTGATAATTAGGTAAATCAGACATCCAACAAGCCGTCGATAGGTGTAAGAATCCAGAAGAAGAGTGCCGTTGTGATTGGTCAGCTTCAAGTTTTGTTCTACGGGAAAATTGGCGATCCGGACACCAAGTTATCCACTGTCAAATAAAATATCAAGAGCATATTTTCATTGATTAAGGAAGATCCTTTGCAGAGAATGAGCAACCTCGAGACCAAAAACATATTTGAGAAAATTGAGATATTTGGTTTTGAAATGCATGGAGAGAATATATTTAAAAACCTTAATTTGTGAGAGATCATTGCCAACAACCAGAATGTTATCAATATAGACGAGAACAATAGTGATACTAGTGGAAATGACCGAAGTAAATAAAGAATAATCTGTTTGAGATTGAGAAAAACCTATAGCTATAAGAACAATGGTTAGATTAAAAAAACTAGTTGCAGGATGCTTGTTTGAAGCTGTAGAGGGATTTGTAGAGACGGTAAACACAAGTCTCCACCTTGGGACAATAACCAGGAGGAGGGGTCATGTATACTTTATCATTAAGGTCGCCATGTAAAAAAGCATTGTTGTTATCAAGTTGATAGATGATCCATTGTTGGGTAGCAGTGACAGCCAACAAACACTGAACAGTGATCATTTTGGCAACAGGGCAAAGGTCTCGTGATAGTCAAAACATTCTACTTGAGTGTAGTCTTTGACAACTAACTGAGCTTTGTATCTTTCGACAAAGCCATCCGCTTTAAGCTTTGTTTTGAATATCCATTTGCAATCAATTGGTTTCTTACCAAGAGGTAGCGGCTCAAGTGTCCAAGTGGAATTTCCTTCAAGAGCAAGAAGTTCATTAGACATAGTTTCGCGCTAATGAGAATGATGAAGAGCAGTAGAATAATAGGAAAGTTCAACAGAAGTAGTGAGGATTGTCAAAAAATTATGGTGAGCAGGTGATAAATGATAATATGAAATGAAAGCAGATAAAGGGTGAGCAGTACTTGAGGAATGTGGAGCATTTGAGGCTGCCATGGGCTCCATGTGTAGGGTCGAGCAGATATAATCTTGAAAATATGCTAGTCGGGTAGTTATGTGGTGAGGGCAAAGAGAAGTGGGAGGGGGGGGGGGAGGTGAGTGCTAATGGAATGAGTGGAAGAAGGAGATGACGGAATATGTTCGAGAACAGGGAGAGGAAGGATAGGGAGAGAGGTAGGTGGAAGATTATGAATTTCTTAAAAGGGAAATTGTTGTTCATGGAAGGTGACGTCACGGAAATAGAAGGTGGCTTGAGTGTCGAGATTATAAAGTTTGTAGGCTTTATGAGTGCTAGGATATCCAAGACACATTTAGAGGCACAGGGAGAGAATTTATCACGAGAAGCATGAAGAGTTTGAGCATAACAAATAACTAAACACATGGAGGTGATCATAGTTGGGAACAGTGTTGAACAAAAGTTCAAAAGGAGATTTATTTTGGAGAATACGGCTTGGTGTGCAGTTGATGAGATATGCCGCGGTGAGAATACATTCACCCCAAGAAATTAAAGGTAAATGAGCTTGAAAACGGAGACTGTGAGCAACATTCAGAAGGTATTGATGTTTTTGTTCGGCAACACCATTTTGTTGCGGAGTTTCAACACAAGTACGTTCATGAATAATGCAGTGATCATGATGATAAGTTTGGAATTTGAGAAAGAAATTCTTATCCATTATCAGTTCTAATTATTTTTTATCATGGTGTTGAACTGATTTTGTATAGTGCAAAAAAATGCAGGAGATGAGTATATCAGATTTATAATGCATAAGATAGATCCAAGTAGTGCGGGAAAAATCATCAACTATTGTAAAAATAATAATGAGTATCACAGATAAAAGAAATATGATAACCACCCCATATATCACAGAAAATGCAATTAAAAACAAAAGTACTTTTATTAATATGAGAAGGGAAAGGTAATCTTGTGTGCTTAGAACGAGTACAAACATCACAATAAAAAATAACACAAGGATTATTGAAAAAGACTAGAAATAATTAAGCATGAATGATGACCTAGGCGTTGGTGCCATAAGGTTTTATTTGTAGTACATAGGGCCGTAATGGGTTGGGGCTAATACACATAAAATCCATTGTAAAGCTCACCCGCTCCAATCAACCTCGTCGAGTGTGGGTCTTGCAAAAAAGATTTTGTAGAGGAAAAAGAAACAAAGCAAGAATGATTAATAGTGAGCTGAATGACAGATAGAAGATTAATAGTTAAATGAGGGACATAAAAGACATTTTGAGAATGAAATAATGCAGTGATCATGATGATAAGTTTGGAATTTGAGCAAGAAATTCTTGTCCATTATCAATTCTAATTATTTTTTATCATGGTGTTGAATTGATTTTATATAGGGCAAAAAAATGCAAGAGATGAGTATAGGCCTCAGATTTATAACACATAAGATAGATCCAAATAGTGCGAGAAAAATCATCAACTATTGTAAAAAAAATAATGAGTACCACAGAGAAAAGAAGTATGATAACCATCCCATATATCACAGAAAATGAGATTAAAAGCAAAAGTACTTTTATTAATACGAGAAGGGAAATGCAATCTTGTGTTCTTAGAACGAGCACAAACATCACAATAAAAAAGAACACAAGGATTATTGAAAAGATTAGGAATAATTAAGCAGGAAGGATGACCTAGGCGTTGGTGCCATAATGTTTTATTTGTAATAGTTTGTGTAGAGAGGACCGTAATGGGTTGGGGTTGATACACATAAAGCCCATTGTAAAGTTCACCCGCTCCAATCAACCTCGTCGAGCGTGGGTCTTGGAAAAAAGATTTTGTAAAGGAAAAAGAAACAAACCAAGAATGATTAATAGTGAGTTGAAGGCCATAAAAAAAAAAAAAATAGTGAGTTGAAGGACAGATAGAAGATAAAGAGTTAAATGAGGGACATAAAAGACATTTTGCAAAATTAGGTTTGGGGCTAAAATGCAAGTGTCAACATCTTCAATGTGAAGGGTGTGGCCATTGGGTAAAACGACCTTATGTTCAAGAGAAGAGGCAGAGAGGGAGGTGAAGAGGATTCGGTTGTGGCACATGTGGTCTCTGGCACTACTATCCACAACCCAATCACGGTGGCTGTTGAAAAGGGAGGAGGAGAAAACATTACCCATGAAGTTGGCTGAGGAGGTGGTTGGATTGAGCAAGTCAAGCAATTTCTGGTAGAGGTCAGTTAACAAACCAGGCACCGGTGATGAGGGAGAGGAGACACAAGCGTTGTACATGGTGGGCGATAACCTAGGTTTTGGTTTGCTGAGCAGAAAGGGCCATGGCTTGGAGTGTGGGTCGTGGCTAGAAACAAGAATAGAACTAGGAGAATCAGAGGGATGTAGGAGGTATGTGGAGGAAGAGGGTTGGAAGAGGAGGCCATGTAGGTAGTAGAGAAAGGTTCGTGGTTAGGTTGATACCATGTCAAATTTCTAAAACATGAATCTTTTTCATTTCTAAACTTATTTTTACAATGAAGACATCTACAAATAAATAGATACATGAGCATAAGCTGTATATGGTAACAAATAAAATATGGAAAAAATATACAATTCCTAGAATCATGGCTAATTCCTAAAAACATGGTGTTGCTGATTTTGTTGTTGATTTGGTGCCAAGTATCCTGTCAATATTTATTTCGAAATTGTTCCATTAGCTCTAAGTAGATGATCAGCATCAGTCGTTAGGGCAGCCTGAGTTTCTTTTATCGGACTAGGCTGAGGCAGATCGGATAGCTTGGAAGCTAGCATAGATGTAGCACCGGGCAGGATGGACAAAATGAGTTCAGGGGTAGTGTCGTTATTCGTTTTGGTTAGGCAAAGTTATCAGGACAAGCATACACACACATATATCAAAGCGAGCTTGCTGATATTTACTCCCATGTCTATCTGTTAGAATCTGCCAGCCAATGCTATCACCTAAGAGCCTTCTTCATCTTTAGCCATCCGGCCGCTTCAGTTCCTTTCACAAGATCCTTGATCTCGATCTTCTGAGTTAGATCCCAGCCACATGAACTAGGAGCCCTCCTAGGTTGTCAACTTTATTGCCTCTCGTTCTGATAATAGAACAACATGGAGCAAGACAAATATTCCACATATATAGCTAGAGCCGAAACCTAGAGCCAAAACATAAAAAGATCATTAGAACCTTTAAGAGTTTATATATTAATTGAAGGCCTGCGAAAATACAATTCAAAGATTAATTCCAACAGGAATTCATGCCACTTCTCACTGAGGATTAATCAACATAATCCGTGATGCAGATGCCAGCCTTTTTCGTACTGAATTCGAGTAGGGCTTCAAAAGAGGCCGAGTAACTACTCATGGGCCGAGCCTTGCCCCTCTTTCAGCCTGGGCTCCTGGACTTGCATCTTCATCGGTAAAAGATCACTTTTTTTGCTTTCATGGCCTTTCCTAGTTGTAGGCCCACGATCCTATCAAATTCAAACAATCAATATGTGCTTAATTGCACTGGAGTTAGTGTGACGTTATCTATCAATCTTTCTGTGTGTGTGTGTATATGGTATTTCTTTGTCGACTCAAAAATCAAAACATCACTAGCTAGCTCCTGCCATGCTCGCAACTAAGTTTGGAATTATCAAAACTCTGCTTGCTACTTGCGTGAACGTAATGAAAAGCTAAAAGAACAACTTTTTTCCCTGATAATTAATTCTGCAAACCTAAAAGTTTTGTGGATAAGAAGCACTTGTGAAATCATGCTCACTTTGTCTTAAAAAGATGTTAATTTTAATTATTTATGTTATATTTTTAATTGTTTTCGTCTGGAAAGAATGAGACTCTTTTTAATGATTGGATCCGATAAATATTTAATTAGACCATATTATTTTGTCACGTAGCACGTACTACTGAGCATGACAGCTAGGCATTCGCTTTTTTTTTTTAAATATGTTTTAAATTTTTTTTGAATTTTTTTATTTATTTTTTTATATTCTTAAATATTTTTTAAAAATAAAAAAATTCAAAACATCATTAAAACGTAAAAAATAAAAAATCTGGAGAAAAATTCGAAATCCACGTTCGGTGAATTTAATATTTCTGGAGCAAAAACATTGGTTTGGGACGTCGTAGATACGTAGTCGGGAACATTTTCGGTAGAATATGTAGGCTCGTCGGTAATGCAGACAAGTACTGCTTGTAATTAACCGCCCAGTCAACCATCTTGTAATTATCATCCAGCAGCTAACGTTGTTGATTACAGTTAGGATATCATAGATGCGCAAAGACTGCCAACTCTGCACCAGATGCCATCCAATCGGCCATTAAAGAGACAACTCGGATAGGAAAAATTTTCTTGGCAACAGGTATTTTCATCTTAAATTTAAATTTTTTTTTTATTATTATAATTTTTTTAAATTTTTTTTATAAAATATAATAAATAATTTAATTTTTTTTTAACTTTTTTAAATTTTAAAATAATAATAAAATATAATATTTTAATATTTTATTTTAAAACTCAAAATTTTTATCTTACTTACCAAATCGAATCTATGTGATAATGAAAAATGCTTAAATGGCACACAAGGGTTTATTAAAAACGAATTTTAAAATATATATTTAAAATAAAATAACAACCAAAAATATAAAAGTACGAAGAATATAAATTCTAATATTTTTACTATTCTTTTATATTTTTATGTTTTTAATAAATCACGTGATGTTATACTAAGACCATGAAGTAAATGATATAAATTAGAGGCATGATAACATTACTTAAAATAAATAAATAGTTTATCCATGTGTACCTATAAATAATGAGCCCCAAAAATAGAGGGTTGATACATCTCAAGCTGTGTTTTGATATTGAGCTAAACTGAATTCTTTATGAATAATAGTGAATTGAGTAGATGTAATGAATTATGTGAGGCCAATTTAAAATGAGTTTAAATGTGTTTTGATGTTAAGATGAGTTTAGTACTATTTATAAAAAAATTTAAAAGATTGTGAGTCCCACGTATAAAAATATATTGAGTTGAAAAAGATTGCGAATTTCATGTATAATGAAGTTTTGAGTTAATGAGAGTTTAGTAATTTGAGAATTTTGTATTTAGATGTTAGATTCAGTTTAAAATTATACGAACTGAATTGATCTCAACTGACTCTTGCAATCAAACAAGATCTAAATAAATTAAAATGTCATATACAAATTACTACTAATTTCGTATTAAAGAGATTTAAGTCTCCATCAGTTTCTGTCATATATAATTGCAACCCGATCCACTGAATGCAGATTTTGGGCCGACTTGGCCCGACCCGCAAAGCAGATCAGATGAAACTGATATGACCCGACTCAACATGTTGCGGGCTTTCTGTAATATCCCGTCCTTATGGTGGGTCCTTTCATGTCGATATATATATATATTTTTTTTTAAATCGACGGGAATTACTATTTCTTTTCTCACTCTTTTCCATTCATACCAGGATACAAAAGACTTCCATGCTATACATAAAATTCATTTTTCTTTATTAAAAGAATTAGCGGAAAACATTAATTTTCATAATTTAAGTTTTCATATTAAAAACATCTTGCCTAGGCCTTCGTGCTCTGCCCACTTTGGCTATGTCCGTCCTGACCTGTCAAGCTCATCTTGTGCCTGGGAGGGCATACATAAAAACTAAAATGAGTCGATGACTCGTAAGCATTACTTCATACAGCAAAATATCACAACATAGGTTTTCAATCATGCATTTATCATTCCGTACATACTTATCATACATAACATACATACTTCGTTCTTTTCTTTTAAAAACGTTGCAAGGTGGGGGTTTTCTCTTTTAAAACGTGCTTGCTTCTTTAAAACAATTCCCCACACTTTGCTGCTTTCATTTCTTAAAGAACATTTTCATGCATTTGTTATTTTTACATACATACGTCCATGCATACATGCGTTCATCTTTTCTTACGTACGTACATTCATTCATACATGCATTCATTTCTTAACATACATACATTCTTTTCTTTTCACTTTCATGTGGCCCATAGCACACTGTTACGCCCCGTGCGCTGGGGTTAGCGGTCTTTTGGACTTGATTCCGCCCGTGGCCGCGGGTTTGGGAATCCATTCAGTCAGGGTGCAGCACTGGGTGCACTACCAGTACTACTTACCCGGCATTGCAATCTGCCCCTTTTCATTTGGTACCATTTCAGTCCATGTGGCCGTTACATATTTTCATACATCATCCATTCAGTCCAATCCATTCTTTCATTTCAGTTCTTATAATTCTTACGTTTCTTCAGTTCTTAATTTTCTTCTATTTATTACAATTCATAAGGTTTTAATTAAGAAAATGGTTTTCTCTCTTTTGTTTTGTAAAAGACATTTTAAAAGAAGTCTCTTCATGATAAAAAAAAATATTTTCTTTCTTTTATTTGAAAAAGAGACTATTTTAAAAGAGTCTGAAAAGAATCATTTTTGGAAAAGAGAGTTACTTTAGGAAAATCTTGTTTTCTTTTCTTTCTTTTATTACAGTTTAAATCCTTGCATTCTTAAAAATTCTTACGTCTTTTAAAGCTTCATTTCGTTTTCTTTTCATGAATATACATACAATACGTACTACATATAGCATCCATTCACATGCATACACGTACATACTTTGGGTACAAAAAGAGGGGCTGCCAAGGAAAGGCCAGTACATACATATACTTGAAAATTTAAGTTTCTTTCTCGATTTCCTTTTTATAGAAACGCTCTCGGCTTTTTCTTCTTTTCTATACTTAAAAACTCTAAAAGAGTATGAATGTAATACTTACTTGGACTTCATGCCATACTCATTCCATGCAGTCCATTCATGTGCTTGTCAGATGGCAACCTACATGCATACACATAACCTTACATCATCATCTATTTAAATGCATAAGTAACTATTCTAAACATAGAACTACGCCTCACTTAGAACATTCTCCATCCATTCCTGGGCTCTCATGTACCATGTAACCATGATCAAGACAGATTATCCATTACATATGGTAACCCTGTCCGGTACACGTGTCTTGCCAGAGACACCTGTATTTCATCCCCTTTTATCACCTAAGAGCAACTTATAACTCAAGTTAACGTTGCTTGTATAACCAAGCTCCAACTTCAACACCAACTTGCTCAGACCCGGTTGATAGGATTCTTCCTACTTCCCGGCTCTGTACAAGTTCATCCCAACACTTGATAGGAGAGGACTGCATCCACAAATGCACCTCTATTACGTCACGCAGCTCAAGACTAAGCTCGAGTCACGTCACGATACCCATCATGCTTCCGCTGCGTGCTCTGATACTTCTCCATCACTTCCTTATACTCTCAGTCACAAGTCAGTCTCAAGGCAATACCTGTTACCTTAGACTACAGGCCACAACACAACTACCTAGGGACACTGTTACAGTTTCCCGATGCTGCACCATGCACTCCACACTTCTCTGTTACGCCATCCAACCCTTCGTGACACGTCATCCAGTGTATCACGATCTAAAACAGAGTACACTCACGTGAACTCTCATCCATCCACGCTACAACACCCACACTTCACAATCACACTTTGCTTCACGACTACGCAGCGAACTCCACAAATACAACCAACTAACTATTTTAACGTAAAATAATTAGAGATAGAGGGTTATACCATCGACGGGATAACCCGTGCGTCGCTCGCTGCTCGTCACGAACATGCGTCGGTGGAACGTACGTGGCGGTAACACCGCGTACGGTGGCTGTCCACCACACAAAGTGGTAGTTTGGGCTTGAGAAAAGCTAGACATGGCCTTGGAAGGCTCATGGTCGCCTTGTGGTGATCAAAGGTGGCAGAGCACAGCGGCATCACGCTGTGAACAGTAAATCCGAACGGTGGAAGGAAACGCGAGGTAGCGAAATTCCATAGAACTTCATGGCAAGCTAGGGAAAGGTAGATGAACATGTGGTGGAGCTGTGGTAGCGAGGTGGTGGTCGAACGGCGGCTAACGGCGACGGATCGGCCGTTTGAATCCATTTTTGGCCCTGGAGAGTGCGGGAGAGTGAGAGCTCTACGAATCTCCGTTGGTCATGAAATTTCTTGGGGAGATTCATGGTGATGAGAGGAACAAGTTGGGGGTGGTGAAACACCATGGGTGGCCGTGTACGGCGGCGCACGGTGGTGAAACCGAACATGTATTTTTGAGAAACCCATATGAGAAAAGTGAGAGTTAGGGAAAAAGAAAGACATGGGGAGGAAGCCCTTGATGAGGTGAGTCCAATGGTGGTGCTTGGTGGTTGATTTGGCCGTGTATGGTGGTCCAAAAATGTGAAAAACCCCTAGAGACCCATATCTTTGAAAAGAGAAAGAGAGAGAAGGAGAGGCCGGTTTAGTACACCACCGGCTGGGATGTACTCGCCGGAGGGAGGGGGTGAGGCCGGTGAGGGAGGTGGGGTCCGGCTGGGAGCTCCATCCGACCGGTTATGGTGGAAAGAAAATGTGAGTACGGTTTGGACGTGAGTGAGGAAGAAGGAGAGAAAAGAGAAAAAGAAAAAAAAGAAAAAAGAAAAAGTGAAGGGAAAAAAGGTAGGGCCTAGGTATAACGCTTCAATCCTATGCTTCGGGATCCTCAATTAATCCAACGGTGAGTTAAAACACTGATTAAAAACGCGTAAATGTTTTATTTTAAATAAAACACTTTAAATAAAACACTACGAAGAATTAAGGTAGAATATTATTTTATAAACTAAAATTTATAAAATAATATTTATTCATCATTATATTAAATGATAAAGTATCGTTAATTAATCGAAGAGGATAAAATCATTTAAATTAATAAAACACTTAATTACTACACTGAGAAGAATTAAGATAGAATATTATTTTATAAACTAAGGTTTATAAAATAATATTTTCTTCATCATTATTTAAAATGATAAAGTATCATTAATTAATCAAAGTGCATAAAACACTTAAATAAACACTAAGAGGAATTAAGATAGATTATTATTTTATAAACTAAAGTTTATAAAATAATATTTCTTCATCATTATATTAAAATGATAAAGTATCTTTAATCATTCAAAGAGGATAAAACCATTTAATTTAAATAAGAATTTTCAACGTAAAATTAAACCTCTTAATATCTTAAAACAATTAAAATATTTAATCTAAATAATTATCCACAATTATAATATTTTCAGAGCTCATTAAATTATTATAATTGTGCTACTTTAAAACAAGCTTATCTAATACTTTGAAATTCGATGGATAAAAACCGGAAAACGCCATCGAGGTACAACGCTTAAGATAAAACTGTTCATGATTTTATAGTTGTCGGTGAAGAACAAATTACGTGATTTACGGAAAATATAAACTATACACGTGATTCCAGATGAGGATAGAGACGAGAGAGATGGTGATTGCTGTCGGAAGAGAATCCAAAAACGGATTGCCTTGCCGTCTACTATGTGTGAAAAGAAAAGAAAGAAAAGGGGGAAGAGATAAGAATTAGCGGGCTGTTACACTTTCCTTTTCCCTTTTTCATTTTCTCCGCCCCAGAGAGATAGAGAGTGGAGAGATAGACAAGAAGATGAAGAACAGCCTTTGATTGTCATATGGAGAAGGTGGCGGTCGTTGCAAATTATTCATAAGCTGTGTTTCCCTTCCACCCGGCACCCACCATCTCCAAATATCCCTCAACTCTTTTGGTCCTATTTCGGCTTTTACCCATGCGGCGTGGAAGAACAGCAGATCCTGCAGTGGTTCCAAGTAAAAACTTTTGTCGCAAAACTAATTCTAATTCCCAAAATAAGGGCACAATCAAGGATGCTAAATTTAGAGGCGTTCGGAAGCGACCTTGAGGTCGGTTCGCCGTCGAGATCAGAGATCTGTGGAAGAAGACTTGGGTTTGGCTCGGTACGTTTGACTCAGCTGAGGATGCGGCTAGTCATATACGCCTCCCTCTCTCCAGTCTCCAGTAACCTCATCGTCGGCGTCAGGCTCCGTGATGGCCAGACACATGGTGTGCACATTCCTCACAAGCACAATCTCCCTTTTCTTCACGTCCTTGTTTTCACTCTTAGCTTCCACAACCGGAGGCACAGGTTCCTTGATCAAAGCCTTCGGATCGAATTCCTCAGGCAGCAGCTCGATATTCTCATTGTTAAGACCACCGAAATAAGCCTCAACACCGAAACCAGTATTACAAACAAATTAAGCCCCCAAAAAACATAGAAATGGAAAAGCTTATAATTATCATAGATTTGATAGAATAAAGAAAAAGAGGAGATAAGGATATGCAAAAGGGTCAGTGTGAGGAATACCGAGAACTGGGTAAGAGAAGGAGCTGTTTAGTGGAAACACGAGGAACGAGTACGTTGGGAGAGACGTCGGGGAGGCGGCGATGCAAGAAATTGGTTCTAATCGGTTTCAACAGGTTAGTCAGTTTCGATGTGTAATAAACCCGTAAATGGTTTGACCCGCTGAACCTGACTTTAGTCAGGTGGACTCATATCGGATCTGTCGGATTAATCGGGCCAAGCATATTTCTGCACAGGCCCAACATATATAATTCATATCTCTATGTCTTGTGTGTTTGACATTTGAGCTCCATTATCTATAATATAGTTGTTTATAGAGATGAATATTAATTATTGTTCTTGATTATTCCTACAAAAGCTTTGTAATATATTATATACTATGCGTTTTCTTTTTTTCCCCTGGCCCTCTTAACGTGATGGAGACATACAAGGTATATATAGTACTCTCGACGAAATTCCTTCGCAACTAAGGGGACATCACTAGACGATGAAGGCTATGCACTCACAATCTATCAAGTTATAAATTTCAATAAACATATTTGTGAATATATGTTTTCGCAACAAAAAGTTTTATTTCTGGTCGCAAAATTATGATCATGAATTGTTAAAAGATTCACATTTTCTTTATCAAAAAAAAAATAAATAAATAAATCACATTTTGATAGTCTCTCTCTCTCTCTCTCTCATAAAAGATGTCTAGAATCGAATACGGCCTCCCCAATACCCATTATAAAAAAAAAAAAACAATAAAACTGTCTCCAAGAGCTTAATTAAATAATAATACTATATATAATTATAGGTTAGATAAACTCCGTACTTATTTTAAAAAATAATAAGCTCTATTTTTAAAATTTTAATATTTTCACATTGATTATATATTTACTCATTTATTTAAATGAATATACAGTATTTACGCACTCTATAACTGTAAATATCATTTAATAAATAATTAATTACTTATAATAAGTAATGTGATTAGCTAATTGGCATAGATCTATCTAGAATGTAGTGAATCGATTATATATATATATAATATAATATTACTCAAACACATATAAAACATATATAGTAATTAACGATGACCACTCACAATGCAAATAAGATATAATGGTCAATTTATACCTTATCCTTTGAATATAACCCCAGCTATCCCATATGTTATTTTCTTATCGTCCTTTTGTAAATTCATTGAAGATAACGTTATAGCTAGCTTTTCCTGTGACCTTTGTGGTTCTAATTTATCACAAAGAAATAAAAACAAAAACAATAATAATGTTGCATGCCATTAGCTATTAGAGAAATTCTACATGGATGCGTGTTTTACACTATACATCTTTATCTAATTAATTAACACATAATTATCATTTTCGCTATTCTATTTTAATGCTTTAATATATATATATATATATGTGTGTGTGTGTGTGTGTTTAGATAGAATGTTAAAAATGACAAATCACATCTTAGTTAAGTGGATTTATGTGGTGTAAGGTTTTCATGTAGCATTTTTTGTTTGGTTGGATAGTAAGAGCCTCTCATTCCATATTATTTCATCTCATCTTATCCCAATATCATAACAAAGTAAATACAAATATTTTTCAATTTCAAATCTTCAACTTTTTTATCTAATCATTACAAGTTTTTTAAATTTTCAAACAAAATAAAAAAAACAATTCAACTTTTTAAAATCTCAAAACAAATATAATATTAAAACTTTTCTTCTAATAATATTTTATTCAAAATTTTCTTTCTTATTTATCAAAACTTGATAAAATATTTGAATTTAAATTATTTTACTACTATCAACAAATCGTCTTATCTCATCTCACTATCTAAATTTCAAATGATAAGTTACTGTTATAGTGGCTAACCAAATTTAGATAGTTAATTACTGTGGCCAGGACATGATATAACTTGTAAAATGTGGTTGCTGCTCAATATTAATATGGAATGAACAAAAATCAATATCCCATGCATGCCTGCCTGCCTACTCCCATTATCCCCGAATTTCTCCATCTAGACGGGAACTTTTGACCAATGCCGAACGTAAATGAAAAGCTATCTCAATAATTTGATTGGACCAAAATACTTAAAAGAATTTTTTTTTTTGGCAATTTTTGCTAATTTTAGGTTCCCTTTAGTAATAGAGAATTTTAAGATGAGATAAAATATTAAAATTATTATTTTAAAATTTAAAAAAATTTAAATTATTTATTATATTTTATATAAAAATTTTAAAAAATATATAATAATGAAATAAAAAATTTTATACGCCAAACCTAACCTTAACAACCACTAGTGGTGAGACAGTGGAATTAAAATATATGCAAAGTAGTCATGTGGCAGCCTCAGTCTCCTCTTTCGGCCAAAAAGTCAAGCCCAACCGGCTACCGGCCTTTCGAAAAGGCATTGGATTGGACAGATGGTATGACATTCTTTGCCAAAGTGGATGGACTTTCATTATTTTTTGGGTCAAAGTGGATCTTCTACGATAACAGGTGGAAAAATGGCATTAAATTAAACAAAAAAAAGAAGGAAGAAAGATAGATAGACAAAAGGCGGAGGAATCCTAGTCAGTTCTTTTTTTTTGTTGAAGTGAAAATCTTCGTTGGATGCAATTGTCTCGTAATTTTTTAATACAAATCCGAAGTACTTTTGGTGAGTATTAAATAATTCATAATTATTATATAATTCTAATATATCTTATTAATGTATTTATTTTTTTACTTAAAAAAATATTATTTTAAGTTGATTATCATAAAAATCCCCAACATAGAATAGAAAAGATAAGGAATATATAAAAATTAGTATTTCAAATAAAGAATGGAAGGCAAGATGATTGCGTATAAGAGTGGGTGGATACATATCGTTTTCTCCCTAAATCTATCCACAAAATCTCAATGAGTAATTATTAGGTCAACATTTTATCACACCCCCCCAAGTTCCAGACTCACACGATGAAGCCTCATCGGTTGAGGTTTCACTTTATGTTATTCTATCACCTCGAAGCAGACATTTTACCTTTTTTATTTTTTATTTACTCTAACTAAAAAATAAAAAATAAAGCTTTCAGGTTGAAATAGTCTTTTTAAAAAAAAAAAAAAAAAAAAAAGAAAAAGAACCTCCAAACAGACATTTTACCATTTTATTTTTAATTAACAACCTATAATTCAAAAAATAAAATAAAATAAATCAGGTGAAGCCGTTTTGGATTGCCCTCGTCATGACTTTTTTTAACCTTATCAGGATATAAGAAATTACAGTTATTTTGAAATAAGAGAAGTGTTACATATAGTTACGGTTTTACTTGTAAGATCGATTTTATTAATTTTTTTTAAATAAAAATTTTAAATTTTATGATTTTTAACCTATTAATAATTGACATGTAAATAAGTAAATTTTTTTATAAATTTTTCTTAAATATATTGAGCATTTTTCTTGAAATAAATATCAAAGCTGTTAGTAATTTCGATGAAGACTTCTAAAATTCTAAGAATCTAGAAGATGTCAATTCAATAAGAAAGATAAAAGGGCTATTGAAATTTGTATTATTAGTCTGACAAAAAAAGATTCCGGTCATGTTTATTTTTATTCAAAAATATTTATACCGGATGTGTTAGCTCCCATCAAATTGGATCGTTTAATGAAATCAATGAAAACAACATAAATATTTTTGTTTGTTTGTCAAGCATTCTTTTTATAAAGAGTGTATTTTTTTCTAAAAAAAAATTGAGTTAGTGGGCATGTTAAATCTTCCAAATAAATATTATAAATGGGACGTATAAAAATAATAAAATATATAAAAAAATTTTATTTATCGTCTATTTTTTTATTATCTTTTTATCATTTCATAATATAACATTAAATGATAAGTTTACAAATAAAATATAATAAATAATATCTAATTATTAAATACATATCATAACAAAAATATAATAAAAATTAAAATAATGAAAAACACTACTCTTTATATAAATAAAAAAAAATTTAGTACGAATTATTATTATTATTTTTTATAAAATTAGGGAAAAAAAAAACATATTATGGGATGAACTAGCTGATTGGGAATTTCCAGATGACGGTGGGTCCAACTTAATGGCTATGGGAACTCAACTTGTGTCGTTTTCCCCCTAGTTTTCCACGGCACGACACGACACGTTTGGCAGGAAAAAAAAGAACAAGGTCATCCTTACCTACCTACGATGCAGGTCTCCCAACCACTATTTTTTTTTTTTTTTTTTTTATAATTTCCTACTTTTTTTTTTCCCTCTAATCACGTTCATTCATAATAAAAGTCATAAAAATTAAAACCCATGATCAGATTGCGACATAGATAAGAAATTAGAAAGGAGGATATAGCTGAAGTTTGTTTAAAAAATTAGAGTACATTTCAAAGTATTTATTAGACAATTACATCTCATTGCATCTTTGAGCATACAAATCAATTTTTAAAATAGTGATTTTTTTTTTAATTTTTTTTTAACTTCTTTGATTTTTGAAAGTTTATAAGTAAATGTGAGATTGGATTGATATATATTTTTTTTTATAAAAGGGTGCGGATTTTAAATCTAAATTTTTAATTTAGAGAATCAAATCATATGTCATCAGACTATCAAGCTCTTAACTCTCTTAATTTAAATAAATTTTGATGAATTTTCTTATTATTACAAAGATGATATGTCGCTAAGCTGGTAGCCTGATATAGCTTGCAATTGTACTTTAAATAATATTAATTAGCAATTGATTCCGGTATAAACATTTAAATAATTTTCTTGTTTACTCATTCATCATTCATTATTAGGTATGAAACTTTATAAACTAAATCAAATATGAAACCCTTCCATATCCATTTTATTTAGCTTTTTATATTTTTGGAATATACTAAAAAGTTAATAAATATTATCAGATTTATTTTATGTATTTATTTATTTTTTTATAGCATAATTACAAAAGCTAAAATGGAAAAGGAGTTGTGGTTGGTAAAAGTAAATTTATTAAATTTTTATTTACAAAAAAAAAAAAGGAAAAAGAAAAAAACAGCCGGTGAGGTGGAGACGGAAACCACGGAGAAGATTCCATCCACAGAGCAAAGCAACCTTTTTTGAAAAGCTACTCCAAACATAACCTAAAATAATAATGTCACATTCAATGTTACAAATTAATATTTGAACTTTACTTTAACTAGCCTCATAAAATCTGACTATTTTATTTTTATTTTCATTATATACAAACAAAGTTTGATATTTCCATACCACTATATAACCCAACAAACCCTGCTCTGTTCATGAATCTGTATTCATTCCTTCGGTACTGAGATTCATTTGGAAGTCTCTGCATTTCTTGCTCTCTTGCTTTTTTCTGGATATGGCGCTACTCTCAGATCTCATCAACCTTAACCTCTCAGACACCACTAAGAAGATCATAGCGGAGTACATATGGTGAGCCCCTCTTTACCTTCTCCTATTCTTCCTCTTCTGTTTTCTGGACGTATTTTTACGTGTAAGTATTTGTTTGTATGTATGTTTGTGTATGTTTGATACTGGGCATGCTAATGACAAGGGCTTACTTTGCTTTTTGTGTATTCTTCCTTGTGATCGGCCGCAGAGGCTATGAAATCTCTGTTTTGTTGGTTTATATCTTTTATATTTTCTTTCTAGTTACTGAGGGGATGGTGGAAAAGAAAAGGTAATATCATATCTGAATACTCTGATACCACAAGTTTCTTCGTGGTGTATCAGTATTTTTTGTTTTTGTATCACCCTGTCCCTGTGATACTCTTCTCTTGATCAGTATGTTCTGTTTTGGTATATTTTCTCTTTTAAATTTCAGTATTGTATGGAGTGGCTCTTCCTTTGTTCTTTAGGCTTAAGTCTCTTGTGAAAAAAATTTCATTTAAAGATTATTTTTTTACCGTTTAGCGACTGGTTTGTAAGATTTACTTTTTTTTTTTCTGTTTACCCCCTTTTTTCTAACACCCTTTTTTGGTTGTTTGCTGAGAAAATGTTATGTTGGAGTCTTACATGTTATATGTTGTTACGGAGTTGTCAAAAAATTGGGAAGCTTTAAATCTATACTTCCCTTTCTCCAGACCCGCAAAAGAAAAAAGAAAGCATGGCCGGAAAGTTGTATCAGGCCAATTCATGTGGCACTGTTTTATCATTCTTAGTATTCTAACATTTCACAATCAAGACGGATAGTTAGTATCATTTTTCCTTTTCTGAAGTCTCACTCTTCATCCCTTCTAGTTCTTGCTATTTGTACGAATCGTGGAGTTTTCTTGGGGATTTCAGAGTTAATAATGGTATCCAGGGATGTGCCCTCTTTTAGTTTTTCTTTTTCGTCTTCAGACGGCATTTGTGTTGTCTTCTATTAAAATTTCATTGTTTATTCGTTGTTCTGCTTGTAATTTGTGTTTTAACTCAAATTTACTTGGACTTTTAGTGCTTTGCCTTATTGGTTCTTTTTGATTCTGTGCTTGAGATTAATTTTCTTTGGTTTTCTCTAATTCTTTGAACAGGATTGGTGGATCTGGTATGGACCTCAGAAGCAAAGCAAGGGTAATGTTTATACTCCTAAAAATAATATCAAACCTTGTTGTTATTCGTCTTTCTTTTTACTAATTTGTTCAAATGTACTTTTGGATACACAAAGACCCTTCCAGGACCTGTTAGTGATCCTTCAAAGCTTCCCAAGTGGAACTATGATGGTTCCAGTACGGGTCAAGCTCCCGGTGAAGATAGTGAAGTGATCTTATAGTAAGTTTTTTTTTTTTTTTTTTTTTTTTTTCACCATTTGTAGAGCGTATGCTACTCCTGGTCATTCTTAATGTTTGGGCCTTTCTTTTTCACTTATTTATGTTTATAATTCCAGTCCTCAGGCAATTTTCAGGGATCCATTCAGGAGAGGCGACAATATTCTAGTGAGTTTTTCTTATGTACTATACACACTGCATGTGTGCGTGTATCTTCTGATAACATTTATTGCTACCCTTATTTTTATATCACACTTTGTCTATTTTCTGTGTTGATCGACCTAGGTCATCTGTGATGCTTACACTCCAGCGGGAGAACCAATTCCAACAAACAAGAGACATCATGCTGCTAAGATATTTAGCCATCGTGATGTTGCCGCTGAAGAAACCTGGTAACTTCCATCTCATCTCATGTTAAAATTGTTTTGAGTACCATGTTTAACATGTCTTTTAACCATGTGACTGTACTTGTAATGAAAATCAGGTATGGTATTGAGCAGGAGTACACGCTGTTGCAGAAAGATGTCAAATGGCCTCTTGGATGGCCTGTTGGTGGTTATCCTGGCCCTCAGGTAATTGAAATTTTTAATTATACAGCTTTCATCGTTTTTCACCCATGTCTCTTGTTTTTCCCTGAGAATTTTAAAATATGATTTTATGACCCTCACTGCCAAAAATTTTGGTCCATTTTCATTATTAAAGAATGTTTTTGTGAATTAATCACCTATAGCTGCTGTGTGATAGCAAATTTTTATTTTTGCTCAACAGGGACCGTACTACTGTGGTATTGGTGCTGACAAAGCCTGGGGCCGTGATATAGTTGATGCTCATTACAAGGCTTGCCTATATGCAGGCATCAACATCAGTGGCATCAATGGAGAAGTGATGCCAGGCCAGGTAATATAACAAATTTGATGCTATCTCTTTTTTGTGTTCTATACCTTCTCATCATGTTTCAATCTTTAACTTGTTCATATTATGTAGTGGGAATTCCAAGTTGGTCCTTCTGTTGGAATCTCTGCCGGGGATGAGTTGTGGGCTGCTCGTTACATTTTGGAGGTAATTTTACATACTCAAATTGAGAAGATAATGTTACCATTGTCTACTGCGAAATACAAGTTGTCTTAATTTTTTCTCGATCCCTTCGTCTGGACAGAGGATTACTGAGATTGCTGGGGTGGTGCTCTCCTTTGATCCCAAGCCAATTCAGGTAAGAATTATTCTTCACCTCGTTTTTCGTTTCATCTTGTTTTTGCTGTAACCACCATTACCTTTATTTTTCTGTTTAATTCTTGCATTTATTATGATTATTGATTGACATATTGGGTCCCCTGGTCGCATTAGGGTGATTGGAATGGAGCTGGGGCTCATACAAACTACAGGTAATTTAAGTCATTTGTAACATATGTTATTATACAATATGGGGGACAATTCTCTAGTGTAAGTGAACTTGAAGCTAAGAATCTCTCCTTTTCACATAAACGTTTTTGGTATTTTTTCAGTACCAAGTCCATGAGAAATGATGGAGGCTTTGAAGTCATAAAGAAAGCAATTGAAAAGCTTGGGCTGAGGCACAAAGAGCACATTGCTGCATACGGGGAAGGCAATGAGCGTCGTCTCACTGGTCGACACGAAACAGCTGACATCAACACTTTCTTATGGGTAAAAAATTAATTACGACTTACCAGGATGGACAATTACTCATTACTGCATAAACTTTTCTCATGAATGCCTAGGTTCTGCATAGTTACTAAGTACTTACCACCTATTGTTTGGAAATATATAATAGTGATAATTGGCCGTGATTATTGGCTCTGTTCAATGAACTATTTTAAGTTAAAATGAACATTTAGGTTGAATTAGAAAAATCTTAATACCAAAAACTATTCATTTCATCTGATGCAATGTGAGTATTTTTGCTCAAACGACTGTCATATCTTGTGAAC